>CM065740.1:21482948-21500448 GCA_033310375.1 Conus canariensis
AATCGCTTAAAAGCACGATTTTACCAATCGCTTAAAAGCACGATTTAACCAATCGCTCTAAAGCACGATTTAACCAACCTCTTGAAAGCACGGTTTAACCAGTCGTTTGAAAGCACGATTTAACCAATTGCTTAAAAGCACGGTTTAACCAATCGCTTAAAAGCACGATTTAACCAATCGCTTAAAAGCACGATTTAACCAGATGCTTAAAAGCACGATTTAACCAATTACTTAAAAGCACAATTTAACCAATATCTTGAAAGCACAAATGAACCAATCACTTGAAAGCAAAATCCGAGACAGATTGCCAGTGTGCACGTAAAAGAACTAGTATTGTGAACCACATTTTTTTCCTGATAAACAACATTCACTCTGCAAACATGTTGAAAGTGTCAGGATAGTCAGGCATACCCCCCTCCCCCCAAAAAAAAGAAAAAGGGAAAAACAATTGCATAGTTTCCAAACATACATTGTTTGCCAGAACCAATAAATAAGAGAACAATTCGAAAGTGAAATGAAGCTCGTATGGATAAGAACATTTGCAACAATACAAACAAAGACGACGAAAATAAATTACTGCATCGTTTCAAAACATCTGTTGCTTGCTGGAACCAATCAATAAAAGAACAATTCCAAAGTGATATGAAGCTTGTATGGATGATGACACCTGTCAACTCACGACGCCAGCCATCAGTCTGGTAGAACCCTAGCTCAGAGGCTAAAAACAAACAACTTTGAACTATTGTGATTGTGTAGTTCTGTTTTTTCCCCCCATTTATAATCAACAGCTTTTGCAGATGTCATGTTTTACTTCACTTATTCTACTTTTACTTTCTGCACTGCTCTGCTGGAATGTTTTCTTTTTCCTCTTTTACATCGTTTTTTTTTCCCTTTGGTGTGATATTTGTTCAGTATTGATACCCCCAAGCTAATGAACTGTAACATATAATTTCTTTTGCTGAAATAGTTTCTGTCGTTTTATCTTACTCTATTACTAAGGCTACAGAACGTTCTTTTTACTTAT
This sequence comes from Conus canariensis, assembly GCA_033310375.1. NCBI lineage: Eukaryota > Metazoa > Mollusca > Gastropoda > Neogastropoda > Conidae > Conus > Conus canariensis. Next base: position 21,483,973 of record CM065740.1, read on the forward strand.
ATATATATATGCGTATGAGTTTAATTATATTTCCTTGCCATACTTTCTTTTTGTTTTATTTTTCTGCCCTTCACTGGCTGCTTTGGGGTGCTGTTGGATTCTCTATTTGAATCATGGGTGGTGAGAAATACTGCAGAATTATAGACTGTGGTACGACTCCATCTGATGCTAAGGGAGCCCACACACAATCAGCCGTGTCTCCCTGGTGAGTTCGATCCGGCGGACGTAAGGCTTCGGAGCAGGTAATTTGAATGGATCTGTCTTCAGAATAAATTACAATGGTTCCCAGATGCTGATAGTGAAGGGTTTAATATCTACATTTCCCTCATTTTCTTTCTTCTCCCGCTCCCCCCCCCCCCCTTTTTTCAAATTTAATTTGAAATCTTTTCATTAATGTAATGACGGAAGAATTGTTAGCCAGCACTTGTTATCCCCAACTACTAAATTGTTCAGATTACATACCTTGTGTGTGTGTGTGTGTGTGTGTGTGTGTGTGTGTGTGTGTGTGTGCACGCGCGCGCGCGCGCGCGTGTGTGTGTGATTAGTATAGCGTGCACGGTTGACCTTGGGATTTAGGCTACACCCGTCTCAAGGTCGTTTCGGCTGAGCCAAGGGACGCAATCCCCTTGATCTACAGCATGTTGCGTTGACCTTGGGGGTTGACCTTCACAAATCGCAAGATCATGTCCGGCAACCGCATATGGGAAACAACCGTCGCCTCGATTATTGACGTCCCTTTACCGAGAGTGTCCTTAGAAGAAAACTAGAAGAAGAAGAAGAACAGAAACAAGATGCAAAGCATATTAACGTACTCCCAGTTTATCTTCAATACGCGCGAGATATTCTATAAAGAGGAAAATCCGTTCTGAGCCGTTATAGCCGTAAGTAATGGCTATTCTGGTAAACATGGGCCATCATCTGTAACCCATAATGAACATACCTTCAAATTTTCAAAAAGATCGGCTATGTACTTTCTGAGATTTTCCATAAAGAAGAAAACTGTTATGGGCCGTTATAGCCGCTAGTAACAGCTATAACGGTAACATAAACATCAGGCATGATCCGTGACCCATAATGAACATACCTACAAATTTTCAGAAAGATCGGCCAAGTACTTTCTAACATATTACATAAAGAAGAAAAAACCGTTATGGGCCGTTATAGCCATTAGTAACGGTATAACGGTAAAAGAAAACATCGGGCATGATCCGTGACCCATAATGAGCATACTTGCAAATTTTCAGAAAGATCGGCCAGGCACTTTCTAAGATATTCCATGAAAAAGGAAACCCGTTATGGGCCGTTATAGCCATTAGTAACGAATATAACGGTAAAATAAAACATCGGGCATGATCCGTGACCCACAATGAACATACCTTCAAATTTTCAGAAAGACCGGCCAAGTACTTTCTAAGATATTCCATAAAGAAGAAACACCGTTATGGGCCGTTATAGCCATTAGTAACGGCTATAACAGTTAAAATAAACATTAGGCATCATCCGTGGCCCAGAATGAACATACCTACAAATTTTCAGAAAGATTGGCCGAGTACTTTTTGAGATATTCTATAAAGAAGAAAAGCCGTTATGGCCGTTAGTAACGGCTATAACGGTAACATAACACATCGGGCATGATCCGTGACACATAATGAACATGCCTACAAATGTTCAAAATGATCGGCCAAGTACTTTCTGAGATATTCCATAAAAAGAAAAACCGTTATGGCCGTTATAGCCATTAGTAACGGCTATAACGGTAAAATTAAATATCGGGCATCATCCGTGATCCATAATGAACATACCTACAAATGTTCAGAAAGATCGGCCAAGTACTTTCTAAGATATTCCATTAAAAAAGAAAAACCGTTATGGGCCGTTATAGCCGTTAGTAACGGATATGACAGAAAAATAGAACATCGGGCATCATCCGTGACCCATAATGAACATATCTTCAAATTTTCAGAAAGATCGGCCAAGTCCTTTCTAAGATAATCCATAAAAAAGAAAAACCGTTATGCGCTATTATAGCCGTAAGTAACGGCTATAACAGTTAAAATAACACATCGGGCATCATCCGTGGCCCATAGTGAACATACCTATAAATTTTCAGAAAAATTGGCCAAGTGCTTTCTGAGATATTCTATAAAGGATGAAAACCGTTATGGGCTGTTATGGTCATTAATAATGGTTATAACGGTAAAATACCACATCAGGCATGATCCGTGACCCATAAGGAGCATACCTACAAATTTTCAGAAAGATCGGCCAAGTACTTTCTGAGATATTCCATAAAAAAGAAAAACCGTTATGGGCCGTTATAGCCGTTATAACCGCCCGTCCGTCCGGCTATAACGACCCATAACGGTTTTTTTTCTTTATGGAATATCTCAGAAAGTACTTGGCCGATCTTTGTGAAAATTAGCAGGTATGTTTATTACGGGACATGGATGATGCCGGATGTTTTAGTTTACCCCGTTATAGCCGTTCCTAACGACTGTAACGGCCTTAACGGTTTTTGTTCTGTATGGAATATCTCAGAAAGTATTTGGCCGATCTTCGTGAAAATTTGTAGCTTTGTTCGTTATGGGTCACGAATAATGCCCGATGTTTTAGGTTACCGCTATAGCCGTTACTAACGCCTGAAACGGCCTGTAACGGTTTTTCTTCTTCATGGAATATCCCAGAAAGTACTTGGCCGACCTTTGTGAAAATTAGCAGGTATGTTCATTATGGTTCACGGATGATGCCCCATGTTTTATTTTACCATTATAGCCGTTAATAACGGCTACGACGGCCCATTACGGTTTTTCTTTTTTTTATGGAATGTCTCATAAAGTACTTGGCCGAGCTTTCTGAACATTTGGAGGTATGTTCATTATGGGTCACGAATGATGCCCAACGTTTTAGTTTAGTCTTGTGACTCGTTTGTCCACGTTTCTCTGGGCGGTTCGCTAACATTTATTTAAGATTTGTTTAGATTTCCGCCTGCAGTCGTCTCACTTTGCAATTAGATCCTTTAGCATGTCCAATCCCAGAGTGAAGTACAGACGTGTCTGCTTTTCCAGGGCCTCCTGGAAGGGCACGACGTCAAGGTTGTTGTACCACACTAAGAAATCCTTCAGACTGGTCATGCCGTTCTCTTCCCAAACTCGTTGGCAGTAAGCGTAGTCTTCTCCGCTGGTAGACTCGTTTTTCAGGGAGCTGAAGAACGCCTCTCGTGGAGGAAGAACAACGTCATGCAGTTGGTCCAGCTCAGTGATGTACTCGTAGGGGAAGAAGCCCTTGCGTTCCTGTACCTCGAAAGCGGCCGAGTATTTGGAATAGGAGTAGCCAGGAGCAATGTAACAGGTGATATCCAAGAATTTCAACTTCTTTGTGCTGAAGCATTTGTACTGGATGTTGTTCTACACCAGAATTTTGAAAGGAGCCGACTCTTCTTCTTCATTGACGACCCATCTCTGGCAGAAATGAGATTGAGGTCGTAGTTCAAACTGTGGAAGCCTATCACGGGCAACTCTCGAAGATAGGCGTCCAAGCAGTCCCTCAGCTCGTCGAGGCCACTCAGCTGATCGTAGACGGTGAAGAAATCTTTTTTGAGGAGATCGAACGCCTTGTCGGACATCTCCTTCATGAAATCAATCATCCTATCAAACAAGTCCTGAGGATCACCAGTAAATAAACAGAGGAAGGTCTTGGTAATCAGGAACGTTGGAGCAGACCCTGACGGACAGAGGGGTGTGCTTGGCAGTGTAGACGGTCTTGGGATTGGGAGCGGGCAGGTCTTCTTTCATCATCATGGCCTCAAAGTCGAACGTGGCTCTGTATGGAAAGACGAAATCCGTGTTGACGTCGATGCCATTCTCCCTTAGAATCTCTAAAGGAGTCGACGGACTTTTGTAGACGCGTCCTGGATAAACATTTTTGACCTGACCTGTCGCAGGTCCGTTCGTGACGTCGAAGCAGCCATTCCTTTTTCCGAAGTTTGCCAATCTAGGGCATCTGAAAGCTTGACACGCCTGATCCAGGTCCACGATGTAGCAGAAATGATTCTTGCAGTCGAGGATCCACATCGTGTTAGGGGAGTGTGAGTTTTCGCTCCGTCGAAAAGGAACCAGGCAAGAGGACTCGTCAATCTGGAAAACGTCCACCTTGACCCCAAACATGTTTTCGGACTTTTCCAGGTCGGTGAGCGTCATGCCCAGGAACTCCTCTACTTTTCCTTGGCCCGTGTTCTCACACCATGTTTCAAAGAGAAGTCGGGTATGTGTTTGAAGACTTTTAAGCGACGCTTCTCGATGTAAGGCGAGGCACCGAAAAAAACACACACAGGTTGTTGGTGTATAGAAAGGAGTAGTTTTCGTCCTTCACGAGTGGGTAGATGCCCTTGTTGGTCGTGATGAAATCAGGGAGAAGATGATCGCAGCAGCCAGTGGGGTAGTCCGGGAGAGGATTGATATAGAAGCTGGTTGAGGTAATGGAATGGACCATCCACTTTGAGTCGGGACGTTGCTGTCTGGCGTGTTCCAAGACATCCCGGTCGTTAATGTCTGCAGAGGAACCTTGCAATATCTTGTCTGTTGTTGATTAGATGAGGAGTGTCCATGACGTTGTTTTTGGACGCATGGAAGAAACGATAGTCATCACTGTCTCTGTGATGCAGAATAAGGAGTGGCTGAGTTTGATTTTAAAGCGTTTGCTTTGCCTCTCAAAAATGGCGTTGAGACGGTCGTTCCAGTCCGGTCTTCCCTGATCCTCCCAGCAGATGTTGAACAGGCATTCATGCTTGCCCTCGAAAGAATGAGAGCGGATGGCGCTCCAGTTGGCGGCGTAAATCTGCCGAATTTCGGGAGCAATGTTATCTTGGTTGAAATCACCACCACCCCTCAAATCTATTCATCGTCTTTTGTTTTGCCCAGCCGACAGATGATGAAGTTTCCTATTTTTTTCCTGCTCTTTTTTTTCTCCATTTCTCTTCTTTCAATCTTTCTTTATGTTTTTTCCTCTTCTCGCAGCCGGCCGTTTGTTGTCGTGAGATATCAAATGTAAGTCGAAATTCTCTTTTCTTGCGAAATTTTCATGGCAAACGGTGCAAATATGAGATGTGTCTCAAGTATGTACAGATTGTACATGTCTTTTGCAGGTTATATTTGTTCTTGGAAGATGCGTGACAGTCCTCGCAGACGTGGTTTTCAGTCTCCATAATCTATTACAAAAAAAAAACGTTTCCTCCATTAAAACTCATACAGCAAACACATGTCATTTAATGTTGTACGCCACGGGTAAGGACATCACACCATCATGCAACATCAATCTCATCTCATTTAATGTTGAACTTCCCGGCTAAGGACATACCATCATAAAACCCTGACCACTCATAACAAGGTTAACCCCCCTTATCTTCTGTGATAGCGTGTATATACACGGTTATGAATGGTCACAGCGCCTAATAAATAAAAAATATTAATGACTGACTCCGGAAAGAAGTGTCCACAAGAGAAATTCATGTACATATATGCAACTTTTCGACAATCCGTGTCTCCTCTGCCTTTGCAATGGACCCAACAAGTGATAGACATCGTTCGAAAGCTCACAGTTGTGACATTTAACTCACTCCATGCCAGGAGTTTTTCCCCTTGCTAATCCCTGAATACCCAGGGTTTGTATAGGGTAGGAAAAAAATTCTCACAATTATAGATGAGCAGACAGACACTTGAAATTTGGTGAGTGCATTCAATGCATATTAGTCTATATGCGAACAAAAAATAAAGTAACTTACTAACCATCTTGGTGGTGAAAATTGTCTGAAAATTTTGCACCTATCAGAAATATATATACTAAGTGTTCCTTAGCAGCTCAGAAATGTTCTACATCACATTCTAGCACAGCTGGAGTCACTCAAGACACAGAAAATATAATATGGAATCAAAAGCAGGTGACGGAGAATGTGAAAATGCAAAAAAATGTGTCTTTGCTGGATGAAAAACAAAAAAAAAGTTCACTGTGCACAAAACACTGGTGACAAGTGACATTGCATCCTGGGCACAGCTTCACACACAGTGGCAAACCATGGACTGCAAGATGCTTGTTGTAGAGAATAGACCCCTGAATAAGAGTCAAGGTCAGAAGATGAAAAAACAGCTTCTTCCACCACTTCATGGTCTTCCTATTCAGGGGCATGTACGCCATGAGCTGATCACTCATGTCTACTCCTGCCATGTAGTCCTGTACTGCTGCTGGTTTTTGCACAATAAATATCAGTAAAAAATATGCCTGAAAACACAAACACACCCATGCACAGAGTTACAAAACATGAACATGTGTAGCTGTTCTCTCTCAAACACACTTTCACACACACACACACACACACACACACACACACTCCACACACACACACACAGTAATGCACTAATACTCAGTACATATAATCACTAGCTCAATTTGTTTATCCCTCCCTTCTCCCCCCTCCACCCTGCCTCCCCCCCTTCCCCTCTCTCCCCCTAGTCTACTGATACATGAATGGATCACTGCAAAAAACATGCACTCACTTAGTGTGTAAAACATATATGACACATTTACACACAGCACAATTAATGTAGTAATAATTTCTCTCCAGCCACCTCTGCGGAATGCATGGACAACTCAAAGAACTGCAAAGGCTGAGTGTTGACTGGCCAGTCGTTCAATAAACCTGGAGTGCCTGTGAATGGATGATCGAGAGGAAAAAAGATAACATTATCAGTCCAATCGTCATTGAAAACAGCCCCCAAATCGTCGACTTCTTCCCCCATTTCAGCGTCAATATCCGAATCAAACACTTGCTGCTGAGGCCCAACTGCTGGCACAGTTTCGTCTGCTTCTTCGCCATATCCGCGCCCACTTCAGTGTCAGAATCCACGTCTGTCTCCCCACTGTAGGGGTCAAAATCCTCATCAGAAGAATCGCTGATGTCTTCTTTGACATCTGACCCATCAGTCTGGATCAGTTCAAGTGCGTCTTCAGCGCTAACTAACAATTCACCAGCCCTACTGTGTCGAAGGCTTCGTCGCGACGCCATCTTTTCAATCACGGAGCAGAGCTGACCGACGGCACTCTCTGTTGTTGTCGGCTCGTGAGCGAGCCACGCCACACACGCAGCGCAAGTGAATGGAAAGTTGGTAGGGGATAACTAAGGAATCATCTCCCTTCTTGAGTTTCATACCCGATACGTCACTCGGACAGCGCGAATTTTCAAAATCCAAATCCGCATATGCGGACATTGGTAGTGAACGCTTCGTCCTACGATGTCCGCATATGCGGACATTGGTAGCGAGTGACTGTGTCAACCATATTTGGCTTGTCTGAAATAGTTATCCAATGTCATTCAGGTTTCCTTCATTTTATCAAAATGGTCGCTTAGAGTGGTACCGTTTTCTAAATCCTGTATCTCAAGAAACTAAACATCTGATTTTGCATGTGGTTTTCACCAGTAAAACGAACGTAAAAAGTGTTCGTAGATCATGTAAAACTTCCAAATGGCTATTTGGTGACAAGAGACTCATTTCGTGATGGAAGGTCGCATTGAATGTCGTATCTCTCGGCCAAGGACATACTGTCATAAAACTTTCACAATAAACCGTGAAATGAAGGTATGAATGTTTCTGATTTAACTTTCACTTGTCAGTGCTTTTTTCATTAAGGGTCAAACGCTATATAATAAGACCCATTTTAAACTGTATTATTTCTAATTCTTCAAAATGTCTGTTGCTGAAATAATAATTGTGATGAATATCTCATTAGTAAGTAATTTTTTAAAAGTTTATTGATAAAGATCAGGACGAGAGCGTCATCAATATGTTATGTGGATAAAGAGCCTTAAAAAAAAAAAACCCTGAAATTATTCAGTGACAATTCTACCACATGGAGTTTGATGTTAGAAATAACTCTTTTGTTCGATTTTGAAAACACAAGCAATTTTTAGTACATTGAATTTAGTATAATTCTTCTTCTTCTTCTTCTTCTTCTTCTTCTTCTTCTTCTTCTTCTCTTCCTCCTCCTCCTCCTCCTTTTTCATTTTTGTCTGTCTGTGTCTCTGTCCATCTGTCTCTCTGTCTGTCTGTCGTTATGTGTATTTCTCTGTCTCTGTCTCGATCACGGTCCTCGTTTTGAACCCGCAAGACCCAGTGAACACCGGTGAGTTTGTTATTATGGTGCAGTATGTGACGGCTTAACAGACCACTCCTAGATGGATGGGGAAGGAAAAAAACACAAACTGTGTCATCGTTTTTGTTATTATGGTGCAATATGTGACGGCTTAACAGACCACTCCTAGATGGATGGGGAAGGAAAAAAACACAAACTGTGTCATCGTTTTTGTTATTATGGTGCAATATGTGACGGCTTAACAGACCACTCCTAGATGGATGGGGAAGGAAAAAAACACAAACTGTGTCATCGTTTTTGTTATTATGGTGCAATATGTGACGGCTTAACAGACCACTCCTAGATGGATGGGGAAGGAAAAAAACACAAACTGTGTCATCGTTTTTGTTATTATGGTGCAATATGTGACGGCTTAACAGACCACTCCTAGATGGATGGGGAAGAAAAAAACACAAACTGTGTCATCGTTTTTGTTATTATGGTGCAATATGTGACGGCTTAACAGACCACTCCTAGACGGATGGGGAAGGAAAAAAACACAAACTGTGTCATCGTTTTTGTTATTATGGTGCAATATGTGACGGCTTAACAGACCACTCCTAGACGGATGGGGAAGGAAAAAAACACAAACTGTGTCATCGTTTTTGTTATTATGGTGCAATATGTGACGGCTTAACAGACCACTCCTAGATGGATGGGGAAGGAAAAAAACACAAACTGTGTCATCGTTTTTGTGGTAGGTGCAACCCCCTGCTGGCCCCAGGAATAAAAGGAAACGAAAAAAATCGTCAACATATGCATGGAAAAAAACTGTCATCGTTGTATGAGGACGTATTGAACGTTAGGTGCAACCCCCCTCTAGCCTCCCTTGATTAAGTGTTATTGATCAGCCCCCCACGATAATGACAGGAAAAATGTGTCAACGTAAGCTCAGGTTTACTATACTCTCGGTAAAGGTAAGTAAAGACGAGGAGACGGTTGCTTCCCTTAGTCGCTTGCTGGAAATGACCTTGCAATGGGTGAAACATCCAAACCCAATGGTCAAAGCAACACACTATGCTTCAGGGCGATTGCGTCCCTTGGCGTTGCAGTTAAGGACACTCTCGGTTGAGGGGAGTAAAGACGAAGCGACGGTTTAACATTTTGAGTCGTTAGGCGGTACTATCTGAACGGATAAATGTATTTAAGGACGTACGTTGCGATTAAGGACACTCTTTGTAAAGGGAAGAAAAGACGAGTAGACGGTTGCTTCCCTTGGTCGCTTGCCGGAAATGACCTTGCGATGGTGAAGCATCCAACTCCAAGATCAACGCAACACGCTATACTTCAAGGCGATTGCGTCCCTTGACACAGCCGAAACCCGGCCGTATATTGATTTGTATGAGCCAGCTGTTACTGCTAACGCATGCACACGAGTGACGTGTCAGAATCGATACAGCCACACACACACACGCACACGCACGCACGCACGCACGTACGCACGCACGCACGCAAGCACGCACGCACGCACGCACATACACACACACACACACACACACACACACACACACACACACACACACACACACATACACACAGAGGTACGGACGAGTCAGAAGATAAACAGCAAGCGATCCGTTTTCGCCATTCCCTTTTTCATTTATTTTACCATTAGAAACAAAAAAAAAAAAAATCAAATAAAATTATTGTTTTACAATGCACTTGCCAAAGACAAAAAAAAGGAAAACGTATATCTATTGATCATTTCTTCTCTTCCTCTTCATCTTCTTCTAGTTTTCTTCTTAGGACACTCTTGGTAAAGGGACGTAAAAATCGAGGCGACGGTTGCTTCCCTTAGTCGGTTTCCGGAAATGACCTTGCCATGGGTGAAGGTCAACCTCAAGATCAACGCAACACGCTGTAGTTCAAGGGGATTGCGTCCCTTGGCTCAACCGAAACGACCTTGAGACGGGTGTAGCCTAAATCCCAAGGTCAACCGTGCACACTGTACTACTTGTGTGTGTGTGTGTGTGTGTGTGTGTGTGTGTGTGTGTGTGTGTGTGTGTGTGTGTGTGTGACTTTGAACTTCTATGTATGCATGTGCATCTATTTGTATATATAACGTTGAACAATCTAGTAATGGGCAGAAAAAAGTGTATGCTAACAATTCCTCCGTCATTATATTAATGACTTGGCAAACATTTGAGAAGTAGGGTGGGGGAAGAAATTTCAAACTCATCATGCATTTTATCTCTCTCTCTCTCTCTCTCTCTCTCTCTCTCTCTCTCTCTCCACACACACACACACACACACACCACACATGCCTGTGAACAATTATTGTTTTTTGTATTATTTGGCTTTCGTTTTGTATAAGCAATTGTACTCCGTAGACTAAAATATAAGGAAACGTTCTCTACATATTTTCTTCTGTTGTGAGAAACAATATTCATTAATAATATCATGCATGTTTCTTACGTGACGTTGTAGCAAGGTTTGTCAGACAGGGTGAACCTGCTGCTCTTCTGGCTGGCTGTGGCTGACCTCACACACCTGCTGGCCCATGCATTCCCCATATCGTTCTGTTACTTCTCAGACAAGTTCCAGGTGAGCAACTGGAACACAATCCTTAATGCCAAGGTCACTCATGTGGCTGCCTGGTCCGATGTGACCGCTGGCGCCCTCATGGCCATCACGAGCGTGGACCGATGTCTGTCTGTCATCATGCCACTCAAGGCGAGAAGACTGCTGAGTTACAGGTACAGTTTTTTGTTATAGATGTAGAAGTGTTTGTCTATCTGTCTGTCTGCCTGTCTGTCTATGTGTCTGTCTGTTTGTTTGCCTATCTATCTATCTATCTATCTATCTATCTATCTATCTATCTATCTATCTATCTATCTATCTATCTATCTATCTATCTATCTATCTGTACGTACGAATGTATGTATAATTGCATGTATGTATGTATGTACGTAGGTACATACGTACGTACGTACGTATGTATGTATGTATGTATGTATGTAAGTGAGTAAGTAAGTGAGTATATATATATATATATATATATATATATATATATATATATATATATATATATATATATATGTGTGTTGTGTGTGTGTGTGTGTGTGTGTGTGTGTGTGTGTGTGTGTGATTATGTATGTGATTATGTATGTATGCATGCATGTATGTATGTATGTATGTATGTATGTATGTATGTATGTATGTATGTATGTATGTATGCATGTATGTATGCAGGCATGTATGTACAACGTATATGTGTATACATAATGTCTGTCTATTGTATGTATGTATGTATGTATGTATGTATGTATGTATGTATGTATGTATGTATGTACGTGTATTGTACGCTGTGCTACGTATGTATATACGTATGTATGTATGTATGTATGTATGTATGTATGTATGTATGTATGTATGTATGTATGTATGTATGTGTGTATGTATGTATGCATGTTTGTATGTATGTATACATGCATGCATGTATGCATTTGCATATGTGTGTGCATGTATGTCTGTATGTATGTATTTGTGTATGTATGTCTGTCTTTATCTCTTGTTGCATGTATATGCCTGAAGCACATGCTGAGTCACATATATCCATGTCATTTCAAAAGATTGTCTTGCTGTTGTTTCTGAACATGTTCACATCTCTCCGAATAAGCGTTTTAGAATGACCCCAATGTCTTTTATGGTATTCATAATGCTTTTCGTTACATAAGCAGAGAAACAGGCACCATTCTTTTTCCATTTTTTTAAAAAAAGTGAGAGCCATATATTGATAACTCACGTTCATTTCAGGCTATAGTTTTATTTTTAATCTTTGTTTCTTTTTCCATTATAAACTCAATTGATACTTGGCATTGTGAGCACTAGTAAAAAAAAAGGTTGTATGCTGTCTTTTTCAGTCCGATGGTGACAGCTATACTTGTGTGTTACTTTCTGCCTTTTGCATTCTTTTTCACGTTATTTCTTGCTACTAATGTGGAGTGGAAGGCTGATCCATCAACCAATCGCAAAATGGCTTACATGGCTGAAACGCCCTGGTTTCCCGTGGACATTAAGCTCCGAGCTTTAATGAGTTTTTACTTCATCCTCACCGCCAAGTCCGTCCTCTTTGTCACTGTGACTGTCTGCAGCACCATCACCATCTCTTATCTACGCAAAGCTGCTCGCAAACGATTGCAGATGACGGGGAGCTTACGAGCAAAGAGTGATACAGGAGACAACAAGATCACGATGATGTTGCTTTTCCTTTGTGTAATGTACGCCGTTGCTCTTTCACTGAGAATGTGCTTTTCCTTAATCCACGTGCTCGTCCCTGAATTTTACATGTACAGAAAATACCATAACAGCGCTGTTGTTGCTTACCAGACGCTTGTATATCCTGCTTCTTGTGCGAACTCAGCAGTCAATTTCTTTGTGTATCTTGTACTGAGTTCCAGATTTAGAAGTAAACTGAGAGAGCTCTTTCAACGTTGTCACCGTCACAGAACCTTAGTTCCGCCGGCAAACAATGCAAAAAGATGACAGGAAGAGACAAGAAGCGTGTCATTATTGGCTGTTTCTGATTTTTTTTCCTGTTGTAGCTTTACTCTGCAAATAATATTGATAATGAGCAACGCGTCTAAATAAAGACTGCTCCACAACGAGTATGCTGTAGTCACTCTTAATCCATCCTCAAATACCAGAAAAAAAGACGCTTCAAAGACACTGAATGAACTTATTTCTTTACAGTCTCCTATCCAGAACCATCCACTTTTATTTCTCCATTTTTGTTCAACGTAAGCGCTGGACAATGTTGTGTGAAAAAAATCAACATGTAGAGACATGACGAACTTGTGCAAAATAGGCGCAGACGGAAGACAGTTAGTCTGCAGTCTGATACTGGCATCTGAACACACATTTAACGTGCATTTATGCAACGCAGAAAAAGAATCAACAACATATAAGTAGAAAGATGATAACATTTCCTTTCAACATATCTTCTCTCAAACACACATTAACAGAGAAACATTCAAAAACCAACAGCACCAGGACCATCAATGGCCCATTGAGCCCTTACAGATCTACACTAAAGTCTGTTGTTCCGTGTGAGGAAAGCTCTCAAGACTCACGTGCAATTGAATGATAGCCAGGACATGTTGAGTTTACTTGCTTTATATGTGAACAAAGAAACGATGGCTTACTTCTAAGTGACTGCTTTCGATTATGAATCAACGTCTGCGCATTGAAAAGATAGCAAAAAAAGTTTAGATTGTTGTATATATATCTAACTAATCTATTTGTAGACGAAATAACATTGTGAACCAACTGTTCATTGGAGTAGAAATGGAGTCTACATACATGATAACATTTCAAAATTGACTGAACGGTAAGACTACCTGGCGACAGACTTTGTCACGAAGAAATCACACATGTTCATATTTGCCGGCCTATTTTTCACGTCGGGTCTTGCAGCGATACGAGCAGATTTCAGATTTCTTTGTCAATCTTACAGTGCTTCTTGGCAATGTCGCTCAGATATGAATAAAATTCGTGTAGAATGTGTTAGCAATGCCAAGGACCTTTTTGCAGCATAAAAGCGGCAAGGCGCTAGGATCCTCAGTCCGACTGGAGGTGTCTTTCTACCTGCTCGATTAAGTCTATGATTAAACACAAAAAAGTCTGGACATTCTTGATAGGACAATCTGTTTTTCTCCTTGGGCTGGTTCAAGTTCGTTCAAGTACGTTGACTCGTTCGAGTTTGTTTTAATGTACAGACTTAAGCATTAACAATATGTTGATTGCTGTTAAAGAAATGCTAATTAGGAGCTTAAAGAATTTTTTCCACGAAGGTTCGGCCTACGTACAGGTTAGAACGAATTCTTTTATTCACAATTACGTACACATTTTAAAAGATTCCATGCTCCTGTATGGGCAAATCAACGCCAATCCATTGAATTTGTTCTCACGGCATGTCAGTGGTCCACAATCAATGCATTGGCGAACACAGACACTGATACTGCTCCAAATGATGGCATGAAACCTTGACCCCTCGTTGTTATGGTGTTTTGTGGTATGTCTTGCGTGTATCTTTTGGAACATTTCCGGCTTCGTTAATTTCTGGCACATACTATGTCAAATTTGTTTCATCTAAAACGATTCAGCTGTGTCATCATCCCCATTTTGATGACGTTATCATGATTTTGTATCGATTTATTTATGGTCTTGTTTCTTTTTTTTTTTGGGGGGGGGGGGGGGGGGGGGTGAGGGGGGTAAGGAAGTATCATCCTAACCAGTGAGGTCCAAGCAGATCAGAAAAAATGAAAGCGGCTTTTAATGCCATCAGAACAACCACAGAGAAAGTGAGAACACCAAAGCGTAACACACATTCTATTTCATACGCAAAAAGTGTATATGGGGGAAAGGGAAGAAATAATGATATCTTGGCTTACGCTGGTTTTATGTCCGGGGATTGGTTAACCAATGGGATATTGTGTTACATCAGTAGCACGAACATCTTAATGTTTCACGAGACAATTTCTACCTTCTCACCACGTAACATGTACTCCTTTCTCTCTCATCCATTACTTCCGATGTCCCTTTAATACTGTTTTTAACTGCTAGACTAAGGCGAGGACAATAATCCTGTAAATGCTTGGAAACCTGCACCGTTTTCATCAAGAGTAGAGACACGCAATGAACGTTCTATACACCGTTAAACTGTACTGCACATTTCAGAAACATCATATGAACTACGAGACGGGTAAGTATGAACACAGCTGTACTACGTACCATATTATCCACTTACACAAACTTACAAAAAAAAAAGTGTTCATTGCTTCAAACTCTTTTATAGATCGCTCGCTTTCACATTCTCTTTTGGCATCTGGAGGAAATGTACTACTTATAATTCTATGGTATTCTCACCCCTGAGGCTTCAAATCGAATTCAACGGCAGCAACGGCAGAAAGGAAAATAGAATAAAACATCGAAGGGAATGAAGCTGCATAAAAATGAATGATTATATTAATGATGATAGATATATAAGAGAAACCTTGACCTAGGCTTGAAGGATGCAAGGGAGGTGAAATAAAGATTTTTCATTGTTCTCTCTCTCTCTCTCTGTCTCTCTGTCTCTGTCTCTGTCTCTGTCTCTCTCTCTCTCTGTGTTTGTGACTCTCTCTCTCTCTCTCTCTCTCTCTCTCTCTCTCTCTCTCCAGTTTCCTTTCTCTCTCTCACATTCACTCTTTTTGGGGTATATCTCTTGCTCTTTCTGTCTCACCGTTTGAGTCTGTCAGTCTGTCTGTCTGTCTGTCTGTCTGTCTGTCTGTCTGTCTGTCTGTCTCTCTCTGTCTCTCTCTCTCTCTCAAACATTCGTCTTTGTCTCTGTCTCTGTTTCTATTTATCCGTATGTCTGTCTGTATGTCTGTCTGTCTCTCTCTCTCTCAAAATATTTGTCTTTGTCTCTACCTCTGTCTCTCTCTCTATCACACACACACACACACACACACACACACACACACACACACACACACACACACACACACACACACACACGCACGCACCACACACACACACACACAGACACAGACACAGACACACACACACACACACACACACACACACACACACACACATCACACACACACACCGCCTCCACCCTCTCTCTCGCTCTCTCAAAATATGTCTTTGTCTCTGCCTCTGTACGTCTCTCTCTCTCTCTCTCTCTCTCTCTCTCTCTCTCTCTCTCTCTCTCTCTCTCTCTCTCTCTCTCTCTCTCTCTCTCCCCCTACCCGCCGTCCCTCTTCGCGGTGTTTGTTTCCTCCAGCCTTGATTCTTCCCTCTTTATTGATTGCACAGTCACTGCCATTGTTAACCAGGAACTCTTCTTTACCTTTTGTAGCAAACGTGTACGACAGATCAGTATGACACGACATTTTTGCATGAAACGACTAAAGTTTAAGCATCAATCATCGCTGCTGGCTACGGAAATAATGCACTTGCCAATGTTGGATCCAACGGACTGGGGAACAGCACATGGTGCCTGCAGCAAATTGCTCCAGCAGAGCGCTGTTGAAGGTCACACTGACTCTACCCCCTCACTGGTTTGATCCATAACTCACTGGTCCTACAGCGTAGGGATCGCACTAACGGTAGTATCGACGAGCTGTAGGATCTCTGGGTTCTGGACCTCGTATTGTGTGTGAATAGTTCCGTCCAACTCGTTTCCTCTAGTGAAAATCTATATGTGCATATAGCGCTTGCGCGCGCGCGCGCGCGCCCCGCACCCCCCCCCCCCCACACAACACACCATGTAGGCACGTACACACACACACAACACACACACACACACACACA
>CM065740.1:21502948-21525448 GCA_033310375.1 Conus canariensis
AGGGTCATATACATTAACTGGATATGCAAGTGAATAATGTTCAACAATACACAGTGGAGGCAGAAAGATTAATCATTCTCTCAATTCTCTCAGATGGGTAAATGGCAGTCTTTGTTTTCTAAGTAGGCAAACTGGATACTTGTAATATGAACGACTACTTGGTCTTTATTTGGCTGTGTTGATTTCTTTCTTATATAAGCACTGGAACAACCCTTCGAAATTTCTCCGAAATCTGGAGCTTAGCACGATGTAAGCAAAAAAGTTGACCGCTGAATTCACACATAGAGCTGGGAAGACAAGAACCTGATACACAACGACAACACTGTTGTGGTATTTTCTGTACAGGTCGAACTCAGGGAAGACCATATACGATAAGGAAGCGGACATTTCTAGTGTCAGAATCACGGCGTACAGAACACAAAGAAAAAGCAACATTTTGGTAGTTTTGTTGTCTCCTGTGCTACTCTTTTCGGTCTGACTTCCCGTCATGTTAAATCGTTTAAGGGCAGCTTTGCGGAGATAACCGATAGTGACAACACTGCAAACAGTCATGACAACGAGGAAGATGGATTTGCTCACGAGACGGAAACTTTCTAGAGATCGGAACTTCATGTCTTTGGGAAACCAGGGTGTTTCAGTCTCATAAGCGATACTGTGGTTGGTTGAAGGATCAATTCTCCACGCCACAGTATGACCAAGAAATAAGATGAAGTAAAAGGCAAAAGGAACCGAAAAAGACGCAAGTATCGCTGCCACCATCGGACTGTAAATGACAAATCAGACACGTATAGACGTTGGCGAAAATAAGTGCAGGCTAACAATTCTTTTGCCATTAAAAAGCAATGACTTAGAAAACTTTTTTAAAAGGGAGGTGGAGCGGAGAGGGGTGGGTGGGACGCAGAGGGAAATTAAGACAAAAACCCCATAATGACATGAAAATAACACTGTTAACTAACAGCATTAGGGGACCTGTGAAGTCCGTTTGAAAACAGAATCATTTGTAACGCCTGTCCTGAGTTCCATCCCCCTGACTGGGACTCCTCAGTGGACTACGGTTGATTGTGTCGATCCAACCTTGAAAGCTGAGACATTTCAACTACAATTTTATGGTATTATAACAATCTAGGGCATAAAATATCTACGAACTTCCTTAGCTTGATAGATAGTTAAATAGGTGGCTAGATAGACAGAGGTGTGTGTGTGTGTGTGTGTGTGTGTGTGTGTGTGTGTGTGTGTGTGTGTGTGTGTGTTAGTGTGTTAGTGTGTTAGTGTGTGTGTATGTGTGTGTGTGTGTGTGTGTGTGTGTGTTGTCTGTCTGTCTGTCTGTCTGTGTGTGTGTGTGCGCGCGCGCTGCTCTCACGCGAACGCTCTCGTACGGATGTATAAAGATGTAAATATATAAGGACTTTTCTGAAAATATGAAAACCAGGCACGTGGAAGGCCAAAAACCGTGAATAAGACCCCATACGGTTATTACAAAAAGAATACTTTGAAGAAAATTTCAAATTTAGAAACAATTGCATCCTACAAGCCTGAAGGAATCCAAAGGTTGATGCAAGTCATGCACGAGTAGAAACAACATTGAAATTTATCTTTAATATCTCCTAGATCCTGAAAGAGGGCATTGCAAACGCCAAAGGTCATGCCAGTCATAACGGTATCACTGTAACAGATAGACTTGCGTTTAAAGGGTGGGTTTATAGAGTATGGAGAGCTTGTAACTCTCTCTCTCTCTCTCTCTCTCTCTCTCTTCTCTCTCTCTCTCTCTCTTTAAAAATCCAGAACAAATTCTGTCATCAGAAATAGTGGTATTCTCTCCTTATGAAAACACAAGAGAATACCCCTATTTTATAGTTCCTGATTCTTCAAAACTGCATTAACTCTTTTTTCTGATAAGTATTTATAATTTATAACTACTATAATCATAAATGTACACAATATCAATAACTTTAAACCAAGGGTTCAGAAAGGAAATCTTGATGTATTGCTCTTTGTCGTTAATATTTCCCAGGTGCACCTCGAATGGAAGCGTTCGCTAACTAGTCACCGAGGAATTTCACACTACCGTTGTTTAAATCAGCAAGGAAAAAAAAAAACCCAGAATAAAGGACGCTCTGGACTACATGACACTCATTCACACACCAAAGTTTTGTATTTTTCCAGAGAAGTGCAAGAGGCAGTGCATATTTTTTTTTTCAATGAAATTATTTGCTTTCTTTCTAACATCAGCTAACTTGCGCTTTGGTATAAGATTTGTGATTTTCTTTTGTGTGTGTGGGTCCTCAACTTCCAAGTTCGTCCCACTTGTTTTGTTGTTTTCTCTCTCTTTTTTTCAGTAGTGGGGCCTCCATCCTCTTTTTTTCCCACATTATTTTTTTTCCGAAACCGACTCACACTCACCATGCATCGTCTGTGTGTGTGTGTGTGTGTGTGTGTGTGTGTGTGTGTGTGTGTGTGTGTGTGTGTGTGTGTGTGTGTGTGTGTTTTATAGATGGAAATTCGCTTGTGTGTGTTTTATAGATGGACATTCACTTGCTGGTTTTAGTGGTTTAAACATAGTTTAACTCTCAACTTGTTTTATGTACTCCTTTCTTTTCTAGTTTTGTACCTATACCTATACCTGTAGGTCAGCAGCCTCCTGGCTTTGTTTGGCATGGCCACAGACAGACACCTGTCCACGCTCATCACCGTCATCAGGGCTCCACACGAAACATTGAACCAGGACAGGACATGGTTCATCTTGGCGTTGTACAGGGTGCTCCAGTTCCTGGTCAGAACTATGTCCGAAAAGTAACAGCTGCACACGGCCAGGACGTTGGCCACCAGGTGAAGGAGGTCAGCCACCGCCAGCCAGAAGAGGAGCAGGTGGATCCTGTCTGACAGACCTTGCTGCAACGACATGATTGGCATTCACACATCATTATTAAACGATGACGAATGCGCTGACAATTGAAGTTTAAAAACAATGCACGTCGTTATTTTATTTTCTACAAAACCACGTATGCTGTTTTAGAAGTAATCTTTATTGAGTCGGCCAAACAACAGGGACAAGCAAATTACAAACGCGACGCGTTTCGACCTCTTAGGTCTTCTTTAGGCAAGATATACAACATTCAGGACAATGAAAACGAAGAACGAGCAATCACCTCATATTCGGCGCAAGATGGCCGTCTTCATGATGTTTGCTATTTTCATATCACTTAGCACTTTACGCTGCGGTTTGAATGTCTCTGTTGCCCTTATCAATCTAGGCTGTCTCACTCGATGCTGGTGATTTCAGATTTCAACACCTGGCCATCAGTGTCATATATACCCACGCAATACTTCTGTTATCTGTTCTAAAAGAATAGTTTTAGTACATTATTTCACACATTTCAGTCGTGTTTGAGTCAGTATTATTTTTTTGGCTGTGCCTTTGCGCATTCTTGTCCCTCTACCCTATTTTGCTTTCAATCACTTTACAATATTTTACAGAAAAAAATTGGGTTAAAACAACAGTCAATGCCACTGTCCAGCTCTTCTTTTCCTCATAAATCCCAACAATTCACAACTGAGGAAGAGAGAGAGAGAGAGAGAGAGAGAGAGAGAGAGAGAGAGAGAGAGAGAGAGAGAAGAGAGACAGAAGACAGACAGACAGACAGACAGACAGACAGACAGATAGGCAGGCAGAGAGAGCTATCCATTTGTTCCATACAAAACTAACAGCACAGATATTCCTATATCACTTCAAGTATCCCGATTCCAGTCTTAGAAAAGACGCCTCCCACAAACAGGTCAAGACGAAGCATGCCCCAGCTGTATCGTTCTAACGAGACCCGTCATTATCTGGAAATGCGGGTCTGTAGACTTTTGAATGAAGACAGGACTCGACTAGTCATGGATCTATACTTTTCTCTGCTGTGGATGCGAGACCAAGACATTGGCAGCAGAATTAGAGCGAGCGATTACCAACATTTGTACGAGAAGAACTGACCCCAGGTGAATTATCTTCATCTGATACAAGCTACGCAGGACAATCACAAGCAATATACATACATATGTGTACACGCACGCACGCACACACACACACACACACACATACACACACACACGCGCGCGCGCGCGCACGCACACACACGCACGCACGCGCACGCACACACACACACACACACGCACGCACGCACGCACGCACGCACGCACGCACGCACGCACGCACACACACACACACATACACACACACATACATATATATATATATTTTTTTTTAATCCAAGCCATGTGTGTGTGTGTGTGTGTGTGTGTGTGTGTGTGTGTGTGTGTGTGTGTGTGTGTGTGTGTGTTGTTGTTGTTGTTGTTGTTGTAGCTATTGTTATTGTCGTTGCTGTTGCTGCGGCAAAATGACTTGTGTAGTCATTACCTGATTCAAGGTGATTGTTGTTAATTCCTGCATCTGTTCGTGTGTTTGTTCATTCCTCTGCCCTAACCATGGTTGCAAAGAAATTACCCAAACTGTCGTGACCAAACTTAGTCAAAACATGTTAAGCATCCAAGTGACAACCCCATTCAATTTGCGAGGACTCCACAGCTAGATTTATTACTACACAAGCAGTCATCTCTTCAATCCGTAACGGCTGTTACCCCCTCCCTCCCACTCCCCCACCTCTTTATCAGAAAAAAATGTATGCATGATCTGTCTCCATCACTGGTATGGAACTGCGATTTTCCATCAGCAGACACAGACAATGTGATTATTACAAGTTGATAACTATGTACAAAGTAACATATTTAATATGTAGTGATGTAATCGATAATATTTTGTATCCTGCATATTCTGTTTAAAGCAAAATGCACATAGGGGATTACTGAATATTTTCTGTACGTACCTACAGTTATATCATCTTTCGGAATTTTTTGTTTTACACATGAGCTGACTAAAATAGTGGATTCTAGATTTACGCATTCTCCTTCTTCTCCTTCTTCACTTTCTTCACTTTCTCCTCCTCCTCCTCCTCCTCCTCCTCATTTTGAATTTGTCTTTTACTGCGTGCATGGTACTTGTATGTCCTGAGTTTGACATGTTCCAGATTTAACTGTAGCTTTGGTGAGTCGGCTCCATTTGTGTACAAAGGGAGTGGAGGAGAAACTACCTGCTGTCAAAGAAATGCTAGTGATAATGACTTGGTTTCTTGCTTACAAAAAGCATCAAGACGATAGAGGTGGCACTCTCCAAATAGTGAAACATACAGCCATGCACGTTTTATTTTTGAAAAAAAAAGCAGGTCTGGCATCAATAATCCTCAAGCAGGCACATTTAAAGGAGCTGTTCTTGACAGTGACCTCGACCTTGTCTGATCATCTTAAAAATATGTTTTAGGAACAATTATAGAATGGAGAGCAGCCCTCTCAAATTCAGTCTTGATAGTCTAAGAGATCGCAACTTACCTGAACAATTTCAAGCAGTAATAGGAGAAAAATCACTCTGCCACTAGTGCTCGAAGAAGACCTGTGAGCACTTACAAACACCTTTAACTGAGTGATAAGTGAAGCATCAGCGGAGGTCGTAGGAGTAAGTAAGTGAAAACCCAAGCCATGGGTCACCAGGAATATGTAGGAGACACGTGACGGTAGAAGAACCCTAAATCCACATGGCAAAAATACGGAAGTGAGAGAGAAACATGAGGATTCGTCAGAAAATGAAAAGTGTCAAGAAAAGGTGGAACGAGCAACAACGTGAACATACGAGAGAGAAAACAATAGACAACAACCTGAAGGCCAGGATCAGTAACACGCCTAAGGAACTCTTGATACAGTGAAACTGCTGTTGCTCGTTTGCCCCGTAAACTTCCACTTTGAAGGAATTTCAAATCATATACAGCATTAATTGGAGAAAACTTCTGTTTTGTGTCCCTCTCCCTTTAAGCGCGGGGCAATCTGTCTGCATCTTCGCAATCTCGTTTTGTTTTTCACAACGTATCTTTGACAGTCTAAACACTGAACAAACTTCAGAGGTTCTTTTTGTTGTTGATGATAATTTCGCTGACCACCATAATGGACGATTAAGACTGTCATGGCAGCTTTAGAACAGTCTCACATTGATGATGGGAAAGTCAGTATCATTAGCAGTAATGCGTTTGCCTGTATGGAGCTGGTATCAGGGTTAGAACCATTGTAAGCACCAGCTTTTACTTTTACCTGAGTGTTGGTGACATTACTGTTGCTAGCATTTCTGATACTAGTGTTAACCTTTGTGACTGTGGAGTTCAGGAGAAGGTATTATCTGAATGAAAGTCTCTGTCAGTTAGACCCAGGTAATGTTGGTCACTGTCTTTGTTAGTTGCACCTGCATATATTGATAGAGAATAGTACCTTAGTGATATTGTGGTGGTGGTGGTGGTGGGTTAATAATACAGAACAACATGCACGTCATGAGTCAACGGGGACTGCAAGACAGTCGCGGCAGGTGGCTGTCGCGGCTTCTGTGAAAGTCATACTCTGTTTTGAATAGACAGAAACTGAGGGCCATCTGTTGTCCTTCACCAAAGTTGACAAGCTCCGCACAGTACCGCCACTATGTGTGGAACAAACACAGAATGTACCGTACCGTTCAGAAGCTACTACGTCATCAAGTCATGACTCTGTCAAAGCTGATTGGCTTAGCTTGTATTACACACACTGGTCTTACAAAAACATGTTTTCTTACAGAAGAAGAAGAAGAAGAAGAAAAAACAAGAACAAGAAGAACAAGAAGAAATCAGAAAGTAATGATGTGAAATACAAGGAACAGAGTAAAACAAATCCTTATAGGCTGTCCCTGGTCATAATGACCATAGGGTGTGAAAAATGTATTCAGATACGGCTTGGAAACAACAGTGAAATTAAAGTTTTATGTGAAGATCCATCAGGATGTGGAGCAAAGCATTTGTCAAACTGATACAGTACTAAATTTATACATAGCTTCAAGATGTCAATGACCTAAAAGAATAACATCTGACTATGTGATACAACGTAAATCATACTGTTTATTGTTCTTTCAACATCTGTTGTGAACACTGCCTTCAATAAGCAAATTTCCTCGATAAAAGATTGATGCTAATTAAAACTTTTCCTGTCAGAAACTTTTCTCTCCACAATGAGCACTAACTTAAATTGCCCCCTGTGAAGTGAAAGGCTGCTGCAAGATCCTTCACATGGGTCCATAGGTTCAAAGTTGATGTGGTGCACAGTTGAAAGCTCACTTTTCCAACATTGTTTTTTTTATTTTATTTTATTACAAACACTCCTATTGTGACACATCTGTAAGCCATATTGATTGCCGTGCAAAATCATCGTAGGTTTGTGTGGAGGTGACAGTAATAAGTATAGTTCAATGTTTATTGTTTGACACTTTTGGCGCTCTAATCTGATTTTGTTACCAAACATATCTAGACGGCACACTTCACAAATTCCTGAAATAAAGAATGCTGAAAACTTGATTTATCATGAAAACACTCGAGAAAAACAAGTTTTCCTTTGGGCACTTTTTCAAAAAACAAAACAAAACAAAACATTTTTAAGTTTATAGTTACAGTCTGAAATTTCTTGTTACATCTCAACACCATTACTGTTCTTAGTCGTAGCAGGCAATGCAGTTACAGTTTGAAATTCCTTGTTAAATCACAACACCATTACTGTTGTAAGTCATAGCAGGCAATGTAGTTACAGTTTGAAATTCCTCGTTAAATCTCAACACCATTACTGTTCTTAGTCATAGCAGGAAATGTACAAGTAGGGATTTAGACTTGACAGAGGAGGGAGAACGTCGTCCCTTCCTCCCTCCCCTGCCCGCTCCTCCCACTCCATATATATCACTGCCTGCCGCTCCTCCCACTCCATATATATCACTGCTTGCCACTTTCTCCATATATATCACTGCCTGCCACTTTCTCCATATATATCACTGCCTGCCACTCCTCCCACTCCATATATATCACTGCCTGCCACTTTCTCCATATATATCACTGCCTGCCACTTTCTCCATAATATATCACTGCCTGCCACTTTCTCCATATATATCACTGCCTGCCACTTTCTCCATATATATCACTGCCTGCCACTTTCTCCATATATATCACTGCCTGCCACTCCTCCCACTCCATATATATCACTGCGTGCCACTTTCTCCATATATATCACTGCGTGCCACTTTCTCCATATATATCACTGCCTGCCACTTTCTCCATATACATCACTGCCTGCCACTTTCTCCATATATATCACTGCCTGCCACTTTCTCCATATATATCACTGCCTGCCACTTTCTCCATATATATCACTGCGTGCCACTTTCTCCATATATATATCACTGCCTGCCACTTTCTCCATATATATCACTGCCTGCCACTTTCTCCATATATATCACTGCCTGCCACTTTCTCCATATATATATCACTGCCTGCCACTTTCTCCATATATATATCACTGCCTGCCACTTTCTCCATATATATCACTGCCTGTCACTTTCTCCATATATATCACTGCCTGCCACTCCTCCCACTCCATATATATCACTGCCTGCCACTTTCTCCATATATATCACTGCCTGCCACTTTCTCCATATATATCACTGCCTGCCACTCATCCCACTCCATATATATCACTGCCTGCCACTTTCTCCATATATATCACTGCGTGCCACTCCTCCCACTCCATATATATCACTGCCTGCCACTTTCTCCATATATATCACTGCCTGCCACTTTCTCCATATATATCACTGCCTGCCACTTTCTCCATATATATCACTGCCTGCCACTTTCGAAATGTTGTACATAGGATTCGGGTCAGTTAGTATCCAAGTCCCTTGAACTTGATATTGAGACTGGAAATGCCGCTTCCTCAAAAAAAAAAGTATTTTCATCAATACAATAGCAGTTTAGCAAACTGGGTGGTTTTTGTTTCCCACAATGAAACTTTGTGTTCCAATCACCAAGCTACGTGGTAAGATGGAAACTATCGTTCTATCGAAAATAAGTTAAAGTGGCTTATTGCCCATACATTAAAAAAGGAAGTCCTCAAACAAGACATGTTAATGTTTGAATGCACGAGTTTTACATTTATTTCAGTATCTGAAGGGTGTGTAAAAATGTTACCTGCTTTGTATGAACCGCGTCTGTTTTGCTTTTGTTTGTTTGTCTGTTTTTCCTCTGACGAAGCCTGTATTTATTTACAACACATTTGGAAGTCATTACCAGTTTCCTACATATTTCCTTACACTGTTTTGGAAACTCATAACGAAAGAAATGCTTTTGAGCAGTCAGCACCATAGCATGGCGGTGAGTGGCATAAACTGCCCCGTGGAATGTTTTTTCTGTTCTGTTTGCATCAGAGCCACTGTTCTACCTATCATGAGAGGAGCAGAAGACTAGAAACCTAGAGCTGAGTTTCATCCTGTTAATGGAGTTGTTTCTGAGAACGTTGCTCAATTTTCTTGTATCAGTAGTGCAGATATCTGTATCTCTTGGGCCTGGTTGATACCAAGATATCTTATGAAAGGAACCATACAGTGCAGTTCTTTGATTTAGACTCAGACTCAAACTCCACAGCATCATATTCACAATGTTCATCTACCAAATAGGACAGATTCTGTGTCCTTTTATAGTGAGCTCTCATAGTGACATCAGTGTTCATTTCCTCGCCACGTCCTTGACATACACAAGCTCATGGAAGGTAGTGCCAGAGGGATGTAGTGTTAGCCTCCAAAGGAGGAAGCCCACGCACGATGGCTCCATAATCCAGCACGTTTTGTTGTCACTGGGGCGTGGGAGGTAGTAGTGGTGTCTTGCGTATGTTGAATTCAGAACACTCACCACTGGACACCACCAAAGGGATCTGCGGTATCTTCTGTGGTGAGTTGCCTCGTGACAACTTGATACTGAGCTAGTGTACAGACGTGGGTAGGAAGCCGGAGCAAGTGGCGTGAAAGTAGACAGCGCAGCAGCACAGGAGGTTAGACAATAATTCCATGCCCCTTTTTCTATGGATTAAATTTGACCATTCCAGTCACGTTTTCTCTCCACTTGAAACTTAAGCTTTTTGTTGATGTCTACACAGCCACTTTTATTATATATGCTTGCCACTTTTTTTTTCTTAATTTTCCTTGACAAGTATCTAGTACCAAAAGATGGAGCAAATTAAGAGCTAATCACTTATTTATACGGGGTCGTGATCTTGAGCAATTCTCATTTGAATCTTTTGTTTTTAATTCTTAGCTCAAGGCTAAAGTATAAGTACTCTTTCTCTCACAGAGAGCATACTAATGCACACACACACACACACACATATATATATATATATATATATATATATATATATATATATATATAATACAGGCGCACGCACACACACACATACACACGCACACACACACACACATACACACGCGCGCGCGCAAATACATAAACACACACACAAACATATATATCATTATATATATATATATATATATTCAATTATAACAAAGCTTGCTCTTATGTCTTAGATTGAAGAAATAGGGGGAGACATAAGAGCAAGCTTTGTTTATAATTGAATATTTCTTGCAGTCATTGCAACACCAAGCTGTTCTGTAAGTTGCTGGAATGGTGCTCGGTACTTATCCTTGGAATTTATTAGTTTATTATATATATATATATAAATATATATATATATATATAAATATATGCGTGTGTGTGTGTGTGTGTGTGTGTGTGTGTGTGTGTGTGTGTGTGTGTGTGTGTGTGTGTGTGTGTGTGCTGAGAGAGAGAGAGAGAGAGAGAGAGAGAGAGAGAGAGACAGAGAGAGAGAGAGAGAGAGAATGGGCAAACGCATAAAAAAATATAAGCAACATAATGTCGACCATGTATCATGAAACACAGCACTTACAGCGTAAACTGATGCACAAACCAGCAAATGAAGCCGTCCTTGGCTAATGCTTTGAGCGCTGGACAAAGGTTCATTTCCGTCTGAGTAATTTGATTGTTTGTTGCCATTTACCTGGCTTTGCATGAAGTCCTCTTGGCCTCTTTTTGGATGGCACAGCTGTCTCTTATTAGCTCCCGAAGCGGTGTTGGCAGGGAGGGGAGGGAGGGGAAGTGGTGTGGAGGGCTGGGATTGGAAGTGAAAGGTAAACCAGCGGACAGGGTAGCAAGAAGAAAAAAAAAAAACACCTGAAGGTGCGGGTGGGACCCAGAGAAGTAAATGCCGAACAAACCAGCTGGGAGCAATCCTGCGCCACCTTTGGAAGCCTGCGCTGTGTTCACATAGGGTACAACCACGGCACAGAACATTCCATTAGGACGTCAAGGGACATAACTGCTCCATGGCAGATGCCATTGTGTAATGGCCACTAGACGTGACATGACAGAATTTCAAAGGGGGGGGGGGGGGGGGTATCAGCCTATATTTTATGACTGCAGAGCCTATCCGAAAAACAACAACAACAACAAAACAAACGCCACCATCAAGCAACTGTCATATGCATCCCACAGCCTCACTCGCTGTTTAGCTAACAGGTGAAAACCAGTGCAATTCCAGACACGGCCATGCTTTCGCCATGAGGACGGGGTAGCATACTTCTCACTCTTGGTGATTTTGTAGGGTAGCAGAATACACCAAGCTCCTTGCAGGTTTCTTCAGCATACCCTCTGACCAGAAGGCTGGATGAATTCGGGGATGGGATGTAGGGGTGGGAGGAAAGGCTTGCGGCGGGGAGGGGGGGGGGTAATCTTGGGATCTCATCTTTGGCAAATGGTTCCTTCAACATGTCCTATGTTTCCTACGTCCTTGCGTTGACTACCATTTGTAAACTGGAAGCAAACTTTGTCTGCAAAATGATGATCCAGATTTTCAGCTTACATACACGTGCATATCCCCAGATGGATACCAAGTTAAAATACACACAGTTTCCTAACCGTAAACCTAACCCTGCTATGCCTGTCCTCAGTATAGCCACATACCTGCATACACCTGGCGATTGCAATTGCACGCTGTCCTCTGTAAACTGTCTATCTTTCTGTCTATCTATCTATCTATCTATCTATCTATCTATCTATCTATCTATCTATCTATCTATCTATCTATCTCACACCTCAGTTTCCTTTTTGCCCTCGGCCATCTGCACATAGGTGTACTTTTCTTCTGCTGCTGCTGCGGTCTCTTTTCTTCTTCATCATCTCCATT
Source organism: Conus canariensis (assembly GCA_033310375.1). Taxonomy (NCBI): domain Eukaryota; kingdom Metazoa; phylum Mollusca; class Gastropoda; order Neogastropoda; family Conidae; genus Conus; species Conus canariensis. The sequence continues at coordinate 21,515,120 of CM065740.1, forward strand.
CTCTATATCTCTGTATCTCTCGCTTCTCTTTCTCAATCCGTATTCTTTGTCTTTTTTTTTTCCTTTTTCCTTTTTTTCTGTTTCTGTTTCTTTTCTGGGGGTGGGGGTGGGGAGGTGGGGGGTGGGGGGGGAGGGGAGTGGGATGGGGGTGTCACGTCCGTGTGTTATCTATATTTTACTCATTATTTGCTGCCGCAAAAGGAACGTCATTGTGAAGATTCTGATTGACATGGTTTGTTTTTTTTTTATATGGTTTAAGTTACATATTTGTATGGTTTGTTATTTGTTAGCTTATTATTTTGCTTTTTTTTTTTTTAAATGTATTCATGGACAAATATAAAATGACTATATGTGCATTTTCTTTATGGAAATATAACCGTTTTAAATGGATCATTTTTTAAATGAATATATTCACGACTGGCATAGTTTCTGCTGCTGCTGTTTAGATACCGAAACTGATGGACTACCGCGGAATGTTCATCCATCGGTGGGGATACAGTGAGGGAATGGGGGCACAATTGGGACGGGATGGAAGGAGCAGACAGTAGGGGCAGATTACTGATGCAGAAAAAAAAGACGGAGGTGTATTTGTGATTAGAATATTGGCGTGCAGTCTGATAGGGGTAGGTCCACAGAGAGAAACACTTTGACACTTTGATATTTTATTGTCATTACCAAAGAGGTCTTTTGACAGGGGGTAGGGGAGAGGTAACAGAACAAAAACATTTCCCTCTTCCTTTCCTGCAAACAAATAGTACACTTTCATTCCTAGTGTGTATCAAATCCAAAATTAACAAAAACAAATACATTCGTAACATTTCGTTATGTCCTCACCTCACGCACAGGAGTAATCAGTAAGGTTTAAAAAAAAAAAAAAAAAAGAGAGAGAGAGAGAGAGCGAGAGAGAGCGAGAGAGAGAGAGAGAGAGAGAGAGAGAGAGAGCGAGAGAGAGAGAGAGAGAGAGAGAGAGAGAGAGAGAGCACTTTACACTGAACATTTTTAATGTTATTAGCTATACAGCCTTGATGACATGGGGGATGCAAAGCAAAAAGCAAATAACGTAAACAGTAAATTCACAACAAACATGAATCAAAACAATGCTACCATTCTAAGCACCATAAGCCTGAATACCGACCATCTAGAATATTGCACCTTCAAGAATTCGGAATGCATTAACAATCAAAACTAAAACATCTTACTATCTCCTTGAAAGCTTTAAATCACATTGGTTTGAGTTGTTCTTATTTTGAATGTTCAACACCTCTGCTGTATACCTTGCAAGAGATTTCATCGAGTTATCGTTGTAGTTCAATGTCAGCACTCTAACTGCGTCCTCATCTTTAGCAATATTCTTTTAAAGAATATGCTTTTTCAAGGAATAGTATTGTGGAGAGAGAGAGAGAGAGAGAGAGAGAGAGAGAGAGAGAGAGAGAGAGAGAGAGAGAGAGAGAGAGGGAGGGGGGGATAACAGTGGTTTTGTTCACGTATAGGCCATGGCCCTTCATGAAGGGGTGTCACAGTGCGCATAAATGCATGCCCGCACTCAGCCCAGCATTCACTCCGTGCACACGCAATCTCTCCAAACAACCAGAAAGCGCACTACAATAACTCTTCTTCTCCCCCTCCTCTCCGGGGAATAACTTACTAAACGATAATCAGTTTTTCAAATAATGACAACAAGTTTGTTTTCCAATTTATAACTTCTGTTCCTCCACTCCAGTGGAGGTACAAACATTCCACAGATCCACTAGCTGGGACCAAATTTCATCTCATTATACATAATAATTCACGAATACATCTTTTCATCTCATTATACATAATTCACGAATACATCTTTTCATCTCATTATACATAATTCACGAATACAACTTTTAATGGTTTCTCCTCCTCACTGGAGAAACAATTCATACATTTTCTAACGAAGAATCAAAGATGGCTAGTATCTGAATTCAGACCCAGGGGGACAATTAAAAATCATTGTGGGTCAACATAACAAACACTTTAAGTTTTCTCACGACTTGCGCAGTCGTTGTCTTCTTCAGCTTGATTCTCCAACCCTGGAGACAATTAGGTGCTGCCACAGCACTGTCGCCCAACTACTTGTGCGACTGCCTCAGTCGCCTAACTGGTGCTGCCACAACACCGGGAAGGGCTGAAACACGAATGAAGTCCGTGTAAGTAATCTATTTCAAAATCTGAATAATGATAAATTCTTTTCCCTTTTTCCCTTTTCTTAACTCTCTCTTTTTTCTCTCCCCATCTGTCTATACCTCACCTGGTAATGGTGAATTGAAGGTGGAACTCGTTCTTCAGACAACCTGTCCGGTCAATGTCCCCAAGCCATCTCCTTCCTGTACTTTCTTTTTCCCTCCTGCGCTCACATTCAGTGAGTACTCGTCTAACTCTACGCATTACCAGCCCTTGGATACTTGACCAATGGACAATGTCCGTCCATTTACTGAACTGTTTTCATAGCCAGCAGCGACACCGATCACACTGGTCAGGCCATACAAACTATCTTTTCTTTTACCTTTCCTCTTCCCTACCTGGGGAAATGCTTTATAACAAATAAGGGCGTACGTGACGGAACGTCACATGCCGCCATGTGAGGTTACATCACATGACAAGGGGATAAACGAACAGAGAGAGAGAGAGAGAGAGAGAGAGAGAGAGAGAGAGAGAGAGAGAGAGAGAGAGAGAGAGAATGACAGTGGTTTTGTTCGCGTATAGGCCATGGCCCTTCATGAAGGGGATAAACGAACAGAGGAGAGAGAGAGAGAGAGAGAGAGAGAGAGAGAGAGAGAGAGAGAGAGAGAGAGAGATCTGGGAACGGCAATGTGAACAAAACCAGAATCAGATCACGTTGAATTGTACTGAACATCATAACATAACTGCCAAACTCTTCATCGAACATAAAACGTCTTTATGACATCAGGAATGACTTTTAATATTTCCCATATTCTTTGACAAAAAAGTACATGGGAAACAACTCAATACGCATCTATCAATACTTCTGGCACGAACTTTTTTTTGGCTTGTTTGATTGTTTGTTTTGCTTTGTTTGTTTTTACATTAAACTGACTTGCTCACGCTGATTTCTTTTTTCTTTTTTGAAAAAAAATGTTTACCCGCTAGCGTTGCGTTCTTCTCCTGTTTCAGTGAACACGCTTTTTTTTTTCCAAAAAAAAAAAAAAAAAAAAAAAGCGGTTAAAGTACCTGGCTTTAAATATGAACCAGGAAAGTTCAATCCATGGTATCAATATTGTCCAAGACCAATCCTTCTGCTCTGCGATTTTTTTTTTATTTTTTTTTTTAGTGAGAACAAATTTCCAGCTTATGATCACCGCCGTCTGTGCGGTCAGTTTTCTGACATACATGACAGAGATGCGTGGACACCCGTCTCTTACCTTGTGGAAAACAATACAACAGACGACGTTGCCTAAGATCCCTAAAAATATGATGCACTGTCGAACATAGCACTTGAACACGGTCTTGATAAGATCCTTGGTGTGGGCAGTGAAGAGGGGATCGGAACTATCCCAGGGCCGTGGGTCTGGGTTCACGATATCACCGACATCAGTGTGAAACTCCGCAGTGCCTAGCTCAGGGACTGTGCTTCTATGGGGCTCGTAGACATCATGTTCATCATAGAACTAGTGACCGCTCCTGGGGTAATCATTGAGGAAATGAGATGAGGTTGAAAAATATCGGGGATAGGAAGGTCGTGAAGTAAAATCGTACATTGTAGAGGAAAGGCAAGAAAAGCATTAATATACCTCCACTGTATGTATGTCTGTTTAATGCATGTCGGCATCTGTCTGTCTGTCTCTGTCTCTATCTCTCTCTCCGTGCGCGCGCGCGCGCGCGCGTGTGTGTGTGTGTGTGTGTGTGTGATCTGTGTGTGTGTGTGTGTGTGTGTGTGTGTACGTACAAATATATAGCAAGCATGTACGCACGATCGCGCTCGCACGCGCACGCGCACAAACACATACACAAACACGCAAGCAGGCGCGCGCGCGCGCGCGCGCGGCGCCACACACACACACACACACACACACACACACACATTGTGAAAAAGGAAACCATAGAGTACAAATAATAATCAATGCTTGGAATCTCGGTAAGACAAGAATCAACTGTGCAGTGAATTACCTGCAAAGACGTAGACGCTCAGGCACTTATGTATGTATGTATCTATGTGTGTATGTGTGTGTGTGTTTTATATATATATATATATATATATATATATATATATATATATATGTGTGTGTGTGTGTGGTGTGTGTATGTGTGTGTGTGTGTGTGTGTGTGTGTGTGTGTGTGTGATTGTGTGAGTGTGTGTGCGCACGCACGCGTGTGTATATGTGTGTGCGTGTATATGTGTGTGTGTTTGTTTGTTTGTTTATTTGTGTGCGCGCCCGCGCACATACACATACAAACACATTAACACAGACAGAGACACAGACACACACACACACAAACACAGATAGACAGACAAGACAAACAGACAGACAGACAGACAGACAGACAGACACACACACACACACACACACACACACACGCGCCGCGCGCCCCGCGATGTGTAACAAACTGAAATGCGGAGTGGCACATGCTGTGTTGTGAGGCTGCAGATTTTTAAGGGTGTTCACCTGCCCCTTGTGAACAGTGAGTGATTTCCATGAAGTGATTGCCTCACAGGAGAACGTCTGTTCTCCCATATCCATGGTATGCATGCGCTTCTGTTGTGATGTGTCTTCTTCTTCTTCTTCTTCTTCTTCTTCTTCTTCTTCTTCTCTTCTTCTTCTTCTTCTTCTTCTCCCTCTCTTCTCCTTCTTCTTCTTCTATAATGTCTTAGTCCTAGTGTGGTGAAGTATTTCCATGCGAAAGCACTCAGTCAAAGCTCAGCTCCATTATTTCATTATCATTCTTCTTCTCTCATTATTATTATCATTATTCTTTTTCATCATCATCTCATCATCATCATCATCATCATCATCATCATCATACCATTATCATATTGTTGTTGTTGTTCTTCTTCTTCGTTTGTTCTGTTACTGTTATGTGTTATTCTTCTTGTTGCTCTGGTGTTCTTGTCGTTATTATTATCATTATCATTATTATCATCATTATTATTATTATTATCATTATTATTATTATTATCATCATCATCATCATCATCATCATTATGTTATTATTATTATATTATTTATTATTATTATTATTATTATATAATCGTCATCAAATTGTTGTTGTTGTTATTATTATTATTATCATCATATTGTTATTATTATCATTATGTTGTTGTGTTGTGGTTAATTTCATTACTATAACATTATTCTTGTTATTATTATCATAATCTATTATCATCATCGTCATTGTATAGTAGTAGTAGTAGTAGTAGTAGTAGTAGCAGCAGCAGCAGTAGTGCTAGTAATAGAAGATGTAATACTAGTAGTAGTAGTAGTAGTAGTATAGCAGAAATAGCATCTTTATCATCATCATTATTATTATCATTATCAATTATGATTAGGATCATTATCAATTATTATCCTTACCATTTATTGAAGAATGTTCAATACGCCTTATCAAAAAACATATCATAGGCATTTACATTGCAAAAAAAGGCACATCAAAGTACACAGAAAGAACAAACGGCAGTACATTCAAGGCTTGTCATAACCGAACACTTGAAGCGTATCTAAGCGTACTACCTACCACCCTAGCGAGCCCTTTCACTCAGTCCACTCACTCCCCACCTCTCAAACGAAAATGAGTTCCGACAGTATGAACCCACAGATGAACACTCGTAGCCAAGCTCGTATCACTTTGGAATTGACAAGTCATGCTGTTGTATAAGCTGAAAATATTTTTCGGATTAATGCGATACGATGCGCGACACACACCTGCATTGAAAATGTCTGGTCAATTTTGACTCCTAGATGTCTAACAAGTGTTGTTGCCATCAGCGTTTATTAACCCATTATTTGTGTTTTTTGTTAGAACGGTTTTAAAATGTTTAAACCAAGTATATACGTTATTGTTATTTGTAGGCTGATCATGGCTAGTAGAAATCATTCTCACTGTGTTCCGGAACTGTTTCTGACTGCTTACAGAACATGGTATTTTTGCTGTTACGGTATCATTAAACTGCTATCTTCTTTTTTTTCTCTTTTGTAAATGCTAACGTCCACGTCTTGAATAACAATACTTGTGGCGATCTCCAACATCGTAGATACAAACATTTATTCAGCAACACGCGAACACATATTTTACAGACTCCACACTTCCCGTACAGGTCGCAGTTGGTCTTTTCCTGTTCCTGGTTCCTTTCCCTTAATCCGGTCAAATCCCCCCTCCCTGTGATTGTTTTTCTTTTTTTTATGTGTGAAGAAAGTAATGTATACAGTAAAGGGAATTTGACATGCAATATATGAGGCCTACAAGTCAAAGAATTAAACAGACTAGCCACAAACTAGCCATGTGCAATGCAATGGACTCTATGAGGTTTAATGACAAAGAATAACACACACACACACACACACACACACACACACACACACACACACACACACACACACACACACACACAACTTGAAGAAGTTAAGGCATGCACAAATAAAAAAAAACTGCCAGGGGTTGTCTATACAGTTAATAAAAGTACATAATGTCATTGACCAGAGTCGAAACAAAGACATGCGTGGAGATGTTTGGAAAAACAAAAACGTGGAGAGACGTCAGAGTATTACAATAGTAGAGAACCGATTTTGCTTTTAGCAATTAATAAGAAAGTACATAAGAATAGAGTTGTGCAATTCAAAGTCAATAAAACAAAAATCAATCAAAGCACCAAAGGAATAAGAAAACGTTAATATGTAGCTGTGATATGTAGAAACAATAAAAAACAGATGTAAAGTTAAAATTGTGACATGATGTTAAAGATGAAAATCAAAAACTAAAAAAATGGAAGGCAAAAATTAGATTAGGTCAATAGGAGCACACACACACACACACACACACACACACACACACACACACACACACACACACACAAACACACACAGATTATTGACCACATACGTACACACAAATGCCAAGAGTGCACACGTGCATACAGAGAACGGACACACACACACACACACACACACACACACACACACACACACACGCACGCACGCACGCACGCACGCAGCCGCGCGCGCGCGCGCGCGCGCACACACACACACACACACACACACACACACACACACACACACACCAAGATGGCGGACACACGCAGCAACTAATCTTCCACGGTGGCCGTTTCGTGGGCCAAGAAATAGGAAAAATGAAAACAAGATTTAGTGGGAGACAAACGGTATCTAACAGCAGAGTACCGAGAACTCAGAAGTTGTCTACCGTGTTCATCGGAGATAATCGGCTGAAAAAAACCATTGTTGAAACCCGGCAGCGAGAAGACCCTGCAACTTCGAGCAACTTGGCTACGCAGAATCCAACTCTCCAGATGACTGAAAACCCTTCAATGGAAAACAAGGAGGTTGGTAGCCATGATTTTAGTTCTCTCGATGCGAAAGAAATGATTTGGTCTCTTTGCAAACGCATTGAAATGTTGGAGAATGCTGTGATTACTCAAAACAAAATACTTGCAGAAAATATCAAACCGCAAGTTACTATGGTGACCACTGCCACACAGACAGAAACATGCTTCCAGGCGCAGCAACTTATGCACAAGTAGTTGGTTCAGCTGTTCAATGCAAAGATCACGTCTGACCTCTTTGAAGTCAAAAACGTCAGTTTCATTGACAATGATAACATAAGACTTTGACCACCTTCATGACAAAATTCACCTTTCAAAACGGGGCTCTAGCCTGCTTGCAGGAAACATTGGACGGCACGTGAGGAGTCTGGTGTGGGAGACCCCAAAGCGGCCCTCCCGACGACGACAGGGCAGCAGGGAAACATACTACGACTTTCCAGCTCCACGTGCCCCCCGTTGGTTCAACACTTTCAGTGCCCTGGACTGGGAATCCTATTGACGGGCCCACGACGACCAAGCCACCTGATGCAACTGCTGTGTTATCTCTGTTCATTTTGATTGATTTTTAAGCACCTCCATGTATACGTGGTATTCTGACCAAGATTGTTTTTGACATTTTTCTCTTTAATTATTAATGATATCTTTTTTCCTTCCATATAATTTGAATATTAGTTTTAGAACATGACACGAGGAAACAACTTTAGTGTTTTTTCAATGGAACTGTAGATCATAATTTCTAATTATGAACATTTAGTCCAGCATCTCGCAAATCATAAATATCATGTCTTAAGCCTCCAGGCATGAAATGTAAAGAAAGATAAGCTACCTCAGTTAGAAAATTATTACTTCCCTCCCATCTATCAAAAAGAAGACACAAACGGGAAAATCAATACAGCTATTTACATACATGAAGGGGTAAATTACACACTGTGTCCTAATCCTATTCCATCAGATATTTCCACAATTCATTCTTGTGCTGTGACAGTACAATTTGATAAGATTCTACTAACTATCTTATCAGTGTATTTACCAAAAGGTCCAGATGATAACAACACTGAATGGATCCGTATGCTTCAGGCAGATAAAGGCAAAAAAGTGCTAATTACAGATTTTAATGCACATGCCCCTTTTTGGGAGAAGAACTGTGACCATATCTCAAGCAATCATTTGATAGAGAATGTTGTAGATTCATCATTTTATCTATTAAACGATGGTCGAGTTACACGAATCCCCGATAACCCTAATCATAGAGCTACGGCAATTGATTTAACTCTGGTTTCGCCTGATCTAGCTCCCATTTGTGAGTGGAACACACTGGCTCATTGTTTAAATAGTGATCACATTCCGATTATTACAAGTTTTGAAACTACAAGCACAAGAATTACAGATCTAACTGAGGATAAAGTCCCAAAGTACAATTATAAATTTGCTAATTGGGATAAATTTTCAGCAAGTATGTCCACGTTTTATGTTGAGGATATGCACGATAAAAATATAAATGATCTTTATTTTTCATTTACCAAGGCAGTCCTAGATGCTGCAAATGACTCTATACCCATGCTTAGTAAGACAAAGAAATCACATAAACACGCTGGAAATATCTGGTGGAATGACGATTGTGAAAAAGCAAATAGCGAAAAATGGGAGAAATTTAAAAAATACATACAAGAAAATTCTACCCCAAACCATCAAGAGGCAAACAAGGCAAAATAAATCAAACAGAGTTAACGCCCAGGCCAAGAGACAATACTGGTCTTCTTTTTGTATTAATGAAATCTACAGTCATAAAGATATGCAAAAAGTCTGGGAAAAAATGAAAACCATGAAGAACGGAATTAATTTACCACAATGTCCCATAAGATTAGAGAACTCAGATCTACCCACTAATAATGAAAAAGCAGAAGCATTTGCAGAGATGTTTGTCAATTATAGTAGAAATGCAGGTTTATCAACTGTAAGTAAAGAGTATAGAGAAAGTGAAGAGCAAAGTAAAACAAAATCAAATCATGATGATAATGAGTTCAGAAGGAAAAGCTATGTAAATTCTGAAATAACACTTGAGGAAGTAAAAGAAAGTATTTTACATTTGAGTAAAGCAAAAACATCTGTTGGATTAGATGGAATATCTTATGAAATGTTAAAACACTTACCTTACAATGTTATTCGATTTCTACATATATTCATATAAAGATGTTGGGGTAAAGGGGAAATGCCTTCTGTTTGGAAGCGATCAATTGTTATTCCTATACACAAGCAGGGAGAGCCTAAAGCAGAGAGAAACAGCTATCGACCCATCTCGTTAACATCACACGTTTGCAAACTTATGGAGAAAGTAATATTAAACAGATTAGTTCATTTCTGCAAAAAACAGTGCATTATACCCCCAAATCAAGCAGGCTTTCGGAAAGGCCGATCAACTACAGAACATCTAGTGAAATTAACAACACAAATCAAACAGCAGTTCGCGAGGCGGAAGACTATCCTTGCAACTTTTTTGACGTTAAGAAAGCTTATGATCAAGTATGGCACTACAAATTATTGCAAAAGCTTAAGGAAAACAATATTAATGGTAATATGTGTAACTACATTAAAATTTTCCTTTCACATCGTTTCATACAAGTAAGAGTAGGAAACACGTACTCGAATCCCAGAGAACTTCAGATGGGATTACCTCAAGGTTCAGTTATTTCTCCTGTTTTATTTAATATACTCATAGCCGATCTCCCAAAGAGATTGTCAAACGATTCATTTTAGTCCAGTATGCTGACGATATATGCATGTGGATGAAGGTAACA
>CM065740.1:21527948-21549081 GCA_033310375.1 Conus canariensis
ATGGCCTTGCTTTGATTCTGTTGGGGGGCTGGGAGGTTGTGGGTTCGATTCCCATCAAAATCATGTAGGATTTTTCTGTACCGACCGGCTCCTACCCAGTGTTGAGCTTGCTACGAGCTCAGCATGGAAGACTGGGACCACACAGTCGAGTTTCATCCACTAAATGAATGCGGGTCTGAAAGTGTTGCTTACATTTCCTGACCAACAGCGGAGGTGTCCGTATTTCTCGGGCCTGGTTGACGCCGGGATATATTATGACAGTAAGTGTCGAGTACAGCCTTGTCATGCAGTCTCAGACTGGAATGGAAATCCGTAATATTATCTTCATAATCTCATTCTGATCGATCAGCTTTAACAAAATTCTCAAATTCTGTGGCCCTTCACGGCCTGCTCTCATGATACCCCTAGTGTTGATATCCTCTCCACGTCTATGGCCTTGGTTTTGCTCTGTGGGGAGCACGGGTATCAGCAAATTCGTGGAGGCTGTCGTTGGACGGACGTGGCGGCACCCTCCGGAGGGAGAGCCTCGCTTACGCCAGCTCCCGCGACTAAGCAATGACTGCCGTCAGTGGAGGGCTTAAGGCGCTTGTTGGATCAGAACAGACACCACTGGACTCCATCAAAGTGACTGTGGCGTGCAATGTGTCCTCTGGTAGGTTGCCTCTCGGCGACCTGACATTGACTGTGGATTGCTGGTGCCGGGGCTGCGACTCACCGGGCCTGTCTGTGACTGTGGAAGGGAGTCAGGAATGAGCAGCGTGGGTGCAGTGCCACTGAGGTGGCACCGATGATGGCAAAGCAAATTAAAAAAAAAATGTCGATACATGCTCTTGGAAACGGGACCGCCATGCTGTCGGCTCTTGGATAGTCTGCGGATAGAACCACATTCACGGCGGACCCTCCCCTTATTAATTCGTTTGTGGCGGTCTGACTGGAAGCCGCACACACGTCTGCCACAGCACAAAGTCGGCCTTTTTAGTGCGGAGGCTGGAGACGTGGCCGGCACTGGCTACTGTGACCTGGTTCCCTGTGTGCTGTCCGCCCGATGTGAGTTTAGCTCACAAACACCTGTTCGACGTGTGAGGTGTGCGCAGACTGTTCTTACTCATGTGTTACACTCTATGCCATCGTCTGCCAACACTGTAAATGATTTTACTTTCTTTCATTTCTTGTTGATGTGAATTTTGAGAACGCGTACCTAAACTGTGTGTTCTGTCAAAGGCATCCAACACCTGCAATTTCGTGATATCTATCAATACAGACACTTCTTTTCAATGTTTTTTGGACTAAAACTAGATGCTTCCAGAACTAGATATGATGCTTCAACAAACATGTATAAGTGGCGAAACAAAGATCAAGACATTATATTTTGTTTGAATGTGTGCCCCTTAGGACATACCTACCACATTTATCAGGCATGTCTGAAACTGATTTTTTTTTTCTGATTCTGATCTTGCTTTTAAAGTTACCTATTGTTTGATATTGCTTTCCTTCTTTCTGCGTACGCAGGCTGATACTCCTGCGGACACTGCCTGTATAGACAGGCAGTGGAGTTTTGTGTGTATGACCGTTTTTTACCCCGCCGTTAAGGCAGCCATACTCCATCTTCGGGGAAGTTTGATATAATATTATATTATAGTCCGGTTGAATATTTACTTTAATATGATATTGGCGGTCCTACTGTGATATGTACATACTTGCAAACACATGCACGCACGTACCCAAGCGTATACACATGCATGCATGTGGGCACATACACACATTCTCTCTCTCTCTCTCTCTCTCTCTCTCTCTCTCTCTCTCTCTCTCTCTCTCTCTCGATGTGATGAGTGTGAATGTGCACTTGAAGTATGCGTTGCCATACTCGCCACTGTTCCAGCCTGCCAGTCGTTGTCTTTAGAACACCAACAAGTTAGCTTATGCATTGTTCCATTTTTATTTTATATAAGATGTTTCGATGAGGGGAAACACTATGTATGCATCTGAGTGAAATGCCACTGTAAACTAACTGAAATGTAAATTGATGAAAAATATTCTCAACCCAGTGTGCAGAAGAATGTGCCGAACTTAACATTCAGAGAATGTCAGAAATCTTGACACCTTTCCATCCAGATGTGTCGTTCGCTCGGTGCTCTTCGTGCCAATTTTTCAATCAATATGTCTTGTTGGTAAGTAAGTAAATAAATATATGGATAAGTAATAAATAATAAATAAATAAATAGATAAGTAGACAAATAAATCAATAATCAGTCAATAAATAAAAAATATACTAAAAAGCCAGCATATTTCAAAAGATAAGCATACGAAAAGATCTAAGCTTGGGTACTGATGGAAGCATGTCCTGGATGTAAAGCCTGCACTTTCATTGCCAACACCCACAGCATCACTGGCCCCAAAAGAAAATTCAGTGTCCAACCCCATCTCACCTGCCAGTCCACCAACTTGGTGTACGTACTGAGATGCAGCCTCTGGTCAAAGTTGTACGTTGGGGAAACATATTGTTGTATCCTCAACAGAAGCTTTGTGGAACACCTCAGAGCCATCCAGTCGTCTCGTTCAACACCAGTGGGCATTCAATTCAACTCCGATTGCCACAGCCAAAGCCTTATCCGTCCCTGCTGTTTGGCAAAACCACTCCTCAGCTCCAAAAGAAAATTCATGGAGTCAAGGATCATCTCTCGCCTTGGCACCACAATCCTGATGGACTCAACTCCCACATCTGACTTTTTGGTCTGAATCGTTCCAGCTCTTTGCCCTCGTTTTCCTTTCCTCCAACCTCTCCTCCATCTCTTTTTCTCTACACACCCCTCCCCTAATTTCCTAATCCCGCCATATTTGCATTCACATCCCATGTACGTATATAGCATATTTATAGCATAACATGTAGAACATTATATACACCCCAAACACCATCTCCACCATTCAGGTATGCATACTCGTAGACACATACACATGTGGACAATCCATGTCCACCTATATTTGTATAGGAGTTTCCACCCAGCCCCACGCGCACCCCTCACTCCCGCGGGGTTTTTCTTTCTTTTTTCTTTTTTTTTTTTGGTCCTCATATACACCCTCAAGCGCCCCTTCCACGCATAAGACTCCTCCTCTACCACTCTCTCTTTTTCTCTATTTCTATTTCTGTTTGCCTTTTCGCTCTATCTGCCTCTCTATTTCCTTTCCCATTACACACCACCAACACCAACACCACATCCACACACACACATACAACACACACACACACACACACACACACACACACAACACACACACACACACACACACACACACACACACGCGCGCGCGGCGCGCGCGCCTTTAAACACATATTCGTCCGTTTACGTATATGTTTTCATACGTCATTCCCAAACGTATTTGTTGTCTTTCGTTTTATATACGTATTTGTTGTCTTTCGTTTTATATAACAAGTCCTGAAGACGGTCTATGACCAAAACGTTGAAGATTTTTTTTTTTCTATTTTCAAATCGTCTGAACATCCTCAAAGACATTTGTAATGTCCATGTCAATCTGTCAATCTGCATCAGCTCCAGTCGAAAAGCCTAGAACATCCTACACACAAACACATCCTGTCACAGCCAGAACACCCAGAACAGTGCATGAAAGTCTGATCTATGCTTGAAGTGCGATGAAGCGTGTCCACGTCAGTGTGTCTGTCAGCATCCACTCCAGTTAAAAAGCCAAGAACATTCTGCACACAAACGTCTCTTATCACAGCCAAAACACCGGTCACTGATGCAGCAATGTTTCCCTTCCCCCGACTGAAACGAAAGATAATATTATATTCAGATTAGGATGACGAAGACATTGAAGCACCTCTCACGGAAGAAGAAGAAGAAGAAGAAGAAGAAGAAGAAGAAGAAGAAAGAAGAAGAAGAAGAAGAAGAAAAGAAGAAGAAGAAAGAAGAAGAAAGAAAAAAAGAAGAAGAAGAAGGAGAAGAAAAGAAGAAGAAGAAGAAGAAGAAGAAGAAGAAGAAGAAGAAAAAGAAGAAAAAGATGAAGAAATCACTGACACGATTGGTATGCGGGGAAAAAGCGACTGTCATGCGACAAGAGGACAACACAAGAGGTCATCCAATAGTGTTGAAAAAGTTCACAGCCCCGTACATCATTTGCTCTGGCACCATCTCCTCTGAAGAAAACAAAAAAGCGACGCCTTGCACCCTTATCAGCAATGTACATCATCTCATCAGCGCGCTGTACAATTGCTGCAAAGCTGGAAGCAGTTGGTGGAAAACTATGCGCACCCATTGATGACAAAGCTTTCTAGGCGGAAATGTACAGGAGTAGAGTTTTAGAACAGACACTCAACCAGTCATCATGATAGATATCATGGAAGAGAGAGAGAGAGAGAGAGAGAGAGAGAGAGAGAGAGAGAGAGAGAGAGAGAGAGAGAGAAAAGAGAGAGAGAGAAGGGGAGTAAGGAGGGTGTTTTAGAAGTGTCCAAGGTGGGCCTGTCAAGCAACCATCTGGAAGCGAGGGACCACATGAGATGTCTCACTTACAGCCCAGTGGTGTAGGTCGACAGGAGACCAAGGGAGTGGAGTCATGAACAGGACCCATTTTGTTCTCAGGTACAACCACAATCAACAGACTCCAGACACACGTTTCAATTCACTCTACACATGCTGAATTCAGTGGAAAAACACAAGTTTGGAATATTCCGAGTCTCACCATGAGCGATTGCTTTTGTTTTTTCTTTCTTTGTTTTTCATTGAATAGCGATCTTTGTATCAAAGCATACAGCATTCCATGATCTGGGCATCAAAGCATCAAGCACTCTACCAGGCAAAAGAATTCAGGTTGGCTTCAAATTGTGGTGTGTGGCTGTTTCCCTGGGTTATTCTGAACAGTTTGGTTGAATTGCTGGAGCTCAGGGAATACGGAGATACACCAAGTTGGGAGTAGTGTGTGTTATAACGGTGGACTGCAATCTAGAAAAGTCTGTATTCTTGTAGTTGAGTGGTGTGACAGTGGCATTGTTACTGTGGTCATAACTCTGATCACATTGAGATATATGCGTGCTGCATTCACTTAACACCACTTAACGTACAATGAAGAACTCACAGTAATGAAGAGGCGTTCTGGGAAAATGCAGTGGAAAAATCACTTTAATTTTAAAAACACGACATTGGCAGAAGAAGAAGGGTAGCACTGCACTATGGTGAGAAGGCCTCTTCAGACAGAGCAGCCTCGATTTAATTCTGAGAAATCTGACGTGATAGAGATGATAAAATCTCTGTCTGTCTGTCTGTCTGTCTGTCTGTCTGTCTGCTTTACAATTTTGTAATAATCGAAAACTGTATGTTGTCTTTATCGATTTTGAGAAATGTTTTGATACTATTAATAGAAACTTACTCTGACCTGTTTTGCTGAAAAATGGAATTAAAGGAAAACTGTTTCGTTGTGTTGAAAATATGTATATCAGTGTGAAGGCTCGTATTAGATGTGGTGCTACTCTTACTTATCAGTTATCTTGAAGCAGGGAGACATATGTAGCCCAATTCTTTTTTATTATTTATAATGAATTGGCTATAGAGGTAATTAATGATGGCAGACATGGTGCTAGTTGTTTGTTCGGTTCGCTTGAATTGTTTAACCTTTTACTGGCTGACGATGTTGTCCTTCTTTCTGAGACTCGCTGGTTTGCAAACACAGTTAAATGTTTACAGAGAGCATCTTTTTCACTTTGTTTAAAGGTGAATATGGATAAGAGTAATATTGTTGTTTTCAGAAAAGGTGGTTATCTGGGTGTGAGAGAGAGATGGGTATATGATGGCAATATGATGCCTGTGGCGAATGCGTCTAAGTACCTAGGTGTTTATTTTTCAACAAGATTAAGTTTTACTGCGGCATGTAGGGATGTTGCTAGCAAGGCAAAAAGGGCACTTTTGAGTATAATGCAGAGGTTACGTCAGTGCAATAACTATTCTGTTGATGTTGTTCTAAAACTTTCTGATGCTTGGATGCAGCCAATAATACAGTATGGTTCTGAAGCATGGAGATGGAAAAAGCTGCCACAGTTTTGTGAAAAGGTCCAGTTGTTTGCGCTTAAGAAATTTCTGTCTGTTGATATGCGAACACCAAATGATCTTGTGTATAATGAATTAGGCAGATTTTCAATAACTGTTAACGCTATTGTTCGATGTATTCGCTACTGGTTAAATTCAGTACAAATGGATGAACATAGGCTACCAAAGAAAGCGTATTTAATGTCGTTGTATTTAGATCAGAGAGGCAAAAAGAACTGGGTGACAAATGTAAGATTATGTCTGTTTCAGTGTGGCTTTGGATATGTATGGTTGAACCAAGGTGTTGGAGGTGCAAATGAATTTTTTTTAGTTTGTTAAAGCAGCGACTTATTGATTGTAGATAGCAAAACTGACAAGATCATGTGGCAACAATGAGCGTTATTTAATGTATAGAATGTTTTGTGATTATTTGCACTGTACTCCAAAGTACATACAATTGGATATGGAGAGACACTTAAAACATATAATGTCATTGTTTCGTTTTGGTGTATCAGACCTTGCTGTTCATTACTATAGATACAGGACTCCTACACTTGATGATCTGTTATGTGCATTCTGTAAGAATATCGAAGAAAACGAAGTTCGTTTTGTTCTGTTCTGTCCATTTTACGAATTAAGAAAACAGTTGATCGCTCCAACATATTATAGAATAGCAAGTGCTTTCCATCTTAATTTATTGTTATCCTCAGTTAATGCAAAACTGTGAAAACCTCTGCATTTACTTGTACAAAGCTTTTAAAACAAGAGATATTGCAATTTCCTAAATTGATTTATAATTAAGAGTGTAGATAATGAAATGTATACTTGGTCTTTATGTTTTCCTTCTTTCTGCCGAAATCTTAAAGTTCTTGTTGTTTTTCTGTGTACACACACCCCTTCTAAGGGGACATGGCCCTACTGGAATAAAATGTCATTGCCCTTGTCATTGTCATTGTCTCTCCTTCTCTCTCTCTCTCTCTCTCTCTCTCTCTCTCTCTCTCTCACACACACACACACACACACACACACACACACACACACACGCACGCACGCACGCACGCACGCACGCACGCACGCACGCACGCACACACACACACACACACACACACACACACACACACACACACAATTGCTCTGTGTGTGCGAAAATGGGCGTGTCTGACTTCCTGTTAACCTGGTGTATCCTGTCAAACCCAATGTCTGGCAGATCGTTTGCCGACGATCAAGTTCTGGGGCATTTCCCTGCTGTTGGGGCTGGTCTCATTTTCCTCCTGAGGTAGTCCACTGAAAAGAATACTGTTGCTTTTGGAATGCCACTCCAGCTTGTCG
Source organism: Conus canariensis (assembly GCA_033310375.1). Taxonomy (NCBI): domain Eukaryota; kingdom Metazoa; phylum Mollusca; class Gastropoda; order Neogastropoda; family Conidae; genus Conus; species Conus canariensis. The sequence goes on from CM065740.1 coordinate 21,535,307, forward strand.
ATTGTCTCGTCACAGCCTGACAGAGATGTGTGAGTGTGTGTGTGTGTGTGTGTGTGTGTGTGTGTGTGTGTGTGTGTGTGTGTGTGAGAGAGAGAGAGAGAGAGAGAGAGAGAGAGAGAGAGAGAGAGAGAGAGAGAGAGAGAGAGAGAGAGGTGTGTGTGTGTGTGTGTGTGTGTGTGTTTTCGCATAGATTATTGCTCGTCTTTTTCAGATCCTTGTTCTTTTCCCTTAAACCGTTAATTTTCTCTTTATTGCTGTAAAGAACACACAGACCGTCAACACGCAACAAAAGTCATTCCCTTCCCTACACACACACACACACACACACAATTCAATTCAATTCAATTCAATTCAATTTAATCCTTTGACCCCTGTTGGGGCATGGAGGATACAAATATAACAAAGAGAAATACGAAACTCACTCAGAACAATGTGTGAACATAGTTGCGAAATGCTGAATTCTGGTGAACTGTAATGATCTCATTAAACAATCTTCCCATTTTTTAGAAACTTACTAATATTCAAACAAATGCGTCTTCCTTTTTGAAATAAATTACAAAAGTTGAAAACAGACTTTGGTTTTAGATATTTTTTAGGGATGAATTTTTCACAAAGTTCATTATATTTTGGACATTCCATGATGCAATGAAATTCATCTCCAATTTCACCCATTTCACAGTTACGACAAATACGCAATTCTCTTGGAACATTATGGTGTCTTCCAATTTCAATTTGCAATTTATGGTTACTACATCTAAATTTAAATAAAGATATAACATAAATATCTGGTAAGGTAGAAATATAATGTTCTTTTCCAAAGACAGTCTTTACACTTTTATAGAATACACACTTGTTGCTGTTTTCAAGAGAACTGCGCCAATCACGAGCATAATTATTTTGCAACTCCTTTTTAACACACTTACATAAGTTACTTCTGTTTGTGAATGAATGAGATTCCCAAACACAATCAAAACCAGTTTCAAATAAAATGCTTTTAACATAACTAAGCCATGGTGAAACGAAAATTCCTTTTGTATATAGTTCATGTAAGATATTATATACTTTGTTTGAATACTTCTTAGAATCAGGAACAACTAAGTTAGCCCAGAACCTTATCATTCTCACTTTAATCAGTACAGATAAAGGATAGATTCCGGTTTCACCATAAATCATTGAAGTCATTGTAGTTTTATTTAATCTAAATAGATACTTTAAAAAACGTAACTGTAACTTTTCTAATATATCAACATTTTCATACCCCCAAATTTCACAACCATACAACAACACAGGTACAACTATGGAATAAAATAATTGTATGCAAACATCAATTGGCAATTTCTGTTTTCTTGCAGTTTGTAATAATGAAAACATTGCCTTGAGAGCCTGATTATAAGCACATTTTTTTTGCTTTGTAAAAAGAACCTGTTCTGCTGAACTCGATGCCTAAGTATTTCATTGAATTAAGAACCTCTATTTTTTCATTCCCAAAGAAAAAAATTTCACGCATACTATTTCGACCATGAAAGACAACTATTTTTGTTTTCTTTGGATTTACTTCTAACTGCCATTGCGTGCAATATATATGTAAGGCATTAAGTTCTTTTTGCAAAGCTGATTTAGAATTTGCCAGTAAAATTGTATCATCAGCATATAACAATACAAGCAATTTAATAAACTGTTCAAGTTTCAACTCTTGCGTTAAATCATATTCTAAAGTAGAACAGTTATTGTCAATAAGGAACTGTTGTAGATCATTCAAAAATAATGAAAACAATAAGGGTGAAAGGTTTTCTCCTTGACGAACTCCCCTAAAACTGCCAAAGAACTCTGATTTTTGACCATTTAGAAAAATGCACGATTTTATTTGATCATACATATTGATTACAACGTGCAGTATTTTCCCAGATATGCCTTGACTCATCAGTTTGTGCCATAAAGCATGCCTCCAAATAGAATCAAATGCCTTTCTGTAATCAATAAAAGCACAGTATAATTTTCCATTGTTGATTGCAAACATGTCAATCAATGATTTAAGAACAAAAGCATGGTCAAGCGTTGAATGCATGTGTCTAAAACCTGCTTGGTTTTCTGAAATAAGTCCATTTATTTCAACAAAATAAGTAAGTCTGCTATTTAGAATTGACGTGAATAATTTGCCTACACAACTCAACAGTGTTATCCCTCTGTAGTTATTGCAGTCTTGTTGATCTCCTTTGCCTTTATAGAGTGGTACAATTAACCCTGTCACCCAATCTTCTGGTATAATACCAGAATCCAAAACACGATTAAACAATAAACACACACACACACACACACACACACACACACACACACACACACACACACACACACACACAAACACACACAGACACACACAGACACACACACACACAAACACAAACACACACACACACACACACAAACACACACACACACACACACACAAACACACACACACACACACACACACACACACACACACACACACACACACACACACACACACACAGAGAGAGAGAGAGAGAGAGAGAGAGAGAGAGAGAGAGACACTCAAGATGGTTTATTCATATGAGGCGTTAGCCCATCATGAAGGGGGATGTGAACATTTAACTGGATGAGAATATCTAAGGGCTCTGTGGGCTGGCTCCCCACTTTGCCTTAAACATGTGGCTACTAAGAATAAAAGGAAAAGATGCTCCCAGGATTCACCGAAAGGGGGAGAGAATGATGAATCCATCGGTGCTCAACCAATCATGACTGCAAATCCCAAACGGACTATGAACATGGACCAAATGGAATATCCATGTGTCTGTGGAAAGCGTTTCGCTACCACCCGTGGCATGAAGATCCACAGAACAAAGATGGGATGTGTGAAGACTCATCTGAATGAGCAGCAGCGCACTGCATCAGCAGATAAGACGTCGGAAGACCAAGGCCAGGATTTAAACCACAGTGCCAAGGACATCCACGCTGTTGGTTCGGATGAGGAATTTGCACAGGCCCTCGATGCCAGGCGCCTGAAACTCAGCCTGCCACGAGCAAACGAAACTGAAGATTGGGAGAAACTGGATGCAAAAATCGTCCAAAGACTCGATGCACTGATAGGGAAAAGCACCCTGGAACACAAACTAGCCACATATGGGGACACTGTGTATGCCACATGTAGAGACGCCTATGGAGCAAAACTACCCAAAGAGAAAACACCTCCAAAGAAATCCAGACGCCAAGAAAAGATGGACAAGATCAGGGTCCAAAAGAAAAACCTCAAGATGCAAATGAAGACCGCACTGCCAGCTGAAAAACAAGGCTTGGAAAAACTGTGGAAAGACTTGAAAGAAAAACACAGTGCCCTCAGCAAAGCGGAATCTGCGAGGAGGAGGAAGAGCAAAAAGAAGAAGACACAAGAGCGCTTCTTCAGAGATCCCTTCCAGTTTGCCAGAACACTGTTTGAGCAGCCAAAATCTGGGACCCTAAGTGTGGACAAAGGAGTTCTTGAGCAGCATCTGAGGAAAACATACTCTGACCCACAGAGCAAAGCACCACTCGACATTCAAGGTCTGGTGTGGCCAACCAACCCTGAGGAACAGTTCAATGGCAAGCCTCCAACGTTGGCGGAAATCAAGAAGGTGGTCGACAAAGCCAGAGCCAAATCATCACCAGGGCCAAACGGAATACCTTACCAGCTTTATAAGAAATGTCCCAAGGTGCTGGAGTGGCTCCACAGGCTGCTGCGATCGGCTTGGAGAAACCAGAAGATCAGCGGCCAGTGGATGACGGCAGATGGTGTGTACATCCCCAAACAGCAAAACTCAAGTGACATTAGCCAGTTCAGGCCAATATCACTACTGAACGTCGAAGGGAAAATCTTCTTCTCTGTCATGGCAGCAAGGCTGACCAAGTACCTGCTGGAAAACAAGTACTTGGATGTGTCAGTCCAGAAAGGTGGCATCCCAGGCGTGGCTGGCTGTGTAGAACACGCCACAATGATCTGGGACGCAATCCAAAAAGCAAAAACAGAAAAGAGAGACCTGGACGTAGTGTGGCTTGATCTGGCAAACGCCTATGGATCTGTGCCCCATGAGATGATACAGTTGGCTCTTGAGATGTACCATGTGCCAAAGAACATCCGCGACATGCTCAAGAAGTACTTCAATGGCTTCTCAATGCGGTTCTCTACCAAGGAGTACACAACAGACTGGATCAACTTGGAAGTGGGTATTGCAATGGGCTGTGCAATTTCCCAAATACTGTTCGTGCTGGCAATGGAACTCATCTTGAAAGCAGCAACAAACAACGCGAGACAAACAGACCTTGGCGATGGATACAAGATGCCTCCTCTCAAGGCCTTCATGGATGACACTACAGTGATTTCATCCAGAGAAGACGAGACACGTCATGTGCTGGAGAGGCTGGACGACATAGTTGCCTCATCCAGAATGAAGTTCAAGCCAAAGAAATCACGGAGTCTCTCACTGAGGAAAGGAAAAGTGGCCGGATCTGTGGTCTTCAGTGTTGCCAACCAGGCCATTCCAACAGTCGCAGAAGAACCAGTCAAGAGCCTTGGAAGATGGTATGATGATACGCTGAAAGACACACAAAGAGCAAAAGAAACCAAGCAGATGGCGGAGGAAGGCTTGGAGACCATTGACCAGTGTGGGCTCCCTGGCAAATACAAGGTCTGGTGTCTGCAGTTCATGCTGATACCAAAGCTGCTATGGCCTCTGATGATATACGACATCTGCACCAGCATAGTGGAGGCAATGGAAGCCAAAATCAACAAGTTCACAAGGAAATGGCTTGGTGTCCCACCCTGTCTGACTGACATAGCGCTGTACTGTCGCCAAGCAAAGCTGAAACTACCCCTGAAATCCATCCTGGAGGAATACAAAGCAGGGAAGATCAGACTTCAAAGCATGCTGGAGGACTCAGGAGACAAGGTGGTAGAAGCAATCAAGCCCCAGCTGAAGACAGGCAGAAAATGGAAAGTTCAAGAGGCGATGGATTCTGCAAAAGAAAGTCTCAAGATCAGAGAAATAACAGGACACACACAGACCAACAGACAAGGACTGGGGGTGACCAAAACTGAATGGTGGTCAAAGGCCAAAGGAAAAGCCAAAAGAGACATGATGATTCAGGAGATGAGAAAAGAAGAAGACCAAAAAAGACTCCAAAAAGCAGTCCAGCAGAGCCAGCAAGGGCAATGGACAACGTGGGAGAATGCACTCCAAAGAAGTCTCACTTGGAATGACATTTGGCACATGGCCCCTCTCAGGATCAGCTTCATTCTCAGATCTGCATATGACCTTCTGCCCTCAAATGCAAACCTGGTGAAGTGGGGGAAAACAGACGATCCTGCATGCCCCCTCTGCCATGAAAAACAAACAGTGGAGCATGTCCTAAGCTCATGTAAAGTAGCCCTGGCTCAAGGAAGGTACACATGGAGGCACAACCAAGTGCTCAAAGAAATTGTACAAGTAGTCTGGGCTAGTACCAACACCACAAAAGGGAAAATCAGGACTCCAAAAGCACCCGCAACATTCTTCACGGCAGGAGGCAGCAAATCATGGCCAAGAACAACAGTGCCACTCGAAACATGCAGGCAGAGTCTGCTGGACGGGGCAGATGACTGGGAGTGCACTGCAGACCTCCCAGAATGGAAGAGTCACCCAGAGATCATCAGCAAGAGTGGCATGAGACCAGACATAGTAGTCCACTCTAAGTCAACCAAGCAGCTGATCATGATCGAGCTCACGGTGCCATATGAGAACAGAATGGAGGCAGCTCAAATCTACAAGACTGAAAAGTATGCTGATCTGGCAAACAGCCTGAGGAAAGAAGGCTATCAGGTCAAAGTCCTCACTGCAGAAATTGGAGCTAGGGGTTTGTAGGAACGTCTGCATACAGCCTCATGAAACAGCTCTCAGTTGCAGGGAAGGAAAAAACCAGAGCCCTGAAAGCAATGGCAGAAGCGGCAGAGAGGTGTTCAAGCTGGATCTGGTCAAGGAGGAACAAAAGTGAACTTCATAAGGCTTAATTTCCCTACAAATATCAGGTGTCCCTGTGGCTCAGTGGTTAAAGCGCGAGTCATTAAGTGGAAAATGAGCATGTCCAGAGGGTCATGGGTTCGAATCCCAGCCATGGCTCCTCCCAAGATGGGAAAAAAAGGGGCAGCAGAGGGACATCCGGAGTCATGAACCGGGTGTGGCCCAACCCCCCTAGAGTGTCAGGAGATAAGGGCCGAAACACTTGCTTGAAGGGGGCTTCTCTTCTGAGGACTCTCTGCTGCCACGCTCTCCACGAGTTTCTTTCTACTAGCAGATTCAGATTAGAACCAATGATGATATTAATGTAATCATGTACATTTCGGTCAGTCACAGTACCTCTTAGTTTCAATCCTTTATACAGAAACAAAGAGAGGTTACGTACGTCTTCGGGTATAGTCGATGACATTAACAGACTCAATTTGAAGAGTGAAGGATGTCTATAACATTTGGACATATCAACGTTTCACGTGTATGTCTGAGCGCTGGGCAACAGAGAACAAAATGCACCTCATTTTCTTGGCTCTCAGTGCATAATGGACAAATGAGGTCATTGGACATAAACATTTTATATTGATATCAATGTTCTGCCAGCTCAGAAGTCCCCAGCCTAAATGTAGTGGTAATATATTTCAGATGCTTATCAATATCAAAATGTAAGTAAGGTATTAAACTGTGATCACTGCAAAACGGTCTGTACAAGCTGAATCTATCAGTAGTTTGGATATGATCGGACCAGGTTTGCCACCAATAAGCCTTTGTCGGAAGCAACAAATAAAATTATGAACGCCTCCGACACCTTGACTGGCCCAAAGAAAATCAAATTCATATTTAAACAAGCATATGCGAACATTAGTGTCCCAGTTTTTCTTACCTCTTGCATCCAGGTCATACAACATAACATACGCTTTACGTGGAATCTGTGTGTGTGTGTGTGTGTGTGTGTGTGTGTGTGTGTGTGTGTGTGTGTGTGTGTGTGTGTGTGTGTGTGTGAGAGAGAGAGAGAGAGAGAGAGAGCTGAAAACAACACAATCTCAAAGCTCCTTTGTCTTTATTTGGCCAGTTTGTTTCAATAATAGCTTAAAGCAATATTATCTCATGGCTCCTTTGTCTTTATTTGGACGGTTTGTCTCACAGATAGATTAAAGCAACATGGTCTCGAGGTCAATGAAATCGAAAAAAGGGCAGCAATTCAAAGATGATTTCACAGAAATATTCTTTAAAACACATGTTTCCATCCAAGACTGTCATACTTTGATGGATGAATATGGGAAGAATGTACAGTCTAGAATGTAATACAAACAATAACACTTTTTGTAATTTTCAAATAAAAATATAATGCTTTGGGGCTTTATTTTATAGTACAACTCATTCCATTTCTTCTAACATGAACCATTCTTTAACATGAAAAATATGCTGAAAATGACTGCTTCATTTTTGCCTTGAGCTTGCGACGGGGATATGGGAGCTATATTTACCTTGTTGATCACAAGTCAAACCGGCATCTGTAGTAATCAGCTAGCCCGCATCGACAGGTTCGAAGAAAATCACACAAAAATGGGAGACAAGTTTGCAATCTGAATTTTTAGCATTTTGTTTTTGTCTTTATTTGCCACTATCAAGTGAAAATGACGATGAATAGGAACTGTCACATTGTATTTGGTTTACATATGTCAAAATAGATTTTCGCACAAGACGAATTAATTTCCCTGAATGTCCTACTTGCTGAGACAAGTAACACAGCAGAATCCTGAGAAAACCATCGGCCGTGTATTTCTCTTTAAGACACACGTGTTCATCAAAATAAGACCTAAACAGTTCAGTGTGGTCCATTAGTAACAGCATATGCCAACATATGATCTCAATAAATGCAAATAAAGTGTGTGGTATTTCTTTTCATTATTGACGTGGGGAGAGACATTCCCAATGTCAGGCCTTTTCAAACAAAACTTTAGACGTGATCCCACATTTTTTTCTCCCTTTTAGGGGAGGGAAGGGGTAGGTTGAGAGAGGGGAACCTGGAGGGGGAGGGTTGGGGCTTGGTATACAGCAGGAGATAGTACGCGTCTTGCCACGCACGTGTGAACAGCATTTAAAAGAAGGCATTATAACGAAGGAGGCTTCTCATTGAAACACCTTTTGAAAGAGTTCTGGTGGCCATGATAACTGGCACTTCACTAGAGACAGAAGAAACAAGTACATGCTAATATGTGGAGACTGAGATGATAGATGCTCTCAAGCTAGTCCATTACACAACATACATGGGCTCGTCGAGAAAGACGTTGTAAATTCGGAAGCAAGAGAGAGAGAGAGAGAGAAAGAGAGAGAGAGAGAGAGAGAGAGAGAGAGAGAGAAGAGAGAGAGAGAGAGAGAGAGAGAGAGAGAGGCAGAGAGACAGAAAGAAAGAAACACACACACACCACACACACACACACCACACACACACACACACCCAATATTTACCAATATTTATTTAAAAAAAAGTAACTTTATTCAGTATGCCGATGATATCTGTTTGTGGATGAATGTTACTTAAAAAAAAAGAAAACATCAAAAAGGTCTATAAATTTTATAATAAAAAAGTATATCAATATGATCTAGATAATATTGCCATGTTCATGTCTGAAAATGGTTTAAGCTTATCACCTCAAAAATCTCACATGATGCTATTTAATGCAAGTGGATCTGTTCACAATGCTCCAGAAATGGGGAGTTTGTATTATACTCCCTGTTTGGCTTGTATACTTACCATGTCAGACCATAGCATTCACGGCAGTTAGTCAGCTCTGTCAGGCCGAAGATTTTGTGTGGCTAATGCAGTAATAAGACAGTCACGTGACGCCCACCCTACTTCCGCCGAAGGAAGAAGCCGGTGTAAACTTCCTGTACCTCATTCGTCGAGGCCTGCACGCCAGGTAACCCCAAGGACCTTGGCGCTAGTGGGGAAGGTAGGGCGGGCATTAGAGTCTGACATGGTAAGTATTCTAGCCAAACAGGGAGTATAATACAAACTCCCCATTTTGGCGTCATATACTGTACCATGTCAGACCATAGCAGAATTTATCGCAAAAGGAGGAGGGCGAGTGCCCTAGTGGTTCTTGGGGTTAACCGATATGGCTGCATTAGCCGCCACAAAGGATATCCCTTCAGAACCGTCAGCCCTGGTCATGCGGATGTCCCTTAAATAAAAGTTTATAAAGGGATTCTCCGAACGCCAGTAGGCTGCTTCCAGGAGATGGCACAGGGGAACAGAGTGCTGGAAAGCTGCAGAAGCGGCCAGTGCTCTGACCTCATGGGCCCGGGGGGACAAGACGGGGAGAGCTTTGGACGCCTGGGCATAGGCCGATTTGACCGTCTTGGACAGCCACCTAGAGATAGTGCCAGCTGAGATGTCTTTCTTATTCTTGGGGTTGATGGAAATAAAGAAACGTCTCTGAGAAGCGCGCCTGGGGTGTGAACGTTCCCAGTAGTGTCTTAGACACCTGGAAGGGCACAGAGCCATGTCACCACCGCTCTCTCCACCTAGGATATCCGCCAATGGGCGGATGGCGAGGTAGGGGGAGGGGCTACCGGGTTCCTGGTTCTTAGCTAGGAATACGGGAAGGAACTTAAGGGAGACAGAGCCGCCCCTGTGGAAGGCAATGTCTCTGGGGTCCCCGCTGAGAGCGTGGATCTCGCTTCGCCTCCTGGCCGAAGCCAAGGCGAGGAGAAAGGTGGTCTTCATAGAGAGAAGGTCGAAGGGGAGGGAGGAGATAGGCTCGAAAGGTGGTTTCCTGAGAACGTCAAGTACAGTGAAAAGATCCCAAAGGGGAACGCGCCTTGGGGATCGGGCCTCACGAAGGGCCACTCCTCTAGAGATCTCTCTGCGAAGGAAGTCATTCTCAAAGGACGGTCCGCCCAGTTGGCGGATGGTCGTGCAGATGGCCGACCTGTAGCCCCGTATGGAGCTGGCTGAAGCTTAAGGTGGGACAGAAAATTTCCTATCTGGATATTTGAGGGGCGTTTATGTGGAACAGAGTTGTCTTTGCACCATGAGACCCATTTCCTCCATCTGTAATCGTAAAGGGACTCAGTGCCAGCTCTGCGAGAGGCCATTGCTAGGTCTCGGAGGTCCTGAGAGGCCCCGGCGTCGGAGAGGATGTTAAGGACGGACTGGGACCTGTCCACTTGGGAGGTGGGGTTAGATGCTCGCACTCCGGCTGGCACAGAGCCAGGCATGGGGCGAAGCGTCTGGGGATTGGAGTGGGGGCGACCTCGAGCGGGGTTGCCTGAGCATGTCCCACCGGGCGTTTCAACTGGAGAGGGGGAACGTGAGTGAGGGACTTGAGGTCCGGAAACCAGGACTGAGTGGGCCACCATGGGGCTATGAGGATGAGCCTGGGTCCCTCGAGTCTCGCCTTCCTGATCACCTTGTGGAGGATCGGGAAGGGGGGAAAGGCGTAAGCTATGAGGCCGGACCAGGGGAGGGAGAGGGCATCGATCGCGGGCGCCTGAGGGTCCGGGACGGGAGACACATACACTGGCAGACGATGATTGAATCGGGTGGCGAACAGGTCGATCGTGGATGTGAACCAATGTTCCCACACCGAGGTTAGTGTATGCCTGCTGAGGGTCCATTCCGTGTGGAGGACGGACCCGGAGCGGCTGAGAGTGTCTGCCAGGATGTTGTGCGTCCCTGCTATGTGTCTCGCGCGAAGGGTGATTCCTTGCATGTGACACCAGCGGAGGAGGGCCTCTGTCCGGAGGGAGAGACTGATGGAGCGTGCCCCCCCCCCCCCCCCCCTGGTTGATGTAACAGGCTACCGAGGTGTTGTCCATGAGAAGGAGAACAAATCAGTGCGAGACCAGTGTCTGGAAGTGGAGGAGGGCTAGCCTGACCGCCTCCAGTTCCAGGATGTTGATGTGAAGACGGGCAGTCAATGGGTCCCACACCCCCGAGGCGTGACTACTCTCCAAATGGGCCCCCCAGCCCGAGTTGGAGGCGTCTGTGTAAAGTTCTAGGGCCTGGGATGGGAGGGAGATGGGAACTCCAGGGCTCAGGGTGGAGGGGCTGAGCCACTCCTCCGTGGCCCAAAAGAACCAAGGCCCGAGGAGTTGGTCCCAGCGGTCGGCGGTCTGCGACCAACGACGGCGGAACTCCCTTTGAAGCTGTCGCTTGGGGACCCTGCCTAGGGGAATGAGAGGCGACAGGGACTCCATCATCCCCAGAAGGGAGGACAGTGTCCTTGCCGACGTGAGGGGAGAGAGGCGGAGGTGGGAGATGAGGTCCATCAGGCGGGTGGACTTCTCCGGGGTCGGGGAGACTAGCATGGAGGTGGTGTCGAAACTCATGCCCAGGAAGGAGAATCTCTGACTGGGCAAGAGCTCGCATTTGTCGGGGTTGGTGACGAACCCTAGTGAGGAGCAAAGGCGCAGAAGTTTGGATGTGTGGGCTTGACACAGGACCTGAGTGGGAGCCAAGACGAGCCAGTCGTCGAGGTAAACCAAGAGGCGAATGTCCTCCTGTCGGGCAAGGGCGGCCATCTCCTTGACTACCTTCGTGAAAAGGAAGGGAGCCAGGGAGAGTCCGAAGGGGAGCACCTTGAACTGAAATACCCGTCCCCGCCAGACGAACCGAAGGTATCGTCTGTGGGAAGGATGAATGAGGATCTGAAAGTAAGCGTCCTTCAGATCTATAGAAGTGGCCCAGTCCAGATGGTGGATGGAGTCTCTGATATGGGCCGGGGTCTCCATCTTGAATTTGGTTGGTCTAAGGAACTTGTTGAGTGGGGAAAGGTCGAGGATGGGCCTCCAGCCCCCCGAGGACTTGGGACCACAAAAAGGTGAGAGTAAAACCCGGGGTTGGGGTGGGGTATATGGGTGATGGCGTCCTTCCGAAGAAGTTCCTCGACTTCCAGGTGAAGGGCCTCCGCCTGGGCCAGGGTGGGGATCGCTGGGGGAAGGAGGAGGAGAGGATAGCAGGGGTGGGGGGGGGGATCGTGTGCCCAGGGCAGACGGAACCCCTCTTGTAACACTGACACTATCCAGGGGTTGAGTCCCATACGCCGCCACTGGTGGGCATGTCGGGACAGACTGCCTGCCAAAGGGGCCGAGGGGCCGGGGAGGGGCGAGAAGTCTGCCAGTTCTCGCTCCTTCGAAGGTGAGTCTGCTAGTCACCTCCGAGGCCGGGCCTGTTGGCCGAACCGAAAATTCTGTTGGGGGGTTTTCGGTTTCGACCTAGGCGCGGCGGAAGAAGGGCGTCTGGCGGGCCTTGAGGTGTGAGGGGGGGCCTGTTTGGGGTAGGGCTGGGGTCTGGGGGCCGGACGGGAGTAGGGTCCAGGAGGGCGATGCTGGCGAGGACGATGCTGGGGAGGGGGCTTGGCCGCAAAAGACGCGGCCTGTTTGCGTTCCTTGATTGCATGAGTGATGACAGCAGTGGAATAGTCGCCGAAGAGCGACTGTTCCTGACCCGGGATGCACCGTAAGGCCGCCTTGAGCGCCGGGGAGAGATTGGCCTGAGATAACACAGCATCTCTCACTGCCAACAGGCAGTTAAAGTGACTCTGGCTGCGCTGTCCGCCACAGCCCAAAGGTGATGCGAAATCTTGTTGACAAGGAAACGCATCAGGGGGTCGCCGAATAGGCTAGGATCTGCCTCAGTGTCGTCCGGGTCTGAAGACACAGAGGCAGTGCCACCCTCCTTTGCCCAGAGCTCCTCCGTTCGCTGCAGGAACATGTCAATGAATGCATGTCCCGTCGGTGGTGTGGAGAATGCCAGTCCTGGCAATTCTATCCCACTCCATCAAGTTCTTGATGGGAACAGGGGTGGATGTGGGAGGGGCGAGGTTGGGCGTGAGCCGGAGGTCGGCAGAGGAAATGGCAATGTCCCTGGTGGCCGGATTGGCAGAGAAGAGGGAAAAGACATGGGGCCATGACGCGGGTCTTTGAGGAAAACTCCTACCGGAGCCGCGTTAGGGGCTGACAAGAAGTCAATCCCCGGTGGGGGAATGGCATGTGCACCCCTGGCGAAAGATGCCGGTCTGTCCCACAAGGGAGTGAGGGTCTGGGGGGTGACTATCCTTGGCCGTGATCGCTGGGCAGGGGGGGGGCCCCTGTGAAGGGCTAAAGGAGAAGATGTTGTCAGAGGGAGGGGATTCCCTCATAACAAGATCTGGACGCCAGCTCTCCAGGATGGAAAGGTCACCAGACTGGGGGAGGGAGTCCTCGACCCCGTCCTCGAGTTGTGGGTCAGAGTATTCCTGAAGGGGATGATCAGATCCACCTTCGGAGGGCCAGAGCAGGGGTGCATGGGAGTCCCACCCTCGATGGGTAGTGGGGGAAAACGAGGACGGGTCCCTGGTGGCTCCATACTCGGCGGGCAGACTAGGGGATCGCCGATCGGACAGCGCCCGAGAGGAAGGGGGCCCCAGGTCGATCCAGCTCTGGGAGGCCGGATGCCACATGCGACCGGAGAAGAAGTCGGGAAGGGTGTCAGCCCTAAGTCACTGATTCCTCTCGGGGGAATAGAGCCACCAGTCCCCGGGGAGTACGACGGGCTGTGGCGGCCCTGGGGCAGAGTCTCCCTGGGGACCCGGGTAACCTTGGGCACCAAGGGGAGGGTAGCGAGAAGGCGAGCTGTCTTGCACCCGCCCTAGGGAGAGCACTGCCTCCTGCATCTCCCGGGTGCGGTCTGTGCCGGCCCCCTGCATGGCAGGGTGGCCGGTGGGTGGTGTGGTAGCCGAGCCTCCTGGCCGT
>CM065740.1:21549181-21551681 GCA_033310375.1 Conus canariensis
AAGAAGTTCCTCGACTTCCAGGTGAAGGGCCTCCGCCTGGGCCGGGGTGGGGATCGCTGGGGGAAGGAGGAGGAGAGGATAGCAGGGGTGGGGTGGGGGGGATCGTGTGCCCAGGGCAGACGGAACCCCTCTTGTAATACTGACACTATCCAGGGGTTGAGTCCCATACGCCGCCACTGGTGGGCATGTCGGGACAGACTGCCTGCCAAAGGGGCCGAGGGGCCGGGGAGGGGCGAGAAGTCTGCCAGTTCTCGCTCCTTCGAAGGTGAGTCTGCTAGTCACCTCCGAGGCCGGGCCTGTTGGCCGAACCGAAAATTCTGTTGGGGGGTTTTCGGTTTCGACCTAGGCGCGGCGGAAGAAGGGCGCCTGGCGGGCCTTGAGGTGTGAGGGGGGGCCTGTTTGGGGTAGGGCTGGGGTCTGGGGGCCGGACGGGAGTAGGGTCCAGGAGGGCGATGCTGGCGAGGACGATGCTGGGGAGGGGGCTTGGCCGCAAAAGACGCGGCCTGTTTGCGTTCCTTGATTGCATGAGTGATGACAGCAGTGGAATAGTCGCCGAAGAGCGACTGTTCCTGACCCGGGATGCACCGTAAGGCCGCCTTGAGCGCCGGGGAGAGATTGGCCTGAGATAACACAGCATCTCTCACTGCCAACAGGCAGTTAAAGTGACTCCTGGCTGCGCTGTCCGCCACAGCCCAAAGGTGATGCGAAATCTTGTTGACAAGGAAACGCATCAGGGGGTCGCCGAATAGGCTAGGATCTGCCTCAGTGTCGTCCGGGTCTGAAGACACAGAGGCAGTGCCACCCTCCTTTGCCCAGAGCTCCTCCGTTCGCTGCAGGAACATGTCAATGAATGCATGTCCCGTGGTGGTGTGGAGAATGCCAGTCCTGGCAATTCTATCCCACTCCATCAAGTTCTTGATGGGAACAGGGGTGGATGTGGGAGGGGCGAGGTTGGGCGTGAGCCGGAGGTCGGCAGAGGAAATGGCAATGTCCCTGGTGGCCGGATTGGCAGAGAAGAGGGAAAAGACATGGGGGCCATGACGCGGGTCTTTGAGGAAAACTCCTACCGGAGCCGCGTTAGGGGCTGACAAGAAGTCAATCCCCGGTGGGGGAATGGCATGTGCACCCCTGGCGAAAGATGCCGGTCTGTCCCACAAGGGAGTGAGGGTCTGGGGGGTGACTATCCTTGGCCGTGATCGCTGGGCAGGGGGGGGGCCCCTGTGAAGCGGCTAAAGGAGAAGATGTTGTCAGAGGGAGGGGATTCCCTCATAACAAGATCTGGACGCCAGCTCTCCAGGATGGAAAGGTCACCAGACTGGGGGAGGGAGTCCTCGACCCCGTCCTCGAGTTGTGGGTCAGAGTATTCCTGAAGGGGATGATCAGATCCACCTTTGGAGGGCCAGAGCAGGGGTGCATGGGAGTCCCACCCTCGATGGGTAGTGGGGGAAAACGAGGACGGGTCCCTGGTGGCTCCATACTCGGCGGGCAGACTAGGGGATCGCCGATCGGACAGCGCCCGAGAGGAAGGGGGCCCCAGGTCGATCCAGCTCTGGGAGGCCGGATGCCACATGCGACCGGAGAAGAAGTCGGGAAGGGTGTCAGCCCTAAGTCACTGATTCCTCTCGGGGGAATAGAGCCACCAGTCCCCGGGGAGTACGACGGGCTGTGGCGGCCCTGGGGCAGAGTCTCCCTGGGGACCCGGGTAACCTTGGGCACCAAGGGGAGGGTAGCGAGAAGGCGAGCTGTCTTGCACCCGCCCTAGGGAGAGCACTGCCTCCTGCATCTCCCGGGTGCGGTCTGTGCCGGCCCCCTGCATGGCAGGGTGGCCGGTGGGTGGTGTGGTAGCCGAGCCTCCTGGCCGTGTGGAAGCGGACTGGGATGGCTGCAGCGACGGATCCACCTCAGAGGACGAAGGGTTACCCCTGGTCCCGCTGGTCGATCCTTCCCCCGGAGGAACGGGACTGCAGACGTTGCCCAACAGGGGAGCGAAAGAAGTCTGCTCTCCAACGTCCTGTACCCCTAGGGGAAAGTTCAACAGTCGATCGGGGTGGTTCGACCGTCGGGGGTGAGGGCGCAGATCCGACCTGGTCGATGCCTGCGTCCCTGACCCGGGGTTGTGGTCAGTGGGGGGGTCACACCAAAGACTGCCCACAGCCCCTCCACCGGAGTGATGACGCTCCTCGTGTCCGGGTAGTGGCTGAACCCGGACACGGTTGGGGAGAGCGTGATTCGACTGCGTGGCGTTAGTGGGGGGGGGGGAGGGGGTAGCTAACGTCACGAGTCTCATTTGATCGGGTGACGGGCGGTGATTCCGGCCGCGAGTCGTCACCCGTGCTGGTCCGGGTCTCGACAAGGGTCTCCAGGGGCCGATGATCGCCGGACGCAGCGTGATAGGCGAGAGTCTCCTTGTGCGATGGAAGGTGAGCAGGTGATTTTGCCGAAGAACGGGAAGATTTTGAACGGGCAGGTCCTTTCATGGGGGCCTTGCCTTTGGATTTAG
>CM065740.1:21559181-21564181 GCA_033310375.1 Conus canariensis
TTTGATTAAACAACCTGAATACGTGAAAGATGTGATTATAGAAATCTTAGTGGGGACCTCCAACACATCAAGGCTTCTAAGTTTTGAACAGAGTCACAGAACATAAATAGAAAAATTTCCTCGCATCAAAGAGATGTAGCAGACAGAGGTAAGCCGTTTACTTTTGCATTGGCATTTCTAATGAAAATAAAGATCCTGACCTTGGAATCTAATCATCTAATCAGGTCCAGTTTTTGACAAAGCAGGCCTCATTTTCTGCACTGCTCTTGAAACTTGTGCCGCTATCAGGCAAGAATTTAAACCTGGCTGGCTAGATTGTTTTCATAAGCATAACAATGTTAAGAAAAGTGTAAAGATTATATCCAAAACATAAGTCGAAGAAAATCGCCCTTGAGACACAGAGTTTAGTTGTTCCAAAACAAAAGTGTTTGGTAATATTGCATTGTCGTCCATAAAAATAAAGTCTTTTGGATCCCTGTTTCTCGTGAAATGGCTACACACCCAAACAGCCTTTGTGGTGAGAATGAAGAAATGCAAAACACCTCGAAGTCCATTCTCAAAAGCAGAGTTCAAATCCTGCTTACGTGGCCTTCACCTCGCAACAGCACATTTAATCAGTGGTTGAGCAGTTCTTCGGCACTTTCTTGACGAGCTCAACCAGCAGGTGTCTCAGATTTTGTCAATTCTGCATTTTCTACGATTATGAAATACGAAGACAAACCATTTGCGCTACCTGATCTGTTCAACCGTCAGCAAAACACCAAGCCTTACTGTCGGATCTCACACAAAAAGGGTAAGAGTCATGTGTACACTCTCATAGAAGAATCACTGTCAAAGCAAGTCCTTGCACTTAACTTGACTGCCAATATAGAAGAGATTACTGAAATGACTGTCACATGATTCAGTTCCACTCCTTCAATACCCACCATTCATGTGATCGTCTCTTGGCCGGAACCATGCCCAATTCAGCTGGAATACCCAAACAAGCTGTCAGCTGTACTTCACGAAGAAACAGACGTTCTCGTGGTATTTCTTGTCATTCAAAAGAAAAACTGGAAATGAAAAACTTTGTGTGGTCTCCAGTGACAATGATGTAGTAGTCATTCTTGGTTGTTGTTCATATTCCCGGATAGACGATCCACACGAAAATGTGGTGATATTTAAGGGTTTTGAAGTGTATGTGCAAAAGTCTTCACCATCAATAATGTTTTGAAACGCCATGCAGAGAAGATACCAAGCATCATGGCACCCTGGTATCATAATCTCTGAGTATTGCTTTATCAGTAGCAGAAAGACAACTGTTTTCAAGAGACTGCAGTGATTTCCTGGCGTGTGAGAAAATTGCAGAAATACCTGGAATTTATCTCCTTGCTCTGTAACTAAGCCTGTCATATAAACATTTATCATTCAGATCGAAATGAGATAAATAAGGATCCCACGACTGATCCCATTTTTCAGGATCTGAAAGGAGTTAACCATAGTGTTGTCTGAAAAAAGGGATTTTGGGTGTCATTCATCAGTTCACTACCTTCACAGATGTGGATGATTACGTGGTTAGATGTCTTCTCTTTCTTAATATCTATGAGCTCACATCCTGTGTAACTGCATTCAGCTCTCCGTATTTCAAAAGGCGTTTGCCTTTCTTTCAAGGAATTTCCTTTCTCCAGATTATCGAGTGCAGACAAATGTAAACGCTTATTTGTGTAGACAATAATAACGATGATGATGATGATGATGATGATGATGATGATGACGGTAGCAATGATAATGATCATCATCATCATCATCATCATCATCATCATCATCATCATCATCATCATCATCATTATAATCATAATAATAGTGATAGTAATGATGATAATGATCATAATAATAATAATGATAATGATAAAAAGGAAAACTTCCATAGCGCCCATCCTCACAATGTAGGCTACAGGGCGCTATACAAGTTTTAACAATTCAACATCTGAAATACTCGCAGCGCACACACACACACACACACACACACACACACACACACACACACACACACACACACACACACACACACACACACACACACACACACATGCGTATTGGTGTGGTAGGGCTGCTACTACTACTACTACTACTACTATTACTACTACTACTACTACTACTACTACTACCACTACTACTACAACTACTACTACTACTACCACTACTACTACTGCCACCACTATCAGCACTACTATTACTATTACTACTACTATTACTGCTGCTGCTGCTGCTGCTGCTATTACTACTACGACTACTACTACTACTACTATTACTACCACTACTACTACTACTCTGTAAATTACTTTGTTTATGAAGACAACTGGTAATGGCTGCTGTATGATGGAGTTGATATTGACTTGTCGTTTTGTTGTGGACACAGGCTTTTCGTTTTACAGCCTCCTGTGTTTGTAGAACACAGATTCCTGGGTTCCCCTTGCCCTTAAAATGCCTAATGATTTTAATTATCAGCACTATTGTTGTGGAATTGCTTAAAACACATGCGCTGTTGCATGCATATCGTCCCTATTTTCCTAAACACAGTAATACATGTTTCTGATACAATATTGCAGCAAGGTCTATCAGACAGAGTTACGTTGCTTCTTTTCTGGCTGGCGGTGGCTGACCTCACGCACTTGCTGGCCTTTACTTATGGTATTGGAAGCTGTTATATTTCAGACAAGGTTCAGGTCAGCAACAGAAACACAATTCACAATGCCAAGATCTCCCTTGTCGTCAACTGGTCCAGTATAACCGCTGGCGCCCTCATGGCCATCATGAGTGTGGACCGATGTCTGTCTGTCATCATGCCACTCAAGGCAAGAAGACTACTGAGTTACAGGTATATATCTAAAGACACTGAAAGGGTAAAATAAAGTAATGAAGCTTAATCTGTATCTGAGATGTTAACGATTTTTAAGCGCAGAAAAATGGTTATGGTGTTTGATGAGAGCAACAAACAATATCCTTTTCAAACTGCAGCATATAAATCATATCTGTTCACTTTGGAAAGGGTAACATCCGAGGCTTCCATTATGAAGCAGCTGTAAACATTTAATCGGTTTGCTAAAGCAAGATGCACCACCCAAACTTCAAGAAGGCTCCAATTCTTAAAAAAACTCAGATACTTCACATATGAACGTAGTAGCCACTTATAAACAACAACGGAACTATCCAGGATCTTCCAAGTGCAACTCAAAATCAAGAGAGAGAGAGAGAGAGAGCAGAGAGAGAGAGAGAGAGAGAGAGAGAGAGAGAGAGAGAGAGAGAGAGAGAGAGAGAGAGAGGGGGGGGGATAAGGGGATCGTATTGATGGAAATGACATCAATTGATGCGCAGAGTTTCTATCAGATGCATTTTTTGTGCTTTTTTTAAATGTATGCTTTGAGGGACATGATTTTATGGAGGAAGGCAAATTATTCCATGCGGTCCCTCCAGAATACAGAAAACGTGATTTATAAAGATTGCATTGAGGTCTGGGAAGAGACAGTTTATGTGTATGTCTGTAACTATTGAAGACAAAGCTTTCAAAGATTATCTTCGGGGCTGATCCATTCATTACATTGTACATGCACAAGCATTTGTTGAAGTAGAGTCTGTCTTTAAATGGAAGAACATTTAAAGTTTTGTGATCACTCTTTGTCAAGGTATTGGATTTCAGCTGAATTAATTTAATGGCCCTTTTATGCAGACGACTTACAAGTTTTAAATTAGTTTCACTGGCATTATCTCATAACGTGGGTGCATAATTGATAAGAGAAAGGATGTGCACATGAAAGAATATCTTTCTGGAATGAAGATTTAGAAATTTCTTTATCTTTGAAAGTTGATATATTCTCTTAGAAATAGGTTATCCAAGATCCGCAATGTGGTAAGACCAAGATAAATCGTCGTCAATGATAACACCTAAAACTTTATGCGCGCGCGCGCGCGCGCGTGTGTGTGTGTGTGTGTGTGTGTGTGTGTGTGTGTGTGTGTGTGCCCTAGATAAATTTTAATGCCGAAAATTTGTCAGCAGTTGAATGTCTTGGCACGACCAATTTCGACATAATGATAAATAGAACTCAGACCATACCAGCCATTCCCTGTGTAAAGATGTCACTGTAGGTAAGATCTGTGAAAGTGCGATGAACATTTTCAGCAACAGTTTGATACAACAACAACAACAAAAACTTATGTTTGCTGAAAATTAAGATTATTTACGACTATTTATACACCGATAAAAGATACTGTATACATCATATGCAAATATTGGAAGGAACATTTGAGCTACAGTCCATCAGGATTTGACGATACCATGTGATTTTTTTTCTGAGTAAAGATGCAGCTACCAATAAATGTGTTGTTAAATATGTCACCGACGCTGACCAGAGATACTTACATCTTGTCAACTTCATCTAGATAAGACATATGTTTAAGATTTGACTCGAACGAATGAAAGGAAAGAAGAAAACAAAACAGGCATTTTCTTTATTAAAAAAAGTCATTACATGCATTTAGGAATTGTATATTTCATGTTGCAAAATGAAGACAAAATATGGGAAAGTCCCAAATGCGTGGTTGAAAAATAATGCGTGATATTGTTGTGTCAGGTCGTAAAATCATGCGAATGTGTCGCGACTTTTTCTTTTAATTTGATGCCCATTTGAAGTATTTCGGCAACTTGTCCGACAAGCTTAAAAGGCGAATTGATATCAAAGATGACTTGCATGACCTTTTCACACCTGAAAAGGAGAGAATGGGATTGAAGGTGTCAAAGATGTAAATTAAGAGAAAGTGGCTCTTAAGTACATCAAGAAAATGAGTGTACCAGCCTAACATTTTGTAACAGATCTGCAAACACTTGGTTCAGTTTTTGAGCGAAAATCGACGAAGAAACTGTAAAAATATTTACTGAGATACATTTTCCTGTGTACATGCCCTGCACCCCTCCTCTTAGAAAAAACCCACCTCCTCAGCACCATCTCCTTTACCCATTCTTCAGC
>CM065740.1:21571681-21591681 GCA_033310375.1 Conus canariensis
CTCACCATTTATGATAACTATAGAATTGCCATTCCATGTCGGCTGGTTACGGGACATCGATGACACAGATTTAATTTTAAAAGATCGAAGTCCATCGTGGCACCCTTGGTTAAACTTAGAGTGATGTCTGCATAGCAGCATGAAAAAGAGGCAGGTTGACCCTTGGGATTACCGGGATTGAAAAGGGCTGCCGAAAAATGATTTTGCGCTTTAAATGACATTTTTATTATTGTTATGAAGCAAAGCAGATTTCTAACCTAACATTTCTCTATCTGAGCGCTGCATTCAATACAACAGAACATGATCTCATATTGGGTCGTCTGAAGCACTCATTTGGATGGAATTCAGGATACGGCCCTTCTGTTGTGAGTGCTATCCGAGGAACCTTCGCAGAATCTTCCACCTTTTGTTCATGGGATCTCTTTGTATAAACAACCTGAATACGTGAAAGATGTGACTATAGAAGTCTGAGTAGAACGACAGAGTTAAAGCAAAACGGATACACGCAATGTTTCTTCACCCAGGGGAAAACCCCAATGGGTACCACACCAATTCTTTATCATTTAGCTTTTCTTCTCCAAAGTATCAATTTAAAAACACACATAACATGCACAAACAATCTGCACACTTTAAGCAAAGTCATGAAACACAGTGAATGTTCCCAAACAATTGTTTTTAAGTGTCCGAGAGACCGCAACGTGCAGATGTCGTAGACGGTTCTACAAAATCTTCCCAAAGCCTCTGATAATAAACAAACCCAGTCAGAGCACAGCGTTGACGTGCGAAAGGTTTTATTTCCTCAAGTTGAAAGTAAACGACGAATTTTCAGTGGGTGGAGAAAGGGAAGGCTGGGGAAGGAGAAGTATACCCATGGCATTCATTACAGTCCTCACC
Organism: Conus canariensis; assembly: GCA_033310375.1. Classification (NCBI taxonomy): domain Eukaryota; kingdom Metazoa; phylum Mollusca; class Gastropoda; order Neogastropoda; family Conidae; genus Conus; species Conus canariensis. The sequence goes on from CM065740.1 coordinate 21,572,576, forward strand.
ACTGTTAGTTGACCTCTAGCAGTTTGAAGAACCTTTAACTAAATCCTCTTGGCCACCTATACTTTGTTCCCTAAAAGCTCTTGAAGTGGTAACTGAACAACCTCTCCACAGTTACTAACAACACTTTACATTTACTTCATTGGTGGCGGTATTTTGAGGCAGTGTATAAAGTCACACAGGTTCTATGTGTAGCGCCTTTGCTGGGCTGGTAGGGGGAAGAAGTCCTTGAGTGTTTATAAATAGTGACCCCAGCAGGTAATTACTGACTAAAGAATTAATCAGCCCATCCATTTGATCCCCATGGAGTTTACCTTTAGTTCTAAATAGATTTGATGTACCAGCATTGATTACTTTAAAGCGTATTTAAAAGTTCATCCATGCATGGTGTTGGAAAGGACTGTATTACGTGCGACTTGCATATGTGATGAATTAGGGATCACTGCAAGGCACTTGTGTCATGGCACAAATCATCGTTCAGGTCCCAGTTGTCGCTGGCAGCAATTTGGGCCGGACGTGACGGTACACAGTGTCGTCTAGGTACAGATTGTCGCCGGCGGCAATTTGTATCCACCTGGAGGTAGATAAGGTCGTGATCAAAGATATTGTTGCCCCTTCCCCTTCACATATTTTGCGTGGTAATCATCATGTCTGTAGTTCAGTCTGCTTGTCCGTCTGTTTGTTTTTAAATTTCAAAGCAGTGATAGAGCTATCTTTTTCATAAAAAAAAACCCCATAAAGAATGCTTTCAACAGTGTTCATCATATTATAGTTGATGCTCTTAATAACCTGAAATCGCCATAGCAAACCAATAAAAAGGAACTATCTAGACGTCAGTCGAAGAAACAAAAAAATTACGAAAGAGAAAAACATACATGTTGTCTTACTGGTTTCTTCAAGCAAGACAAACAACACTCAAAACAGTGGATAGAAAGGAAATACTGTTTTCAGCTTGCATAGCATCTGTTATTGTCTTCAGAAGTAAAGCTCTGTCTCATGTTTGCCTGGTGGACGAAGCAGAAGATGGCTGCTGTACTAAATAGGTTTAAACCTGACATGTCATCAGAGCAGGGTGTCCCACACTTATCACACTTGATCGTTCTAGGTATTCAACACGCCTTTCCCAGGGGTAACTACTGAAAGAATGCAGCCCCACTCTGCTGGAACACTTGTGAACCATTTCTCCTAACCTGAAGGATACAGAGCAGGCAGCAATAATCGAATAGCACCATAGCAGTCTCAAAATATACGAAAACTGTTCACTTTGGACTTCATGTCATGTTAAGTCAGCATAGAGGAAATGCACACGTATGGGATGACTACACCATGTAATGAATGCATCACCTCTGTGCATGGGCAGCTGTTAATATGGCATCTGCGCCCCGTGGATGAAATGAACGATTTGATGTCTTACAAGATTTTGTTAGAATCATGGCAGACAGCTTTACACTTCAGATTTCGTCTAAAATGGGCAGATATGCAGATATAGAGTCATAGTCTCGCAGTGATCATAACCCATGCCTACTCACAACACAGTGACCAGCCCTATTGCATCAGGATTTTCCTCTAATAAGACACTTAAAAAAACGCAACAATCTGGATCCCACGGTTAGTGAAGGAACTGTGTAGCGCTATGAAGGAAACAAGAACCAGCAAATGTCTGATGAGTGCTGCCTAAAGGTACACCATTCTCTACATGTTACCTGAGAGACATATTTCCTTGAAGAGGACACAAATGGAAGACCGCCCTTTCGAAACACGTTGTTGGTGAAGAGGCTTCCCTTCCCCTAGGAACAATGGGTTCAAGACCAGGAATGCCCAAGACAGTGGTGTGTAGTCAGGTTTGAAGGCAGTGGTGTTTTACACTCCATTCTTGGACATGGCTCCTGCTGACCTGACACCATGAAAAACGCTTTGACAGATGTCCAATGGCTGACCCCACTGATGGATCAAGGATGGAGTTTGCTCACAAACGAATAGCAGCTTTATCAGGCAGCCGTTGGCATCATCTGTATGTTTCTTAGCTCCATACCCAGGCTCGGTGAGATGCATATGCTGCTTAATGCTTTGTCATCTCAGTTAGTTTCCTGCTGGCTGGATGTAGTTTGAGAGACATTCCTGGAAATTATTCTGTGTGGAGAGAAGTCCTCTCAGAGCATGTAGGTGCTGCGACGTGTTGCTCAGGAGTTTCTGAGAACACTGCTGATCTCTTCTGGATAACCTTCCACAGAATCTCGCTCTAAAAATGTTTTAATCAGTTGCCTTTTTTCTTTTTTTGTTTCTGCTGTCCCAACGTCTGTGCTGCCTCAGTGGCAGTGCACCCACGCCGCTCATTCCGACACCCGTCCACAACCACAGCCCGGTCGGTCCCGCCGCAGCCTCGGCACCGGCAATCCACAGGGAGCAGTCAATGTCAAGTCATCAAGAGGCAACCCACCGGAGGAGACACTGCACTAGTCACTTCGGTGGTGTTCAGTGGCGCCTGTTCTGATCCAACATATGCAGGACACCACCTACTAACCCCCCTTCTGACTACAATAATTGCTTAGTCGCAGAGCCGGCGTGAGTGAGCTCTCTCTCCGGAGGGCGCCACTACGTCCGTCCAGCGACAGTCCCCATGGACACGCCGATACCAGTGACCCCGACGGAACCAAACCCAGGCCACAGTCGTGGATAGGACATCGAAACTTAGGTCACCACGAGAGCAGGGCATGAAGGGCCATAGAATTTGAGACTTTTTCTTTGTGCTGACTGATGAGAATGAGGATGCTATGATGCTATGGATTTCTATTTCGGTCTGAGACTGCATGACAGGGCTGTACTCTACGCTTCCTTTCATAATATATCCCAGCCTCAACCAGGCCCGAAAGATACAGACACCGGCAGTGCTGGTCAGGAAATTTGAGCAACACTCCCAGAGACGTATCCATTAAATGGATGAAACTCGACTGTGTGGTCCCAGTCTTCCAACTGAGCCAGCAGCAAATTCAATTCTGGGTAGGAGCCGGTCGGGGTAGAAAAATCTCACATGACTCTGATGGGAATCGAACCCGCGACCTCCCAGCCGAAAGTTCGCGACGCTAACCACTTCGCCACGACGGCTGTTTGTTTTGTTTTGTTTTTGTTTTTGTTCTCGTGAGAGAACTTGCCCGAGCTAAACGGGAAGACTGGCCATCAGAGCTGCTCAACTGGTTCGTAGGGTTGTGTCTGGAATGGCATGTGGTTAGTGTACATTGAAACAATATGCATGCTAAATGGCAACACCGTTAAGATTGTGTCTGGTATGATATTTAATTAGATATGTGCATTGAAACAATATACATGCGTGATGGCCACAGACCTGTAGGCGGTATCAACTCGCCCTTGAGCAGATACAGTCTGGACATTTGGGCGTTATCCCACGACATGCTCAGCCAGGTCAGTGGGGACCTCCAACATTATTTTCAAGGCTAATAAGTTTTGTACAGTGTCACAGAACATAAAAAGAAAAGAATTCCTCGCTTCAAAGAGATGCAGCAGACAATAGTATGTCCTCTCTTCTGCACTGGCATTTCTAATGACAATAAATATCCGAACCTTGGAATCTAATAATCTAATCAGGTCCAGTTGTTGACAAAGCAGGCCTCAATTTTTTTAATGCTTTTGGAATTTGTGCCGCTATCAGGCAAGAATGTAAAGCTGGCTGGCTAGATAGTTTTCATAAGCATAACAATGTTAAGAAAAGTGTAAAGATTACATCCAAAACATAAGTCGAAGAAAATCGCCTATGAGACACAGAGTTTGGTTGTTCCAAAAGAAAATGTTTGGTAAGATTGCATTGTCGTCCATATCCATAAAAATAAAGTCTTTGAAATCCCTGTTTCTCGTGAAATGGCTACACACCCAAACAGCCTTTGTGGTGAGAATGAAGAAATGCGAAACACCTCGAAGTCCATTCTCAAAAGCAGAGTTCAAATCCTGCTTACGTGGCCTTTACCTTGCAACAACATTTTTCATCAGTGGTTGAACAGTTCTTTGGCAATTTCCTGACGAGCCCAACCAGCGAGTGTCTCAGATTTTGTCAATTCTGCATTTTCTACGATTATGAAATACGAAGACAAACCATTTGCGCTGCATGTTCTTTTCAATCGTCTGCAAAACACCAAGCCTTATTGTCGGATCTCACACAAAAAGGGTAAGAGTCATGTGTACACTCTCATAGAAAAATGACTGTCAAAACAAGTCCTTGCACTTAACTTGACTGCCAAAATAGAAGAGATTACTGAAATGACTGTCACATGATTTAATTCCACGCCTTCAATACCCGCCATTCGTGTGATCGTCTCTGTGCCGGAACCATGCCCAATTCAGCTGGAATCCGCAAACGAGCTGTCAGCTGTTCTTCACGAAGAAACAGACATTCTCGTGGTATTTCTTGTCATTCAGAAGAAAAACTGGAAATGAAAAACTTCGTGTGGTCTCCAGTGACAATGATGTAGTAGTCATTCTTGGATGTTGTTCGCATACCAGGGTAGACGATCTACACGAAAATGTGGTCTTGAAGTGTATGTGCAAAAGTCATCAGCATCAACAATGTTTTGAAACGCCATGGAGAGATGATACGAAGCATCGTGGCACCCTGGTGTCATAATCTGTGAGTCTTCTTTTATCAGTAGCAGAAAGACAACTGTTCTCAAGAGACTGCAATGATTTCCTGGCGTGGGAGAAAATGACAGAAATGCCTGGAGTTTATCTCCTTTCTCTGTAACTAAGCCTGACGTATAAACATTTATCAATTCAGATTGAAATGAGATAAATAAGGATCCCACGACTGATCCTATTTTTCAGCATCTGAAAAGTTAACCGTAGTTTTGTCTGAAAAAAAAGGATGCATACATTTGTTAGTGTCAATCATCAGTTCACTACCTTCACAGATGTGCACGGTTAGACGTCTTCTTTTTCTTAATGTCTATGAGCTCACATCCTCTGTAACTGCATTCAGCTCTCCATATTTAAAAAAAAAGCGTGTCCTTTCGAAAGTTCAGCAGTCTGTGCGTTTGCTTTTCTTTCAAGGAATTTCCCTTCTCCAGTTTATTTAGTGCAGACAAATGTAAACGCTTACTTGTGTAGACAATGATGATGATGATGAATGTGATGATGATGATGATGATTGATAACAATAACAATAATAATAATGATAATTATAATTATAATAATAGTAACGATGATAATAATGATGATAATGATAATGATAATAAGGAAAACTTCTATAGCGCCCATCCCAACAACGTAGGCTACAGGGCGCTTTACAAGTTTTAACAATTCAACATCTGAAATATACGCAGCACACACACACACACACACACACACACACACACACACACACACACACACACACACACACACACACATACACACACACATGCGTAGTGGTCTGATGGTGCTACTACTACTACTACTATTACTACTACTATCATCACTACTACCACTACCAGTGCTACTACTAAGACTATCACCACCACTACTACTACTCCTACTTCTGCTACAGCTGCTGCTGCTTCTACTACTACTACTGCTACTACTATTATTACTACTACTACTTCTACTACTACTCTATAAATTACTTTGTTTATGAAGACAACAACTGCTAATGGCTGCTGTATGATGGAGTTGGTATTGACTTGTCGTTTTGTTGTGGACACAGGCTTTTCGTTTTACAGCCTCCTGTGTTTGTAGAACACAGATTCCTGGGTTCCCCTTGCCCTTAAAATGCCTAATGATTTTAATTATCAGCACTATTATTGTGGAATTGCTTGAAACACATGCGCTGTTGTATGCATATCGTCTCTATCTTTCAGAAACACAGTAATACATGTTTCTGATACGATATTGCAGCAAGGTCTATCAGACAGAGTTACCTTGCTCCTTTTCTGGCTGGCGGTGGCTGACCTCACGTACCTGCTGGCCCATACGTATGGCATGGGAAACTGTTATATTTCAGACAAGGTTCAGGTCAAGAACAGAAACACAATTCACAATGCCAAGATCTCCCATGTCGTCAACTGGTCCAGTGTAACCGCTGGCGCCCTCATGGCCATCATGAGTGTGGACCGATGTCTGTCTGTCATCATGCCACTGAAGGCGAGAAGACTGCTGAGTTACAGGTATATATTTAAAGACACTAACAGGGTAAAATATAGTAATAAAGTTTAATGTGCATCTGAGATATCTACGATTTTTAAGCGCAGAAATATGGTTATGTGTTTGATAACAGCAACAAAAAGATCCTTTTCAATCTGCAGCATATTAATCATATGTGTTCACTGCGCGGAGGGTAATATCTGAGCCTTCCATTATGAGGCAGCTATATGCATTTAATCGGTTTGCTAAATCAAGATGCACCACCCAAAAGTTCAAGAATGCTCCAATTCTTAAAAACTCAGTCACTTCACACATGAACCGTACTAGCCACTTACAAATAACAGCGGAACTATCCAGGATCTTCCATGTGCAACTCAAAATCAATCTCCAGCCTTGGAAACCACTGGGGGGATGCTTATACTATGAAGAAGTTAGGTTTGTAGACAGAGACGATAATATTGGCGTGATGTAGAAAACATCAGGCGATATTCAATAGAACAAAAGACAAACACCTTTCTAGTGAATGTGACCGTTTCCAAAAGGAAAACAGGGTGAGGGTTACACGTGGAACATGCTTGTCTGCTTGTGCAATCCCTTTTGCTGCAGCAACATCTCCACACTTCAGCCAAAAGCATGGTTCGACCACCTTGGTGTAGATTGATTTGAAAGAAGGAGAATGTTGGGACAATAAGGATGGCTTTGAAGACCCCATCCAACGACCAGTTTTATTTAATTGGAAATGAAATGAGGCAGGGAACAGTAAACAATAAACAGTAAACAAGTGGGGTAACTTTTGCTCCCATAAGAAAACCTAACACAGAGTAACTTTTATTCAAGACTGGCAGAACTTTTTAAACTTGTATAAAGTCAGACAATTATATAGACGAACAATCTAATAGTGGGGGAAAAACAAGCGCAGATTGTCCCCTACATTTTATACTATTTGCATAATGTCTTTAGTTTTTCAGCAACTTTTTTCCTCCCCACACTTTCGTTTGGTTTCATTTACTACCCTTCACTGGCTGCTTTGGGGGTGCTATTGGATTCTTTTTTGCACCCTTGGTGGTGAGAACACCACGGTATTATGGACTGTGGTGTGTCTCTATTTTACGCCAGGAGCCAGCTGTGTCTCCCTGATGAGTTCCGATCCAGCGGACGAGAGGCCTCGGAGCAGGCAATACAAATATATCTGCCTTCAAAGGGATTGCGATGGTTCCCTTATGCAGCTAGTGAAGAGTTTTCATATCTGTAATATATTTTCTTAATTTCATGTTCCTAGTTTCTCCATCTTCACACCCCCCCCCCCCCCCCCCCGCCTTAAGTCCAAATCTTTGCCAAGTCATTACTATGAAGACAGTTGAGTTGTTGGCCTGCGCTTTGTTTTTTTCCCCCACTATTAGATTGTTCGTTTATGTATTTGTCTGACTTTATTCAAGTTTAAAATGCTGTGCCAGTCTTGAATAAAAGTTACTCTGTGTTAGGTTTTCTCATGTTAGCAAAAGTTACCCCACTTGTTTATTGTTTACTGTTCCCTGCCTCATTTCATTTCCAATTTCGTTTCGATTAAATTGAGCTCATTTGTATTTGTTTCTGTCCGTCTGTGTGTTTGTCTTTTGATCTCCCTTGCATCCTTGGGTGGATCCTCAAGCATAGGCTCAAAGATTGTCCCCTACATTTTATACTATTTGCATAATGTCTTTAGTTTTTCAGCAACTTTTTTCCTCCCCACACTTTCGTTTGGTTTCATTTACTACCCTTCACTGGCTGCTTTGGGGGTGCTATTGGATTCTTTTTTGCACCCTTGGTGGTGAGAACACCACGGTATTATGGACTGTGGTGTGTCTCTATTTTACGCCAGGAGCGCAGACACAACCAGCTGTGTCTCCCTGATGAGTTCCGATCCAGCGGACGAGAGGCCTTGGAGCAGGCAATACAAATATATCTGCCTTCAAAGGGATTGCGATGGTTCCCTTATGCAGCTAGTGAAGAGTTTTCATATCTGTAATATATTTTCTTAATTTCATGTTTCTAGTTTCTCCATCTTCAACCCCCCCCCCCCCCTCCTTAAGTCCAAATCTTTGCCAAGTCATTACTATGAAGACAGTTGAGTTGTTGGCCTGCGCTTGTTTTTTCCCCCACTATTAGATTGTTCGTTTATGTATTTGTCTGACTTTATTCAAGTTTAAAATGCTGTGCCAGTCTTGAATAAAAGTCACTCTGTGTTAGGTTTTCTTATGGGAGCAAAAGTTACCCCACTTGTTTACTGTTTACAGTTTTATTTAAATTACGATATTTCATAGGATGTTCAGATTTGTTGCTAATGGCAAGGAAATAATTGGCGAAATGTAATGTGGGATGCCTTGCACGACACCTTATGTAGCTGAGACTGGGATACTGCAGTGCACTGTAGCGCCCGTACAGAAGAGTCACTGTTAGCAGATGTGTCCACGTTAGTTGGTTCTAGCAGTTGGCCACCATCCTGTCTATGACAGGCATATGCTACGTTTTCCCTCCTCATTCTCCAGATCTGCTCCATCATCTGAACTTCTCTATTCCCTACATGCTTTCATGTTTTGTCAGTCTGTCTTGTTCTGCCAGCTCCGAGATCTGAACCATAACTGGACATTGAATTCTTTTGTCATATTACACAGTCCCGCATATCCAACTGCCACTAACACTCTAAAATGACGGTTCCAATAATTATTGTATTGCTCTCTCTCTCTCTCTCTCTCTCTCTCTCTCTCTCTCTCTCTGAGTAACTGACTGTCCGTGTGCTTGGATGCATGTGAGTGCATGTTTGTGCATTTGATGAAACAAATGTAGACGTCTCTCTCTCTCTCGCCTCTCGCTCTGTTGTGTGTGTGTGTGTGTGTGTGTGTGTGTGTGTGTGTTCCTTCGTTTGCATTATATGAAGCTGAAGAATGGGTAAGGGTGATGGTCCTGAGAAGGTTTTTTTTTGTTTGTTTTCTTTTAAGAGGAGGGGCGCAGGCATATACACAGGAAAATGTATCTCATTAGATATTTTTACCGTTCCTTCACCGATTTTCGCTCAAAAAATGGACCAAGTGTTTGTAGATCTGTTACAAAGTGTTAGGCTGGTACACTAATTTTCGTGATGTACTTCAGAGCCACTTTCTCTTAATTTGCATCTTTGACACGTTCATTCCAGTCTCTCCTTTTTAGGAGTGAAAAGGTCATGCAAGTCATCTTTCATATCACTTCGCCTTTCTTTGTCGGACAAGCTGCCGAAATACTTCAAATGGGCATCAAATGAAAAGAAAAAGTCACGTCACATATTCGTATGATTTTCCGACCTGACACAACAATATCACTCATTATTTTTAAATCATGCATTTAGGATTTTCCCATATTTTGTCTTCATTTCGCAACATAAAATATACAATGCATTCCTACATTCATTTAAAGACGTTTTTGGTGAAAGAAAAAGCCTGTTTTGTTTTCTTCTTTCCTTTCATTTGTTCGAGTCAAATGTTAAATATATGTCTTATCTAGATGAAGTTGACAAGATGTAAGTATCTCTGGTCAGTCTCGGTGACATATTTGATAGCACATTTAATGGAAGCTGCATCTTTACTCAGAAAAAATCACATGGTATCGTCAAATCCTGATGGACTGTAGCTCAAATATTCCTTCCATTATTTGCATATGATGTCGTATACAATATCCTTTATTGGTGTATAAAGTAGTCGCTGTAAGTAATAGTCATTTTCAGCAAACATAAGTTTTTTGTTGTTGTTGTATCAAAATATTGCTGAAAATGTTCATCACACTTTCACAGATCTTACCTTCAGTGACATCTTTACACAGGGAATGGCTGGTATGGTCTGAATTCTATTTATCATTATGTCGAAATAGGTCGTGCCAAGACATTTAACTGCTGAGAAATTTTCAGTATTAAAATTTGTCAAGGGCAAACACACACACACACACACACACACACACACACACACACACACACACACACACACACACACACATACACACACACACGCACGCATACACACGCGCGCGCGCGCGCGCACACACACACACACACACACACACACATACACACATGGGAACAATAAAAACAGGATGATTACACAGACCAACTTTCTTTCCACATGTGCGTTTAATGGCAAATTCATTGAAAAAAGAAATATCCAATGTCATGTTTATCTTCCAAGCTGATGCATGCACACCCTTGTCAAATTGCGAGTACTTATAATATGCAGTGTTCTTTGTCTGTTTTCAGTCCCATGGTAGCAGCTATACTTCTAGCATCCCTGATTCCTTTTGGATTCTTTCTTACTTTATTTCTTGCTACCAATGTGAAGTGGAAAGCCGATCCGTCCACCAATCAAAGCGTCGCTTACATGTCAGAAACAGCCTGGTTCCCCCTGGACGGCAAACTCCGAGTTCTTCTGAGTTTCTATTTCCGTCTCACCGCCAAGTCCGTCATTCTTGTCACTGTCACTGTCTTCAGTACCATCACCATCACTTATCTACGCAAAGCTGCTCGCAAACGACTGCAGATGACTGGAAGTATAAAAGTAAAGGGTGAGACAGGAGACAATAAGATAACGAAGATGTTGCTTTTTCTGTGTGTCATGTACGCTCTGGCTCTCTCATTGGAAATGTGTTGTTCGCTGCTCCACATTTTTGTCCCTGAATTTTATGTTTTCAGAAAATACCACAACAGTATTATTATTGCGTATCAGACGCTTGTTTACCCCTCTTCTGGTTTCAATTCAGCTGTTAACTTTTTTGCGTATCTTACACTTAGTTCAAGATTTCAAAGTACACTTAAGGGTTTGTTCCAATGTTTTCCAAAAAGAAGTGACCAGATAGCCTAGCACACCATCATACTCGTGGAGTTCACTTGAGCAGGCAGTTTATATTACAGGAAAAAAGTCCTTTTCGTGTGTCTCCCAACTCTGTGTTCCGCTTTGTAGAGCAATAATAACATTGACAGTGAATCCTGTCATTAAACAGATATCATCCTCTCATGTCAAATGTCTACAACACTGTGCCACGATGTGTGTGTGTGTGTGTGTGTGTGTGTGTGTGTGTGTGTGTGTGTGTGTGTGTGGTGGTGAGGTGTGTGTGTGGTGTACGAGCGTGTGTCGCGCGCGCGCGTGTGTGTGTGTGTGTGGAAGGTTGAGTTGCATCAGAGAGAGAGAGAGAGAGAGAGAGAGAGAGAGAGAGAATGATGAGATGTTGATGATGAATGATGATGATGATGATGATGATGATAATCTTTATTTCCAAGGGTAACAGATAAGCAAACACATGCTTTTTTCATCCGGCCCTTGCCCCACTAAGGGACTAACTAAGCATGACTAGCGACTACTAAGCATAACTAGCGACTAAGACTTACAAAGATTGTAACACACATATCTTCACAAATGCATTAAAAGTTGATGAGTTGCTCACCCATTAACATTTAAGGCGTAGATGACTTTAAAGGGGGAAAAGAAAGCAACTGGAACACCAAACAAAAATAAATTAATTTCAAAGAAGAAAAAAAAAATCAGCACACACAGACATAGAATAAGCGATCCTCCTATCGAAGAGAGAGAGAGAGAGAGGGGGAGGGGAGAGAGAGAGAGAGAGAGAGAGAGAGAGAGAGAGAGAGAGAGAGTTGCATTCCTTTTGTAAAAATATTAACATACAACAAGCTGCTAAGGATGATAATTAGACAACTACAATGCATCAGTAATATCAACATTTTTTTCTTTAACAGTTACATGATGTGGTTACAAGGCAAGACAAGAACGAGCAGTACTACAATCAATTATCAGTTAGCAACAAAAAAGTCTTAGCGTCAATATTCATAACGCTTATTTATCATGATGTGTGTATGTGTGCGTGTGCGTGTGCAAGCGCGCGGGCACGCGCGCGCGTGTGTGTGTTTTGTGTGTGTGTGTTGTGTGTGTGTGTGTGTGTGTGTGTGTGTGTGTGTGTGTGTGTGTGTGTGTGTGGAGAGAGAGAGAGAGAGAGAGAGAGAGAGAGAGAGAGATGCCATCATAATCTTCCTCCCCCCTCCCTCATCTTTTTTTTTCCTTCTTCTTCTTGAACTAGAGAGCGAATGATATTTCCATTTTTCTTATCCAAAATAATATATGCTAAACATTACTATAAAATTTGAATAACAAGCAACAGTATATCAATATAATCAACAGTTACCAGGGCAGGGCACACATTTATCATCATGTAGATACATCTTCAATAAATCAAAAGTATTAGGACATCAATTAGTTAGTGACAATGCATCAGTTAAGTCAGTGATCACAACATTCATTCATCATGATATAATTACAGTCATTAATAAAACCAGTGGGAACCATATCTCTCAATTTATCATTATCTGTTTAAGAAAGGACGCGGCGCATCAGTTTAGTATGCAGCAAAACAAAGGGTGTGCTCTGGTATATGTATTTTATCCCTAATAGTAATGGCCTGCTGTGAAATGTGTAATTAGTTTTTCCCTGAAGGATTCTGCATTTTGGGTGCATCGGAAATATAGTGAAAGTGAATTCCAAACCACACTACCAGAGTAAGATAAGCTTGATTTAAATAGATCTATTCTAGGTGTGGTGACCTGGAATTTGGTTGAATCCCTCGGGTTTTTGTTAAATTTAGACTGAAGAATTTGTGGTGCTAAAGCCGACGCAGTTTTTTTGCATTAGCGAACATTTGTTGACAGCAAACATTTCTTTTAGCGGAAGGGCCCCTGCTTTAGTATAATCCCCTTCACTAAGACTAGACGATTTTAATAGAACTGCTTTAAGTGCTGTTTTGTAGACACTCGTAAGAGGTTTCATGGCATTAGCACTAGCAGAATCAAATAGTGCTGAACAATAATTGATTGAAGAGAGAATATGTGCATGTAGGAATAATTTCCTGGCATGAAGGTTTAAGAAATGCTTAATCCTGCACAGCTGATATGTTTGTCTGGATATTGATTTACATAAACTGCGAAGGTGATAAGACCAAGAGAGATTATTATCAACATATGCGCCTAGAACTCGATGGTTATCCACCACTTCAATTTCCTGATTACTGACAAAAACAGATGAAGGCTGCGTGATTATGTTTTGTCTTCTTTGCCTTGTTATCAGCATTAGTTTTCTTTTGTTAGGATTCAGTGACATGTGATTTACATTGCACCAATTACTTAAGATATCAGCATTCTTCTGTAATGAGGTGAAAACAGCTGCTAAGCTGGAGCTATTTGTATGGAGAGTGGTATCATCACAAAAGAGTTCACATGAATCCTCAGTATAAAGAGGGAGATCATTTATATAAACTGAGAACAGCAACGGGCCTAACACAGAAGCCTGGGGTACGCCATGATGGATAGGTAGCTTCTCTGATAAATTGTTGTTGACACAAACGGTTTGTTGACGGTCTTCTAGGAATGATGTGATTAGATGGAAGGTATTTCCTGTTATACCATATGATAAAAGCTTCCTGCATAACAATGTGTGGTCAATTACATCAAAAGCCTTTGAAAAATCAACAAACAGTGCGCCACAATATATATTTTCATTAATATTGGCTAGCCATTCATCTACTAGATTTGTATGACAAGAATGATTTTTCCTGAACCCCGATTGATTTTTATTTAGTAGGTTGGAAGATTCAAAATGGTGGCAAAGATGTTATTTATGTGCTTTCCATGGGCTTGGACAGAACTGGTATAATAGATATAGGTCTATAGTTCGATGGTTCAGATTTGTCTCCAGATTTCAAAATGGGTATTACTTTTGCAACTTTGAACTGAGCAGGAAAGTGACATTTATCAATGCATAAATTGTAAATGTAGGTAAGAGTTTCACATATAACAGGTTCTGATAGTTTCAGAATCTTTCCATCAATCCCGTCAATCCGCGACTTCCTGTCTGCTTTAATTGGCATAAAGCTTTGTAAACATCACTGACTGTCATAGGTAGAACTGGTGGAGCTGAACGAATGTTCTTAGCATTACAAAAGTTTTTCAATTTTTGTAGTTCATTTGAGTCAGTATTCTTTTCTTTGACAATGTGTTCTGCAACTGTTGTAAAGTGTTTGTTGAGTTCATTTGGTGTTATGCTGATTATGGGACTTATCTTTGACTGTGAAGTTTTATTCGTAAGTTCATTTATTGCTTGCCATATGGAGTTCGAATTTTGTTTGTTGGCTACAAGTTCACGAAAAAATCTCATTTTTGCTGTCCGTTTGAGTGAATCGACTTTATTACGTTGCCTTTTAAATCCATCCGACTTCCTTCTGCTTCAAACAGATCGTCGCGTAGGAAACAAGCAGCTTGTATTTCATCAGTCATCCACTTTGGTTGTGCACTATGTTTAACTCCACGCGTTTTGAGTGGCGCACGCTTGTCATGAACAGAATTAAACGTATGTAGCCAAAACTCTAGCGCTTTCTCTGGATCAGTGTAAGTATAAACATTTATAAGGGGGGAATTCATGAGGTCAGTGAGAAAGTTATCTTCATGGAATTGTCCAAAAGATCTATAAATGATATGTTTGTGGTCTGTTTTAGGAATTTTGATTCCCCTTCTTTTCCACGTAATACATACTGGAAAGTGGTCGCTGCATCCATTCAAAGGCACACATTTCTCAATGACGTTATGTGGTTCAGAAAGATAGATGTGGTCAATTAATGTTTTGCTAGTGGGCGTTACTCGGGTGGGCATGTCTATAATTTGGGATAAGTTGTACGAAGTAGTCCTGTCTGACCATGATGTATGGCATTTTATATAAATCAATGTTGAAATCACCTAAAATAATTAACTTTGTAGCATCAAGTGATGCTGCATCCATCATGGCCGTAAACGTGTCCATCCAATCAGCATTTTCTGCTGGGTTTTGATAGACAAAGCCGATTTTGATGGGTTTCGTTCTCTTCAACCTGATTATTAGCCAAACTGCTTCAATTCCAAAACTTTCAAGTTCATATAAACGTTGCGCATTTAATGTTTCATGAATGTAAATTAATATGCCCGTAGTTTTGGATTCGGTGGGATCTCTGCGTATGATATTGTAGCCGGAGCATAAGACAGTGGCATCAGGAACAATATCTGAAATTCTTGATTCAGTGAAGCCAAATATATGAAAGGGTTTATCTTGATTTGACAGTATAGTGGGTACCTCCTGTAATTTGTTTTGTATATGGTTTATATTTAGATGTCCAATACGTAATCCGTCTTCCTGTGGCCACGCTGAAGATGATTGTACCGTTTGTGTAACTAAACAAAAATAGCGATGACACACTTAAAAACAAACACAAATATGTCCATATAGTACACACACAACACAACAATCTTCAATGCAAAAGGATAATGAATATAAGAAACAACAAAACTAAATTAGCAAACAATTGCAAGACAGCATAAAAACAATGTTCAATGCAAAAGAATAATGACTATGAAACAAAGGCAGGAGTTAAATTCACAGTTATGTAAGTCACCTGTGACAAGTTTCACCGAAGGTTTATCTACACGACAGGAGGTTTCTTAGCGTGCTCACGCGCAACTTAGATACAATAGAAACTATGATACAAGAGAGAGAGAAGAGAGAGAGAGAGAGAGAGAGAGAGAGAGAGAGAGAGAGAGAGAGAGAGATGAAGGAGGAGTTGTTGGGATGGAGAGCAAAACGTACGACAAAAATTTCCGGAAACAGATGCAATTCATCTGGCAGACGTGTGTGTGTGTGTGTGTGTTTGTGTGTGTGTGTGCGTGTGTCGTGCGTGCGTGCGTGCGTGCGTGCGTGCGTGCGTGCGTGCGCGCGCGCTGTGTGTGTGTGTGTGTGTGTGTGTGTGTGTGTGTGTGTGCACCAAATGTAATTTGATGAAGCAGTGAGACAGGCGCAATTCAAGCTGAAACAGAATGATAATCAGATGTGGATACTGTCAGGAATACCCATCGCTTTTCTTTGACTTTAATGCAACACCAACTGATGTAACATTATACTCATTTTTCAACACAGAGTGCTCTATTTGATGAAAAGGCAACACTGAAACATCAATATGGTGTCCAAAATGCATAGCGAACTACCAAACAAGGTAGCGTACGGTTATCATCTTCCACCAGTCTTCAAAGGGTAATATCAGCATGTGCTACCTTATTTTTAACAATCAACAGCTGGTCACTATGGCAGCCAGTTATCATCGACAAGTAATCGGTCATCGACTGGCTGCCTTGGAGAAAAGCTGTTACCGTCTGTTGTGCGCACAGCTACACACAGACAGACAGACAGACAGACAGACAGACAGACAGACAGACACACACACACACACACACACACACACACACACACACACCACACACCACACACACACACACACATACACACACAAGCGTGCGCGCGCGCGCGCAGCACACACACACACACACACACACACACACACACACACACACACACACACACACACACACTGGACTGACTGACTGACTGAAATAGTGTGATTAAAATGATTCACTTTGTACATATCTTAAGAGAACAATCCCTTTCACACTAAAGCAACAAGCACCAGGCACACAGAAGTTTGTGAACGGTTCTGTAATTTCAACCAAAAATCTCCTATTGTCCATTTATAGACGATGAATCTGTTGTGTTGAGTTATTGTTTACAAAAAAATCTACCATCATAATCAGCAATGCCCACGCCGTCTGTCTCTTCTGCATAAATCATTTAAATGTTCAGTCCTAATGCAACGACCATTCATGCTTTTAACATTGATTTGTCTACATCATTAACATAGTGGAATCTTACGAATATTATCCATTAAATACATTACTTCAACTTCTGTGAACCAAACATGTTCCAGAGTGAACATACAATGGTTAACCATCAGTATGAACAAATACACATTATAAATATGACTGGTTATTATACAGAATTTCTAATATACACTATTCCTTTTGGCATATTGACACGTATCCATTATTTCGAGGATGGTCCTCTCTCTCTCTCTCTCTCTCTCTCCTCTCTCTCTCTCCTCTCTCTTCTCTCTCTCTCTCTCCTCTCTCTCTCTCTCTCTCTCTCTCCTGTCGACAATACTTACATAGTCCCGGGTCAGAAAGGGTGAGTTCTTCCTCCATAACATACACTTTTTCGATTCTTTGAACACTGTTTGTCTACTAGTGTGAAGAGAGTGATCATTTTGTAAACAGCTGCGCTGTTTGTTTGTTTGATTGTTTTATTAACAGGCTTTATGGCTATTTGTAAAGTTTTCCTTCTCTACGTATTGTTGTAATTATTGTTTATAGTCATTTTTAAACAGTTTACTACATACGTTGCTCAGAAAAAAAATCTCTATGATTGTTGAGATTGCTCGCATCAGCCATCTGAAAAAAGAGGCAAAACTGTCAGTCCAATCTATCTGTCTATGTAGACACGGTAGCAAAAAAAAAGTTTATCAAACACTGTTATACTCTTTTTGATTTTCCAGTGATGTCTGGACCTGCTGCTTTTCGTTTATTAAATGCTAATTAGACTGCTTTGTTGATCACTACATATCATAGTGTTAGAGGTCATTGACTGCATCCTAGCAAAAGCTTTGGAGTTCTAACTGGTAATAGATCAGGCAGTCTAATCAAATGCCACATGAACGTAAGAGGACGAAGATTAATTGTCTACCCTTTTCCACCTTTTTTATCAAAAAATATTATTTCCCTATCCACAGTTATATGCGGGATATTGTATGTGTCTTGTTTTGCCCCCCCCCCCCCCCCCCAAAAAAAAAAAAAAAAAAAAAAAAGGATGATCCAGGGGTGCCCGAATACCCTATAAAAACACATGTACGTTGTCCCCTTGTTTGTTCTGTCTGCTCATTGTCGGCAATTCTGCTCGGCGATCAGATGTAAGCAGCATTCGTTTTGAATGATTTGCGTGCTGTTATTTAACAATGGGAAGAAGAGTTACCCTACGTGTTCGTGATTTACTGCTTACAATTCCCTGCCTCATTTAGGATTTCTTTTCAAACCAACCAAACCGAGGTCACCTGTAAATTCTACTCCTCCTCATTGTGCTTACTTACTTGTTCGTAATTTACTGTTTACTATTCTCTGCCTCATTTCAGATTTCCTTTCAAACCGAGGCTACGTAGCTGTAAATTTTACTCTTTGCCCCTGTGCTGTGTTTAGGTGACTACATCCAAGGTAAAAAAGGTTTTACCAGTCCTGAATAACTGATAATCAGTGTCTGTTCATTTGTCCAGTCGGTGTTGCTGTGTACATGTGTCAGATGCAGGGTATATGGGCAAGCATCCTTTTTGGGGGATGTATCTACGTATCTCTCGAGCAGATCAAAAAGGAAGCAGTCGTCTTCATCCTCAGTGAGTGACGTTTGTCAGAGTCCCGAAACAGAGCAAAGTAGGGTCAAGCAAGACAAGAAAAAACAAAAACAGGACAGTGACAGTAGTGTGAGTGAAGAAATGGGGCTACAGGACACATTACACGAAATTCAGGAAACGATGTCCAACTTAGCTACAAAAGAAGACATCATGACTCTACGTGCAGAAATGGAGAAACTGACAGCGTCGCTGACCCACAGAATAGAAACGCTAGAATGTAACGTTTTCGATTTACAAAAAGAAAACGACAAACAAAACTGAAAACGACGGACTGAAGGGGGGACGAACGGGACTTCAGGGCCAGCTGCAACAACAACGAAAGGAGGCCAGCAGTGTCAAACGTGTCATGAACGATCATGAGCAGCACGGAAGACAGTGGAATCTCCGTGTTTACGGTGTCCCAGAAAAAGAGCAGGAGGAGTCAGTAGAAGACTGTGTCAACAGGTGTGTGGACATTTTCACCAAGAAACTGGGAGTACCTGTTACAGCCAGTGACGTGGAAATCGCTCACAGATCGGGAGGAAAGAAGAAAGACAGTGGTAGGCCAAGACCAATACTTATCCGTTTTTTTTTCTCGCAGACAAAGGGGGCTGGTGCTCATAGCCCGTAAAAAACTTAAACAGTCTGGT
>CM065740.1:21596681-21601681 GCA_033310375.1 Conus canariensis
CTGAAAAGGAACTCATGAAAGATATTCAAACTCTTGAAAAGATGGACCATAAAACAGAAGACGTAATGAACAAGCTATAGGAGAAAAATCAGGAGTTGAGGACAATTAGAGATACGAGAATGGAAGGTGTACTCTTAAGATCAAAAGCCAGATGGATTGCTGATGGTGAAAAAATTTCTAAGTATTTCTGTAGTCTTGAGAAAAGAAACTACATTAGCAAACAAATGACAAAACTTATAACTAAGGATAATGAGATAATAGACGACCATAAAGAAATCTTAAATGAAGTGAAAATATTCTAAGAGAATTTGTATAGAAGAGAAGTAGAAAATTGTGCATTAGAAAGCTTGGTTAATGAAATCCCCAAATTATCACAAGAACAAGGAACGATGTTTGATGGTCTAATAACTATAGAGGAAGCTAGCCAAGTTCTGAAAAATATGAAAAATGGTAAAAGCCCTGGCAGAGATGGATTTACGGTAGAATTCTTTAAGTTCTTTTGGAAACAACTGGGACCGTTTGTAGTGAGGTCACTAAACGAAGCATTTAAACACGGAGAACTTTCATCAACACAAAAAGAAGGTCTAATTATCTGTATCCCTAAACGCGATAAACCTAAGGAATTTATAAAAAAAAATTGGCGACCTGTATCTCTTCTTAATGTAATATACAAAATAGGATCTTCGTGTATTTCCAATAGAATTAAGAACGTCCTACCAACACTTATAAATGAGGATCAAACGGGATTCATAACTAATAGATATATAGGAGATAATATTAGATTAAAATATACGATTTGATTAACTATCTACAGATGAAAAATCTTCCTGGCTTACTACTTAGTATTGATTTTGAAAAGGCCTTTGACTCAGTGGATTGGAGTTTTATGTTTAAAGTTTTAAAAGCATATGGTTTTGGAGATGGTGTTTGCCGTTGGATTGAAACTTTTTACAAAGACATCAGATCAACTGTTAGTATAAATGGCCACACTGCACAATGGTTTAAAGTTGAAAGAGGTTGTAGACAAGGAGACCCTATTTCTCCATATTTGTTTGTCCTGTGCGTGGAAATTTTAGCTATGATGATCAGGGAAGACAAATCTATAAAAGGAATGAAGATAAATAATATTGAACATAAAATTTCGCAGTTTACAGATGATACACAGTTATTCAATGAGGGTGACGAAGAATCATTTAACCGATCCATATTTATCTTAGACAGATTCAGCAAGATTTCTGGCCTGTGTATGAACTGTGATAAAACACAAATAATTTGGCTAGGAAATAAAAAAGTAAAAAAAAGTATATTGCCCCCATCTGAAAATGATATGGAATCCCCCTAAATTCAAAATACTGGGAATCTGGTTTACTCAAGATTTAAATAATTGTGAAAGATAAACTACAATGATAAATTCGCAGAGGTTAAAATGTTAATTTAAAATTTGGTCACAAAGAACCATCACTCCAATTGGGAGAGTAGCTGTGTTAAAATCTCTAACTCTGTCTAAACCAACACATCTTTGGATTTTGCTACCTGATCCACCTGACGATTTTATACAAAAACTCCAAAAGTTATGTTTTCAATTTGTTTGGAATGGAAAAGGGGACAGGATTAGTAGAAAAACGGCAGTAAAAAGTGTACAACAAGGTGGTTTGAACATACCAGATATTCGAAGGTATATATATGCTCTGAAACTTTCATGGCTGAGAAAATATAAAACGACGAATCATAAATGGATAAATATTGCAGTTGAAATGTACCCTTTTCTGAAAAAAACTTTGAATGTTACGGACCAATGTACGGTTTAATTTATTCAAACATTAACCCTTTCTGGACCCATACTTTCAAAGCATATAGAAACGTTTGCCTCAATATTACGCCAAAAAATGTTTGTGAGGTGCTAGATGAACCTGTTTTCTACAACGAAAAAATCAAAATAGGTAATGCTGTCATCAAACAAAACAATATAATTAAGAAAGGAATATACTCCATCAGGCACTTTCTGAAAGAAAATGGGGAATTTTTCAAACATAGAGAATTCATATCAAGTACACATTTGTCTGTTGACTTTATTACGTACTATGGTTGGATTTCGTCAATGAAACAATACCTAAGAAAAAACGGAATACAAATTAATAACAATACTAATTACATTCATGATGTGCCTAATGCATTGAAAATTATAACAAACACCAATAAAGGAGCAAAACGATATTATGTGTACTTTACATCAGACAATAATGAACCTAACTGTTGCTCAAAGTGGTCAGAAAAAAAAAAGAATCCAATCATTTCCTATAATAATAATAATAATAATAATGAAATACTTATATAGCGCCTATTCTCGGCTAGAGACCAAGCTCTAAGCGCTTTACAATCAACACTCGTTTACACAACGGGCTGCCTACCTGGGTAGTGCCGACTGAAGAGCTGCCAGCTGGCGCTTCATTTAGACGTTTCCCGTGTCATCCAGTCAATATCGTTCAATATCGATCACTCATTTTCCTTACTTCCTTCATTCTTACCATTTCTCACGCAGGGTGCAAGAATGTGTTTTATAAAATCAGTACAATCAAGGATGTAAAACTGAAATGGTTGCAAATGAGAATCATACACCGAATTATTGCGACTAATATCGTTTTGAATGCAATGGGGTTAACCGATACGTTACAGTGTTCATTTTGTAATGAGGAAAGAGATTCCATTGAACATTTTTATGGAATTGCAGATATGCACAAGTATTTTGGAAATCTCTCAAAAAAACTATTGAATGAAAAATGTGAACACACGTATAATGTTGGAATTTCATGTGAACTAGTAATTTCAGAGTGGATGAATACCTAAAAGTGGATTCTGTCTTAGAGTTTATTGTATTGTTTGCCAAGATGTACATTTATAGATGCAAAATGGAAAATAATCTTCCAGATATATTTGTTTTCCAAAGACAATTAAATGCCAGATATAAGATTGAAGAATATAACGCTAAAATTAACTATAATCTAACATATTTCAATAGCACCTGGAACGCATATAAACCAATTCTCTTTCTATAAACAGCAGTTTACTAAACGAAAAAGGGAGAAAAGAAAGGGGGAAAAAAGGGGAAAAATATTCTACTCTCAAACACAAACAATGATTGTTGTGATCTTAAAATTAATTCAAATGTGCCTCTATAGAATTTTCTATTGAATGGACGATTGCCTCGATCTAAAAATATTTAAGGGACTAGGGGAAGGATAAAGAGAGAAAAGAAAAATGTATTGTTCTTTCCACCCTTCCCAAGTTGATATTATGCACAAGTTATTACAGCTCTTCTTCTTTTCAAAACCTATGGTGATGATCATTGATACACGGCTGTGTTATATGTATACCTATATATATGTACGTATATATGTATGCATAGACGTATATATGTATATATGTTTGCATTTCTCTCTCTCTCCTCTCTCTCTTCTCTCTCTCTCTCTCTCTTTATTGTGTGTGTGTGTGTGTGTGTGTGTGTGTGTGTCTCTGTGTGTGTGTGTGTGTGTGTGTGTGTGTGTGTGTGTGTGTGTGTGTGTGTGTGTGTGTGTGTTGTGTGGGTGTGTGCGCGCGCGAATGTGTTTATGTTTATGTGTTTACAAGTGAAAGTATGTATATGTGAATATATTGACTTGTTTTTTTGTTATCGTTTAGTTGACTTCTCCTGCAGCAACTGGAACGGAAATAGTTGTGATTTGTCTCTGCGCACTGTCCTCTTTTGCGCGCCTGTCAACTCTTGTAATGTTGCATTAAAAAAAAAAATTCGTTTGCCGTCATGGCATGCAATCATTTCATCATGAGAACAGCATCACCCCACTTGTTTGTTATTTACTATTTAGTACTCTCTTCCTCGTTTCAAATGTCCTCTCATTCACAAGGTAGGTCTGGGAGAAAACGGTGTCCTTCTCTCAATATTGTTTGTCACCGTACATGTCCTGATTCTTCTCCAGTCTTGCACGCTTAGTGTTGCAGTTTTCACCTCAACATTCTACACAAGCTGCAGTGCAGAACAGTTCATGTCATCGAGAGCAATGCCTCGCAGATACATAATCTGTTCTGCAGTTACGCTTCACCATTTAGAAATCTCCGGGCACGGCTGTGGCATTCGCGTGGGCAGGCATCATGATGTCGTTTTTTTTGTCCTGGCCCAACTTTGTTGGAGTCTCCTCATCCTGGAGTTTCACTAGCATTTTAATGTGGAAATAAAGGGAGCTCTGGCCCAATTCTTTTGGAGTCTCCTCATCCTGGAGTTTCACCAGCATTTGAACGTGGAAACAGATGGCGCTCTGGCCCAACAATGTCAGGCCTTTTCAAACAAAACCATAGACGTGATCCCACACTTTAAAAAAAAAATCTTTTTGAGGAGGGAAAGGGGTGTAAGTGGAGATATGGGAACCTGGAGGAGGAGGGTAAGGGCTTAGTATACTTAGACGCAGCAGGAGGAATGCACGTGTGAACAAAGCATTTAGAAGAAGGCATTATAGCGAAGGAGGCTTCTCATTGAAACACCTTTTGGAAGCGTTCCAGTGGCCATAATAACTGGCACTTCACGAGAGACAGAGGAAACAAGTACATGTTAATATGTGGAGACTGAGATGATAGATGCCCTGAACCTAGTCCATTATTCAACATACATGGGTTTGTCAGGGGAGATGTTCAAAATTCGGAAACGAAGGAGAGAGAGAGAGAGAGAGAGAGAGAGAGAGAGAGAGAGAGAGAGAGAGAGAGAGAGAGGAGAGACTTCAGACTTCAGACTTCAGAATTTTATTCAGTAAGGCCATCGGCCCATTTGAAGGGGAATGAGCATAACCATTTACATTACAGGTAAGAAGCAAATACTTTATCAGGGGAAAAAACATCTGCCATCCAAACAAACAAGAACAGCGAATTAAGATGTCATTATTTCTCTGATCTTAGACGCTTTAAACAAAAACATGCCTAAATTCTTCATAACGTTGTACCTATTAGAGCTAAGTAGT
>CM065740.1:21611681-21631681 GCA_033310375.1 Conus canariensis
AATAATAATAAATCGAGCTTATATAGCGCTCTTCGATGAGAGAAGAAGACTCATCCTCAGAGCGCTTCACAATACAGGAAAAATAAAGTTTCCATAAACATTGCACAATACTGAGAAAAAGGCATCAAAACAATAGGTCACAAAGCAAGCACTAAAACAGATGAACAAGCCACATCCCCCCACTCTATCCTCCCCCACCTCCCCCCCCCACACCGCCACCCCACACGCATGACATTATATGAACAACGCTCGACAAGAATTTGGGAATAGAAGAAAAGAACCAGCCCCATCCCACCCCTCCCCATCCCCCACCCACCCGCCTCCAATTTCGTGAACACTGCACGGGATACAATATAAAACATGCAGAAGGGAGCACCCACACCCACAGACAGACAGACAGACAGACAGACAGACAGACACACCACACCACACACACACACATACACACACACACACACACACACACACACACACACACACACACACACACACATACACACACAAGGGCAAACTCAACACGAAGCAAAAAAACCCACGCGCGTAAACGCACACACACGAACGCACACACGCAAAAGTACACAAGCACTCAGGCACGGAAGCGCGCGTGCACATACAAGAGGCAAAAGGATGGAGAATGCATGGGAAACACGCATTAACTCGTACGCTATGTAGAAAGACAAAAGGACTTCTGAAAGAGATGCGTTTTGAGACCAGATTTGAACGCAGAGAGAGTCTGTGAAGAGCAGAGCTGGGAGGGGAGGGAGTTCCAGACAAGGGGGGCTTGATAACTGAAAGAACGTTGGCCAAAGGATTTCAGTTTCATGCGGGGAAGCTTGAGAAGTTTGTCACTGCTAGAGCGGAGAGTGCGGGAGGGTTGATAAGTGACAAGTGTGTTGGAAAGATAAGCAGGCAATGTTTCATCAAAGTGTCGGAAGGCAAATGTTGCGAGTTTATACTGAATGCGCGCATGAATGGGAAGCCAATGTAGTCTAACTAACAGAGGTGTAGTGTGGGTTCTTTTGGACTTTTGGAAAACAAGTCTGGCTGCGTTGTTTTGTATACGTTGAAGTCGGTTTATATCGACAGCGGGAAGACCGGCAAGAATGCTGTTACAGTAATCGAGTTTTGACATGATGAGGGAACAGATAAGTTGGGCAGTCCCTTTCTGTGTAGATATGAGCGAATTGACGCGATCTTTCTCAAAGCCAAATAGGCTGAACGACACAGGTGACCGATCTGGACATTCATGGACAGCGTACTATCCAAATGGACACCCAGATCCCTCACACTGTCTTCAAAGGGAATTTTGTTGGTTCCAGCTTGAATAGATTTTTCAGAAATGCGATCCAAAACAGAACGAGGTGCTGCCAACAGAGCCTCAGTTTTTTCATCATTTAGCTTAAGCTTATTTTTAAGCATCCATGATTTAACAGATTGGAAACACAGTTCAAATTCCGATACCAAAAGTTGGAATGCAGCAGGTTCAGCAGCGTCGTGCAGCTGGGTGTCATCGGCAAATTTCTGATGAGGAATTCCGTGTTCTCAATGACCATAGATAGAGGTTGAATATACAGAGAGAAGAGAAGGGGGCCCAAAACGGAGCCTTGGGGCACACCAAAGTCCAGGGGAAGGGGAGAGGAGACCTTGCCACCAACAGACACAGACTGTGTTCTGCCAGTCATGTATGACCGAAACCATTCTAATGCAGTGTCTGTGATACCGAAAGACACCGACAGTCTTTTTAAAAGAATACTGTGGTCGCTAGTGTCAAATGCGGCACTGAGATCTAGCAAAGTCAGAAGCGATGCTTTTTTGTTGTCAGCGGACGAAGGAGACTGTCAGTCACACAAAGCAACGCTGTTTCGGTACTGTGATTCTGTCTGTAAGCAGACTGGTTAATTTCATACAGATTGTGCTGGGACAGATGGCGTTCAAGTTGCACAAAGACAACCTTTTCCAGGAGTTTGGAGAGAAAAGGAAGGTGAGAAACAGGTCTAAGTTTTTAAGTTCATCAGGACATAGGCCATTTTCTTTAGAAGAGGAACTACCAGAGCATGTTTAAAACATCCAGGAACAGAGCCAGTAGCCAGAGAAACATTTATAATTCTCGTGAGAACTGGGGCAAGATCGGCAAGATTCTGTTTGGTGAGGTTGGTGGGGATTGGGTCAAGATCACAGCACTTTGTTGCAGACTTGGAAATAAGTTCTGAGACGAACGATTCAGACACTGTGTCAAAACGGCTAAGCTTGGGGCCGTTAAATATTTTGAAGTTTGGTGGGCCAGCGTTTTGGCAATCCAAATCATGCCTTATTTTTGACACTTTCTCATGAAAAAAGCGAGAAAACGTTTCTGGAAGTTGGCATGGGTCAAGGTTGCTTGGGAGGGGGGAAACTTGAACTGTGCCCAAGAGCTGACCAGCCACTGCATACAACTGTTTTGAGGAGGTACAATCGGCAATAAGGCCACTATAGTATTTCACTCGGACGTTCTTAGTAAACGTAGAGTAAGAGTTCAGTTTTCTTTTGTACTCTTCTTGATGGACAGTCAAACCAGTTGACCTCCATCTGCGATCCACCTGACGCACATCTTTCTTCGCGTCCCTGACACAGTTTTTCTCCACGGCGCTGAGGGGCGGTCAGTCACCATCCTGGTGACCAGAGGGGCGTGCTGGTCCAGAATGCGGCGGAGACCCACGTTGTAGTGGTCGGCAAGCTGGTGGTCCGGGCAGTCCCTCAGATCACAGGCCACCAGATGCCGTACGTCTGCCTGGAACGCTTTGGGATCGATCCACTTCAGGTTCCTGGACTGCACCATGCGCTGTTTTCTCTGGGGCTTCTCCATGGCAAGGGCTCCTATGATCGCCTCATGGTCAGAGAAGGGGATGGTGAGCACAGCACAGCTGGCACAACAGTGGAGTTTTCACGCACTATGCACCAGTCCAAAATGTGACCGCACCGATGGGTTGGCTTATCAACAAGCTGTTTGAGGCAGTGGTCACTGAAGAGGGTCTTTAGTTGTTTGACATTGGGACAGGACAGGGAGTCAAAATGAAAATTCAGATCGCCAGCAATCATAATTTCGCCTGAGAGATTTGACAGACGAGAAACCAAAACAGGAAACTCATCAATGAACATCTTGTCCGTCATATTGTTTGATTTGCTGGGAGGAGGTCGGTAGAGACAGACAATGGTAACACACCCCTGCTCTGTGGGAGAGTAACCTCCACGGCCTCAAAACACAGACACAAGTCGTCGCACCGACAATGAAGTCAGTGATTGCTTTGAGACAACAGCAATGCCACCACCACGCTTTCCACAACGGGGAAAAGAATGGAAATCGTAGCCTTCTGGGGTCAGTTCAGTGATGTGGGCCTCGTCTCCTTGTTCGTAGAGCCACGTCTCCGTCATAAAGAGAAGATCCAAATCATTGTCGATAATGAAGTCGTTTATTAGGATTGTCTTTTGTCTGCAGGACTGGGCGTTACGAAGGAAAACTTAATAGAAGTGTTTGTGGAAGAGTTTTTGACCGTCTCTGAAAGGGGAATGTTTATCAAGTTTTCAGGATGCCTACTGTTTTTTCCAGTTCTTGTGCCCACACTGTCTGTGACTCTGATCAACACGGGTATGCGACGCCCTTGCTTCCGACGACCATCGCGAAAAGGCCGACACTTTTTACGACACCTGTGTGGCGATCGGAAGAAGGGAAAAACAGAGAGTTTTTCCCGAACAGCAGGGTCACAGTCTCCTCCAGTGTTGAGAGACAGAAGATCTTGGCGTGTGTATTTCAAGTCTGGAGAAGAACCATTTGGATTCGTCATTGTTGCATATGAGCAGATATCCAAATCCGTTACAGCGTTGAGTGAAGCAGGAGCCAAAATGGCGGAGAGAAAGGCAAGGAAAAGCACAAATACACAAGTCACTGTCAAAACGAAAACTACCCATCGATTTTCACAATTTTTACACCACCAGAACCAGAAAGTCATTACAAACAAACTTATAAAAAAATGGCGTATGAAAGTTGATCAAAAAGGAAAAGCTGAAACAAAACACCGAGAGAGCAAATAACCTCAAGCCTGTCAGGCGATGATCATCACTCACTTAATATGGTATATGCGCCCCATGGATGAAATGAACGATTTGTTATCTTACAAGATTCTCTGAAAATCATGACAGACAGCTTTTACACTTCAAATTTTGCCTAAAATGGACAGATATGGAGTCATGGTATCGCAGTGATCATACCCATGCCAACTCACAACACAGTGACCAGCCCTATTGCATCAGGGTTTACCTCTAATACGACACTTAACAAAACGCCAACAAGCTGGATCCCATGGTTAGTGAAGGCACTGTGTAGTGCTATGAGGAAACAAGAACCAGCAAACGTCTGATGAGTATTGCCTAAAGGTACGCATTCTCTCATGTTGGCTGAGAGACATATTTCCTTGAAGAGGGCACAAATGGAAGACCCCCGCTTTCAAACGCGTTGTTGGTGAAGAGGCTTGCCCTAGGAACAATGGTTCAAGACCAGGAATGCCCAAGATAGTGGTGTGTAGTCAGGTTTGAAGGCAGTGGTGTTTTACAGTCCATTCTTGGACATGGCTCCTGCTGAACCTGACACCATGAAAAACGCTTTGACAGATGTCCAATGGCTGACACCACTGATGGATCAAGGATGGGTATTGCTCACAAACGAATAGCAGCTTTATCAGTCAGCGTTGGCATCATCTATATGTTTCTAAGCTCTATAACCTGGCTCGGTGAGATGCGTATGCTGCGTTAATAACTTTGTCTGCGCAGTCAGTTTCCTGCTGGCTGGATGTGGTTTGAGAGACATTCCAGGAAATTATACTGTGTGGAAAGAAGTCCTCTCAGGGCATGTAGGTGCTGCGACGTGTTGCTCAGGAGTTTATGCGACCACTGCTGACCTCTTCTGGAGGACCTTCTACATTTATCTTGCTCTAAAAATGTTATTCACTTGCCTCTTCTGCCGTTTTTTTCAGTTTGTTTTGCTTTGTTTTTCTTTTTGTTTTCGTGAGAGAACGTGCCCGAGCTGAACGGAAAGACTGGATAACAGAGCTGCTGAATTGGTTCGTAGGGTTGTGTCTGGAATGACATTTAGTTAGATGTGTACATTGAAACAATATGTATTGTAAATGGCAACATCGTTAAGATTGTGTCTGGTATGATGTTTAGTTAGATTTGTGCATTGAAACAATACACATGCGTGATGGCCACAGACCTGTAGGCGGCATCAACTCGCCCTTGAGCAGATACAGTCTGGACATTTGGGCGTTATCCCACGACATGCTCAGCCAGGTCAGTGGGGACCTCCAATATATCAAGGCTTCTAAGTTTTGTACAGTGTCACAGAACATAAATAAAAAAAGAATTCCTCACATCAAAAAGATGCAGCAGGCAGAGGTCAGCCCTATTTTCTGTATTTCCTCTGACAAAGCAGGCCTCAGTTTTTTTTTAAATGCTGTTGAAATTTGTGCCGCTATCAGGCACGAATTTAATGCTGGCTAGGTAGATTGCTTTCATAAGCATAAGAATGTTCAGAAAAGTGTAAAGATTATATTCAAAACATAAGTCGAAGGAAATCGCCCCTGAGACACAGAGCTTTGTTGTTCCAAAAGAAAATGTATGGTAACATTGCACTGTCCATGGAATATCTGTTTCTCGTGAAATGGCTACACACCCGAACAGCCTTTCTGATGAGAATGAAGAAATGCGAAACACCTCGAAGTCCATTCTCAAAAGCAGACTTCAAATCCTGCTTACGTGGCGTTCACCTTGCAACAACACTTTTCATCAGTGGTTGAGCAGTTCTTTGGCAATTTCCTGACGACCTCAACCAGCAAGTGTCTCAGATTTTGTCAATTCTGCATTTTTCACGATTATGAAATGCGTAGAGATCAAATTTGCGCTGCATATTCTTTTCAATCGTCACCAAAACACCAAGACTTACTGTCAGATCTCACACAAAAAGGGTAAGAGCCATGTGTACACTCTCATAGAAGAATCACTGTCAAAGGAAGTCCTTGCATTTAACTTGACTGCCAATATAGAAGAGAATACTGAAATGACTGTCACATGATTTAATTCTAAGCCTTCAATATCCGCCATTCGTGTGATCGTGTCTGGACCGGAATTATACCCAATTCAGCTGGAATCCCCAAACGAGCTGTCAGCTGTACTTCACGAAGAAACAGACGTTCTCGTGGTATTTCTTGTCATTCAGAAGGAAAGCTGGAAACAAAGAAAACTTTGTGTGGTCACCAGTGACAATGATGTAGTAATCATTCTTGGTCGTTGTTCGCATACCAGGGTAGACGATCTACACGAAAATGCTGTGATAATACAGAGGTCTTGAAGTGTATGACCAAAGTGTTCAGCATCAATGATGTTTTGAAACGCCATGGAGAGATGATACCAAGCATCGTTTCACCCTCGTGTCATAATCTGTAAGTCTTCCTTTCTCAGTAGCAGAAACACGACTGTTCTCAAGAGACTGCGGTGATTTCCTGGCGTGGGAGAAAGTTGCAGAAATGCCTAGAGTTTATCTCCTTGCTCTGTAACTAGACTGTCGTATAAAGATTTATTAATTCAGATTGAAATGAGAGAAATAAGGATCCCACGACTGATCCTATTTTTCAGCATCTGAATGGAGTTAACCATAGTGTTGTCAGAAAAAAAGGATATATACATTTTTAGTGTCATTCATCAGTTCACTACCTTCACAGATGTGGATGATTACATGATTAGATCTCTTCTTTTTTCCTAGTCTCTATGAGCTCACATCCTCTGTAACTGTATTCAGCTCTGCGTATTTCAAAAAGTGTTTGCCTTTCTTACAAGGGATTTCCCTTCTCCAGATTTTCAGTGCAGACAAATGTAAACGCTTATTTGTGTAGGCAATAATGAAGATGATGATTTAATCATAATAACAATAATTATTATTATAATAATGGTAATAATAAGAATGATAATCATCATCATCATTATAATCACAATAATGATAATAGTAATGAATTATAATGATAGTAATGATAATGATAGTAAGGAAAACTTCTATCGCGCCCATCTTCACAATGTCGGCTACAGGGCGCTTTACAAGTTTTAACAATTCAACATCTGAAATATTCGCAGCACGCACACACACACACACACACACACACACACACACACACCACACACACACACACACACACACACACACACACACATGCATAGTGGTGTGGTAATGCTACTACTACTGCTGCTGCTACTACTACTACTACTACCACTACTACTACTACTACATACTACTACAACCACTACTACTACTAAGATCACAACTGCTACTACTACTACTACTACTACTGCTGCTGCTTCTACTACTACTACTACTACTGCTGCTGCTGCTGCTACTACTACTACTACTACTACTACTACTACTACTACCACTACTACTACCACTACTACTCTGTAAATTACTTTGTTTATGAAGACAACTGCTAATGGCTGCTGTATGATGGAGTTGATATTGACTTGTCGCTGTGTTGTGGACACAGGCTTTCGTTTTACAGCCTCCTGTGTTTGTAGAACACAGATTCCTGGGTTCACCTTGCCCTTAAAATGCCTAATGATTGAATTATCAGCACTGTTATTGTGGAATTGCTTAAAACACATGCGCTGTTGTATGTATATCGTCTCCATCTTTCAGAAACACAGTAATACATGTTCCTGATACGATATTGCAGCAAGGTCTATCAGACAGAGTTACGTTGCTTCTTTTCTGGCTGGCGGGCTGACCTCACGCACTTGCTGGCCTATACTTATGGCATTGGAAGCTGTTATATTTCAGACAAGGTTCAGGTCAGCAACATAAACACAATTCACAATGCCAAGATCTCCCATGTCGTCAACTGGTCCAGTATAACCGCTGGCGCCCTCATGGCCATCATCAGTGTGGACCGATGTCTGTCTGTCATCATGCCACTCAAGGCGAGAAGACTGCTGAGTTACAGGTATATATTTAAAGACACTAACAGGGTAAAATAAAGTAATGAAGCTTAATGTGCATCTGAGATATCTACGAATTTTAAGCGCAGAAAAATGTAACAGCAAAAAAAACAACAACAAAAAAAACTGTCCTTTTAAATCTGCAGCATATTAATTCTATCTCTTCACTGTGGGGAGGGTAACAATTGAGGCTTTCATTATCAAGCAGCTGTATACATTCATCGGTTTGCTAAAGCAAGATGCACCACCCAAACGTCAAGAAGGCCCCAATTCTTAAAGACTCAGTTACTCCACATATCAACCGTACTGGCCACTTACAAATAACAGCGGAAATATCCAGGATCTTCACGTGCAATTCAAAATAAATTTCAGGCAATGAAAACCACTGGCGAATGCTTTTACTATGAAGAATCTAGGTACGTAGACAGAGACGATAATACTGACATGAGGTAGAAAACATCAGGCGTTACTGAATAGTATAAAAGACAAATACCTTTCTAGCAAATGTGATCGTTTCCAAAGGAAAACAGGGTGAGGGTCAGATAACTCTCGACAGATTTGTCCTCAAATTGTTGTGGTGGGCAGAGCCGTGAGGCCTTCAATTATGAGATGGTCTCTGTCAATGCAGAAAGACGCTGATGAGAATATAGTGTAGCGTGTTCGTATGACAAATTTAAAGACACCTTGCACGGCAGGGCCACACGTGGAGCATGCTTGCCTGCTTGTGCACTCCCTTTTGCTGCAGAAACATCTCCACACTTCAGCCAAAAGCATGGGTTCGAACACCTTAGTGTAGATTGATTTCAAATAGGGGAATGTTGGGACAATAAGGATGACTTTGAAGACCCCATGCAACAACCAGTTTATTTAAATCATGATATTTCACAGGATTTTAAGATTTGTTCCTAATGGCGAAGGAGCTCATCGGTGACATGTAATGTGGGATGCCTTGCACGACACCTTACATAGCTGAGACTGGGATACTGCAGTGCACTGTGGCACCCCTACAGAAGAGTCACTGTTAGCAGATGTGTCCGCGTTAGTTGGTTCTAGCAGCTGGCCACCATCCTGGCTGTGACAGGCATATGCTACGTTTTCCCTCCTTATTCTCCAGATCTGCTCCATCATCTGAACTTCTCTATTCCCTACATGCTTTCATGTTTTGTCAGTCTCTCTTGTTCTGCCAGCTCCGAGATCTGAACCATAACTGGACATTGAATTTTTTGGTCATTCAGTCATATTACACAGTCCCGCATATCCAACTGCCACTAGCACTATAAAATGACGGTTGCAATATTGTATTGCTCTCTCTCTCTCTCTCTCTCTCTCTCTCTCTCTCTCTCTCTTTGAGTAACTGACTGTCCGTGTGCTTGGGTGCGTGTGCATGTGGGTTAATGCTTGTGCACTTGATGAAACAAATGTATACGTCTCTCTCTCTCTCTCTCTCTCTCTTCTCTGTCTCTGTCTCTGTCTCTCTCTCTCTCTCTCTCTCTCTCTCTCTCTCTCTCTCTGTGTCTCTCTCTCTGCCTGTTTGTCTGTCTGTCGGTCTGTCTCTCTCTGTCTCTCTGTCTCTGTCTCTGTCTCTGTCTCTCTCTGTCTCTCTCTCTCTCTCTCTCTCTCTCTCTTGTTCCTTCATTTGGATTATATGAAGCTGAAGAATGGGTAAGGGAGATGGTGCTGAGAAGATTTTTTTTCTTTTTTTTTTTAAGGGGAGGGGTGCAGGGCATATACACAGGAAAATGTATCTCATTAGATATTTCTACAGTTCCTTCGTCAATTTTCGCTCAAAAAATGGGCCAAGTCTTTGTAGATCTGTTACAAAATGTTAGGCTGGTACACTCATTTTCTTGATGTACTAAAGAGCCACTTTCTCTTAATTTACATCTTTGACATATTCAGTCCCAAGTCTCTCCTTTTCAGGAGTGAAAAGGCCATGCAAGTCATCTTTGATATCAATTCGCCTTTTCGTGTCTAGATGTAGTTGACAATATGTCAGTATCTCTGGCCAGTCTCGGCGACATATTTCATAGCACATTTATTGGTAGCTGCATCTCTGCTCAGAAAACAATCACATGGTATCGTCAAATCCTGATGGACTGTAGTTCAAATATTACTTCCAATATTCGGATATGATGTCGTATACAGTATCTTTTATCGGTGTATAAAGTAGTCGTTGTAAATAATCGTAATTTTCAGCAAATATAAGTTTTTGTTGTTGTTGTTGTTGTACCAAAATATTGCTGAAAATGTTCATCGCACTTTCACAGATCTTACCTTCAGTGACACGTTTACACAGGAAATGGCTGGTATGGTCTGAGTTCTGTTTATCATTATGTCGAAATTGGTTGCGCCAAGACATTTAACTGCTGAGAAATTTTCAATATCAAAATTTGTCAAGGACACACACACAACACACACACACACACACACACACACACACACACACACACACACATGGGAACAATAAAAACAGGATGATTACACAGACCAACGCTCCCTTTTCACATGTGAGTTTACTGGCAATTTCATTGAAAAAAGAAAAATCCAATACCGTGTTTATCTTCCAAGCTGATACATGCACACCCTTTTCAAAATGCGAGTACTTATAAAATGCAATGCTTTTTTGTTTGTTTTCAGTCCCATGGTGGCAGCTATACTTCTAGCCTACCTGATTCCTTTTGGATTCTTTCTCACTTTGTTTCTTGCTACCAATGTGAAGTGGAAAGCCAATCCGTCCACCAATCAAAGCGTCGCTTACATGGCAGAAACAGCCTGGTTCCCCCTGGACAGCAAGCTCCGAGCTCTTCTGAGTTACTATTTCCGTCTCACCGCCAAGTCCGTCCTTCTTGTCACTGTCACTGTCTTCAGTACCATCACCATCACTTATCTACGCAAAGCTGCTCGTAAACGACTGCAGATGACTGGAAGTATAAAAGTAAAGGGTGAGACAGGAGACAATAAGATAACGAAGATGTTGCTTTTTCTGTGTGTCATGTACGCTCTGGCTCTCTCATTGGAGATGTGTTGTTCCCTGCTCCACATTTTTGTCCCTGAATTTTACCTTTACAGAAAATACCACAACAGTATTATTATTGCGTATCACACGCTTGTTTACCCCTCTTCTTGTTTCAATTCAGCTGTTAACTTTTTTACGTATCTTACACTTAGTTCAAGATTTCAAAGTACACTTAAGGGTTTGTTCCAATGTTTTCGCAAAAAAGTGACCAGATAGCCTAGCACACCATCATACTTGTAGAGTTCACATGAGCGGGCAGTTTATCTTACACGCAAAAACTCCTTTCTGTGTGTCTCCAAACTCTGTGTTCGCTTTGTAGTGCAATAATAGCATTGACAGTGAATCCTGTCATTAAACAGATATTATCCTCCACATCATATGTCTACAACACTGTGCCACGATGTGTGTGTGTGTGTGTGTGTGTGTGTGTGTGTGTGTGTGTGTGTGTGTGTGTGTGTGTGTGTGTGTGTGTGTGCATGTGTGTGTGAGTGTGTGTGTGTGTGTGTGTGTGTGTGTGTGTGTGTGTGTGTGTGTGATGTGTGTGTGTGTGTGTGTGTGTGTGTGTGTGTGTGTGTGTGTGTGTGTGTGTGTGTGTGTGTGTAGCGTTCGTGCGTCGTGCATGTGTGACTGCGTGCGTGCGTGCGCGCGCGCGCGCGCGCGCGCGGCGTGTGTGTGTGTGTGTGTGTAAGTGTGGCAGGTTGTGTTGCATCAGAGAGAGAGAGAGAGAGAGAGAGAGAGAGAGAGAGAGAGAGAGAGAGAGAGAGAGAGAGAGAGATGAAGGAAGAGTTGTTGGGATGGGGAGCAAAACGTTCGATAAAAATTCCGGA
The DNA here is from genome assembly GCA_033310375.1 of Conus canariensis. NCBI lineage: Eukaryota > Metazoa > Mollusca > Gastropoda > Neogastropoda > Conidae > Conus > Conus canariensis. The sequence continues at coordinate 21,623,532 of CM065740.1, forward strand.
AACAGATGCTATTCATCTGGCAGACGTCCTCTGACATCTATAAAGTTCTGAATATTCATTCAAAGATCATGTGGTGACATTAAGCAAATAACTGTTTGCTGTTACGATATCTACCAAGGCTGTAACAGAAAGCCACCCAGTCTGTAACTGGCACAGAGTAGTGTCTGTGAAAGAGTTAAATTGTCTTCGTTTTTTTTTTCAATTCAGTTAAAATAGCGACAAACCAATAATTGTTATAAGCATGAAGTATTGCAAGTATTTCAGTTGTATGTACAAAGCCCCTATTAGATTTGGATCCTAATGAGGTTTCTTCTTTTCATCAGGTGGTCAACTTGACCACGAGCAGTCCTCGTTCCTCCCGTCTTGACATTTGGTCAATGAGACGACAAGGTGCCATCTCCCCCTTAAACTCTATTTCTCAAAAAAAGATAACAAAGTTATTATACTATTATCCTAACACCAACACTATTTCACTTCTCACGATTAGTCTCATGATCATCATTCACCCGCAATACTTTTTGCATGCTTTTCTTCCGCCCTTTTGTGTGAGTTTTTTTCCCCTAACAAACGATATCCCGGTTCTCATTAATCATTTCTATCTCTTTTCAACCAACACGATCATATTAATGCCAGCGCATTGTTTCACATGCTACAATGAACATCATCCAACTGTATTGTTACTTTCCCACAATACCATGTGTACGAATAAGTATGTTCTGGCAGAGAGGTATGAGCTTTCACTCCCCCATTGCCCTCTGCCCCCCCCCACCCCCCTTTTGTTTTTCCCCAACGATAGTTTCTCACCCATTCCTTTCCAATCATTATTATATCACAATCACCACCCATGAAATTTTTCATTTTTCATTCCTTTTTTCCTTTTAAATTTTTTTTTTGTATTTTTTTTTCCAAATTAATTGTATCATTTTTTTCCCCCACTATGCACTTTTATCAATCCACCATAATCACTACCGTCACTGATATATCATACCATTTTACAAAACAGACTACACACTCCACTGGTTCACAATTCGGCCCAAGATGGGCGTTTTCAAAGCGGCGCAAGACGGGCGTTTTCAAAGCGACGCAAGATGGGCGTTTTCAAAGCGGCGCAAGACGGGCGTTTTCAAAGCGACGCAAGATGGGCGTTTTCAAAGCGGCGCAAGACGGGCGTTTTCAAAGCGACGCAAGATGGGCGTTTTCAAAGCGGTGCAAGATGGGAGTTTTCAAAGTGGCGCAAGATGGGCGTTTTCAAATTGGCGCAAGATGGGCGTTTTCAAAGTGGCGCAAGATGGGCGTTTTCAAAGCGGCGCAAGATGGGCGTTTTCAAAGTGACGCAAGATGGGCGTTTTCAAAGCGGCGCAAGATGGGAGTTTTCAAAGCGATGCAAGATGGGCGTTTTCAAAGCGACGCAAGATGGGCGTTTTCAAAGCGACGCAAGATGGGAGTTTTCAAAGCGGCACAAGATGGGAGTTTTCAAAGCGGTGCAAGATGGGCGTTTTCAAAGCGGCGCAAGAATGGCGTTTTCAAAGCGGCACAAGATGGGAGTTTTCAAAGCGACGCAAGATGGGCGTTTTCAAAGTGGCGCAAGATGGGCCTTTTCAAAGCGATGCAAGATGGGCGTTTTCAAAGTGGCGAAACATGGGCGTTTTCAAAGCGGCACAAGATGGGAGTTTTCAACGCAGTGCAAGATGGGCGTTTTCAAAGCTGCCCAAGACGGGCGTTTTCAAAGCGACGCAAGATGGGCATTTTCAAAGCGGTGCAAGATGGGAGTTTTCAAAGCTGCCCAAGACGGGCGTTTTCAAAGCGACGCAAGATGGGCATTTTCAAAGCGGCGCAAGATGGGCGTTTTCAAAGCGACGCAAGATGGGCGTTTTCAAAGCAGCGCAAGATGGGCGTTTTCAAAGCGGTGCAAGATGGGAGTTTTCAAAGCGGCGCAAGATGGGTGTTTTCAAAGCAGCGCAAGATGGGCGTTTTCAAAGCGGTGCAAGATGGGAGTTTTCAAAGCGGCGCAAGATGGGCGTTTTCAAAGTGGCGCAAGATGGGAGTTTTCAAAGCGGCGCAAGATGGGCGTTTTCAAAGCTGCCCAAGATGGGCGTTTTCAAAGCGGCGCAAGATGGGCGTTGAATTTTGCCCATCTTGCGCCGAATTGGATGAAGATAAGTGATTGCACCTTCATTTTCGTTGTCCTGCGTGTTGTGTTTCTTGCCCGAAGAAGGCCTAAGAGGTCTAAACGCGTCGTGTTTTGTCTTGTGATTCGTTTGTCAACGTTTTTTGGGCGGAGCTTTAGCAGTATTTTTTCAAAGTCTTATCAAGTTTCAGTTTCTGTTTCATCAAGGAGGTGTCTCTGTATGCAATTTACACTACACCAAATACACTAAGTTTCCAGACCACACTGCAAATAATTCAAAACTGATGGATAAACGAATCAATGACTAAGATGAGAGAATTTAAGTAGAAGTTCTTGTGGCTAGGACTTAGCACATGCCTGACCTACCCATTAACCCAACGTGCTGGTCAGATCTTAGGTACGTACCTAACAGTGGCTGTGTCATTATTATCATTGTATGTGTGTGTAGTAAGTATTCATGTGTGTGTATTATGTGTGCATGGGTGTGTGGGCATGGGCCCATGTATGTGTATGCCAGTGTATGCAATGCGTGAGTGCATGCGCGTATGTATATGATGTGTGTATGCATGTGGGTATAAGCCCGACCTCGCGCGCGGGCGCGCGCGCTCGTGCGCACACACACACACACACACACACACACACACACACACACACACGCACGCACGTACGCACACACACACACACACACACACACACACACACACACACACACATACGCACACGCACGCAAGCACGCACGCACGCACGAACGCATTCACACACACACACACACACACACACACACACACACACACACACACACACACACACACACACACACAGCACGCACGCACGCACGCACGCACGCACGCACAAACATACACACATGCAGAGTTTAAGTAAAAAGTCTATTGTCATGGCTTTTGATCGATGTACACAATTGGTCACAGGGTTTTAAAAAAGCTCCCAGAACAACGCACATATCGTTCAAAATCTACATATGAAACAATAGCAAAACAACAATGAAACAAATTGTACGCGGAAATGCAGAGAAAATTAAAACAAAAGCGGAACGAAAACGAACTATGCTACATTTAGCAGGGTCCTGTCTAACATTGAAAGGATCGTGGAACCGGGAAGATTCTAAACACATAAAGAATGATGGATGGCTGCGTTGTGACTCTGGTATTACCAACAACAACAATAAACAAGATGCAAAGCATATAAACGTACTCCCAGTTTATCCTGAATACGCGTGATATATTCCATAAAGAGTAAAAACCGTCTTCGGCTGGTGTAACCGTTAGTAATGGCCTTTCTGGTAAACATCGGCTATCATCTGTGACCTATAATGAACATACTTACAAATTTTCAGAAAGATCGGCCAAGAAGTTTCTGAGATTTTCCATCAAGAAGAAAACCATTATGGGTCGTTAGTAACGGCTATAACGGTAAACTTAAACATCAGGCATCTCTGTGACCCATAATGAACATACCTACAAATTTTCAGAAAGATCAGCCACTTACCTTCCGAGATATTCCATACAAAACAAAAACCGTTATGGGTCGTTCTAGCCGTTAGTAACGGCCATAACGGTAAATTAAACATCGGGCATGATCTGTGACCCAAAATTAACATACCTACAAATTTTCAGAAAGATCGGCCAAGTACTTTCTGAGACATTCCATAAAAAAGAAAAACTATTATGGGCCGTTACAGCCGTCAGTAACGGCTACAACGGTAAACTAAAACGTCGGGCATCATCCGTCGCCCATAATGGACATACCTACAAATTTTCAGAAAGTTCGGCCAAGTACTTTCTGAAATATTCGATAAAGAAGAAAAACCATTATGAGCCGATATAGCCGTTAGTAACGGCTATAACGGTAAAATAAAACATCAGGCATCATCCGTAAGCCATAGTGAACATACCTGCTAATTTTCACAAAGATCGGCCAAATACTTTCTGAGATATTCCATGAAGAAGAAAAACCGTTACAGGCCGTTACAGCCGTTAGTAACGACTATAACGGGGTAAACTAAAACATCGGGCACCATCCGTGATCCATAATGAGCATACCTGCTAATTTTCACAAAGATCGGCCAAGTATTTTCTGAGATATTCCATAAAGAAGAAAAACTGTTACAGGCCTTTACAGCCGTTAGTAACGGCCCTAAAGGCAAACTAAAACATCGCTCATTATTCGTGACCCATAATGAACATACCTACAAATTTTCAGGGCCAAGTACTTTCTGAGATATTCGATAAAGAAGAAAACCCGTTACAGGCCGTTACAGCCGTTAGTAACGGCTATAATGGGGTAAACTAAAACATCGGACATCATCCGTGACGCATAATGAACATACCTGCTAATTTTCAAAAAGATCGGCCAAGTATTTTCTGAGATATGCCATAAAGTAGAAAAACCGTTACAGGCCGTTACAGCCGTTAGTAACTGCTATAACGGTAAACTAAAACATCGCTCATTATTCGAGACCCATAATGAACATACCTACAAATTTTCAGAAAAATCGGTTCGTACTTTCTGAGATATTCCATAAAGAAGAAAAACCGTTACAGGCCGTTACAGCCGTTAGTAACGGCTATAACGGGGAAAACTAAAACATCGGGCATCATCCGTGACCATTAATGAAGATACATACAAATTTACAGAAAGACTGGCCAAGTATTTTCTGAGATATTCCATAAAGAAGAAAAACCGTTACAGGCCGTTACAGCCGTTAGTAACGGCTATAATGGGGTAAACTAAAACATCGGGCATCATCTGTGACCCATAATGAACATACCTGCTAATTTTCATAAAGGTCGGCCAAGTACTTTCTGAGATATTCCATAAAGAAGAAAAACCGTTACAGGCCGTTACAGCCGTTAGTAAGGGTTATAACGGTAAACTAAAACATCGGGCATTATTTGTGACCCATAATGAACATACCTACAAATTTTCAGAAAGATCGGCCAAGTACTTTCTGAGATATTCCATAAAGAAGAAAAACCGTTACTGGCCGTTACAGCCGTTAGTAACGACTATAACGAGGTAAACTAAAACATCGGGCATCATCAGTGTCCCATAATGAACGTACCTGCTCAGTTTTACAAAGATCGGCCAAGTACTGAGATATTCCATAAAGAAGAAAAACCGTTACAGGCCGTTACAGCCGTTAGTAACGGCTATAGCGGTAAACTAAAACATCGGGCATCATCCGTGGCCCATAATGAACATACCTACAAATTTTCAGAAAGATCGGCCCAGTAGTTTTGTCTGGAGCTAGTGGAACATATTTTGACCACGGACACACAGACAGACAGACAGCATTTCTTCGTTCCCATTCTAAAGAACTCCCTGTTCTATAAGAACTGGGAGCACAAAAAAGGAGCCAGTAAAAAGAAAAGGTTGTAAATGACAAAAACATGGGTATTGATATCATTGAACGACTAATTACTGTACGGTGTGGATGGAAGGAGAAATGGACCGGAGAGAACATACATAAGACACAGAGAGAGAGAGAGAGAGAGAGACACACACAGACAGACAGAAGAGGGGGGGGGGGGGGGCAGACGTGGGGTTGGGGAATAATTCGAGGGAGGTAGGGAGCGCGCACGCTTTTACACACGCTTACTCAGCCCCTCTTCCTCATACTATCACGTCCCTTTGCTCCCCTTCCATTTGAAAGATTCGCCTGGTACGTGCAATTCTTTTTCTTTTTAGCTTCTTGTTTTAAGATAGTGAATTTTATTCACTTCCTTTTTATTCATGTATAAATGTTGTGTGACTCGCCGGCCAGTCAACTCACCACTGAGGAAGGCATTAAAGCCGAAAATTTTGGAAATCTTTTTATCTTGTCCGTTGTGGTTTTTAAACTCTCTGTTTTATATATATATATATATATATATATATATATATATATATATATAATGCTGAACAATTAAGTAGTGGGAGAAAACAAGTGCAGGCTAACAATTCCTCAGTCATTATAGTAATGACTTGGCAAAGATTTGAATTTTAAAAAAATGAAGAAAATGGGGGGAATATATCATAAATATGACAAACCCTTCACTAGCTGCCTGAGGGAACCATCGTACTCCCCTTCGAAGGCAGATCTATTTGTATTGCCTGCTCCTAGGCCTTTCGTCCGCTGGATCGGACTCATCAGGGCGACACGGCTGATTGTGTCTGTGCTCTTGGTGTCAAATAGAGACACACCAAAGTCCATAATTCTGTGGTGTTCTCACTACCAAGGGTTCAAAAAAGAATCCAACAGCACCCCCAAAGCAGCCAGTGAAGGGTAGTAAATGGAACAAAACGAAAGTGTGGAGAGGAAAAAAGTTTCTAAAAAACTAAAAGCATTATGCAAACAGCACAAAATGCAGGGGACAATCTCTGAGCCTATGCTTGAGGATCCATTCAAGGATGCAAGGGAGATCAAAAGACATGGAACAGTCTGAGTGGTCAGCTCTCTGTTCAATAGCCCAAGCATTGCCAGTGGCTAAGAATTGTACAGAACAACCTTTACTTGGATCTCCTAAGAGATGCGATCTCCCACTGATTGACCAAACATTATAATGCTGAAGTAGAAAGAAACTCGTGGAGAGCGTGGCAGCAGAGAGTCCTCAGAAGAGAAGCCCCCTTCAAGCAAGTGTTTCGGCCCCTATCTCCTGACACTCTAGGGGGGTGGGCCACACCCGGTTCATGACTCCGGATGTCCCTCTGCTGCCCCTTTTTTTCCCATCTTGGGACGAGCCATGGCTGGGATTCGAACCCATGACCCTCTGGACATGCTCATTTTCCACTTAATGACTCGCGCTTTAACCACTGAGCCACAGGGACACCTGATATTTGTAGGACATTTAAGCCTTATGAAGTTCACTTTTGTTCCTCCTTGACCAGATCCAGCTTGAACACCTCTCTGCCGCTTCTGCCATTGCTTTCAGGGCTCTGGTTTATTTCCTTCCCTGCAACTGAGGGCTGTTTCATGAGGCTGTATGCAGACGTTCCTACAAACCCCCTAGCTCCAATTTCTGCAGTGAGGACTTTGACCTGATAGCCTTCTCTCCTCAGGCTGTTTGCCAGATCAGCATACTTTTCAGTCTTGTAGATTTGAGCTGCCTCCATTCTGTTCTCATATGGCACCGTGAGCTCGATCATGATCAGCTGCTTGGTTGACTTAGAGTGGACTACTATGTCTGGTCTCATGCCACTCTTGCTGATTATCTCTGGGTGACTCTTCCATTCTGGGAGGTCTGCAGTGCACTCCCAGTCATCTGCCCCGTCCAGCAGACTCTGCCTGCATGTTTCGAGTGGCACTGTTGTTCTTGGCCATGATTTGCTGCCTCCTGCCGTGAAGAATGTTGCGGGTGCTTTTGGAGTCCTGATTTTCCCTTTTGTGGTGTTGGTACTAGCCCAGACTACTTGTACAATCTCTTTGAGCACTTGGTTGTGCCTCCATGTGTACCTTCCTTGAGTCAGGGCTACTTTACATGAGCTTAGGACATGCTCCACTGTTTGTTTTTCATGGCAGAGGGGGCATGCAGGATCGTCTGTTTTCCCCCACTTCACCAGGTTTGCATTTGAGGGCAGAAGGTCATATGCAGATCTGAGAATGAAGCTGATCCTGAGAGGGGCCATGCGCCAAATGTCATTCCAAGTGAGACTTCTTTGGAGTGTATTCTCCCACGTTGTCCATTGCCCTTGCTGGCTCTGCTGAACTGCTTTTTGGAGTCTTTTTTGGTCTTCTTCTTTTCTCATCTCCTGAATCATCATGTCTCTTTTGGCTTTTCCTTTGGCCTTTGACCACCATTCAGTTTTGGTCACCCCCAGTCCTTGTCTGTTGGTCTGTGTGTGTCCTGTTATTTCTCTGATCTTGAGACTTTCTTTTGCAGAATCCATCGCCTCTTGAACTTTCCATTTTCTGCCTGTCTTCAGCTGGGGCTTGATTGCTTCTACCACCTTGTCTCCTGAGTCCTCCAGCATGCTTTGAAGTCTGATCTTCCCTGCTTTGTATTCCTCCAGGATGGATTTCAGG
>CM065740.1:21636681-21646681 GCA_033310375.1 Conus canariensis
TACATCAGAGCATGATCTCACATTGGCTCATCCGAAACACTCATTTGGATGGAATTCAGGATACGGCCCTTTTGTTGTGAGTGCTATCCGAGAAACCTTTGCAGAATCTTCCCGCTTTTGTTCATGGGATCTCTTTGTATAAACAACCTGAATACGTGAAAGATGTGATTATAGAAGTCTGAGTAGAACGACAGAGTTAAAGCAAAACGGATGCACTCAATGTTTCTCCACCCAGGGGAAAAACCCAATGGGTACCACACCAATCTTTATCATTTAGCTTTTCTTCTCCAAAGTTTCAATTATAAAAACACACATAACATGCACAAACAATCTGCGCACTTTAAGCAAAGTCATGAAAAACAATGAATGTTCCCAAACAATTGTTTTTAAGTGTCTGAGTGACCGCAACATGAAGATGTGTTAGAAGGAACTGCAAAATCTTTCCAAGGTCTCTGATAATAAACAAACCCACTTACAGCACGCGTTTATGTGCAAAAAGTTTTATTTTCTCAAGCAGAAAGAAAACGACGAATTTTCAGTTGGTGGAGAAAGGGAAGGCTGGGGAAGGAGAAGTATACCCATGGCATTCATTACAGTCCTCACCACTGTTAGTTGACCTCTAGCAGTTTCAATAACCTTTAACTAGATCCTCTTGGCCACCTATACTTTGTTCCCTAAAAGCTCTTGAAGTGTTAACTGAACAACCTCTCCACAGTTACTAACAACACGTTACATTTAATTTATTGGTGGCGGTATTTTGAGACAGGGTATGAAGTCACACAGGTTCTGTGTGTAGCGGTTTTACAGGGCTGGTAGGGGGAAGAAGTGCTCAAGCGTTTACAAATAGTGACCACAACAGGTAATTACTGACTAATGAATTAATCAGCCCATTCATTTGATCTCCATGGAGTTTACCGTTAGTTCTAAATAGATTTGATGTACCAACATTGATTACTTTAAAGCATATTAAAATTTCATCCATGCATAGTATTGGAAAGGACTGTATTACGTGCGACTTGCATATGTAATGGATTAGGGATCACTGCAAGGCACTTGTGTCATGGCACAAATCATCGTTCAGGTCCCAGTTGTCGCTGGCAACAATTTTGGCCGGACGTGACGGTACACAGTGTCGCCTAGGTACAGATTGTCGCCGGCGGCAATTTGTATCCACTTGGAGGTAGATAATGTCGTGATCAAAGATATTGTTGCCCCTCCCCCTTCACATATTTTGCGTGGTAATCATCGTGTCTGTAGTTCAGTCTGCTTGTCCGTCTGTCTGTTTGTTTGTTTTTAAATTTCAAAGCAGTGATAGAGCTATCTTTTTAATTAAAAAACATAAAGAATGCTTTCAACAGTGTTTATCATATTATAAATGATGCTCTTACTAACCTGAAATCACCATAGCAAAAAAAAAAACAAACAAAAGAACTATCTAGCCGTCAAAAGAAGAAACCCAAAAATTACGAAACAGAGAACATGCATGTTGTCTTACTGGTTTCTTCAAGCAAGACAAACAACACTCAAAACAGTGGATGCAAAGTAAATACGGTTTTCAGCTTGCATAGCATCTGTTCTTGTCTTGAGAAGTAGAGCTTCATCTCACGTTTGCCTGGTGGGCGAAGCAGAAAATGACTGCTGTGCTAAATAGGTTTAAGCCTGACATGTCATCAGAGCAGGGTGTCCCATACTTGATCGTTCTAGGTATTCATCACGCCTTTCCCAGTGGTAACTACTGAAAGAATGCAGCCCCACTCTGCTGGAACACTTGTAAACCATTTCTCCTAACCTGAAGGATACAGAACAGGCAGCAAAAATCGAATAGTACTATGGCTGTCTCAAAATGTATGAAAACTGTTCACTTTGGACTTCATGTCATGTTAAGTCACCATAGAGGAAATGCACACGTATGGGATGACTACACCATGTAATGAATGCATCACCTCTGTGCATGGGCAGCTGTTAATATGGCATCTGCACCCCGTGGATGAAATGAACGATTTGATGTCTTACAAGATTTTGTTAGAATCATGGCAGACAGCTTTTACACTTCAGATTTCGTCTAAAATGGGCAGATATAGAGTCATGGTCTCGCAGTGATCATATAACCCATGCCTACTCACAACACAGTGACCAGCCCTATTGCATCAGGATTTTCCTCTAATAAGACACTTAAAAAAAACGCCAACAATCTGGATCCCACGGTTAGTGAAGGCACCATGTAGCGCTATGAAGGAAACAAGAACCAGCAAATGTCTGATGAGTATTGCCTAAAGGTACGCCATTCTCTTCATGTTAGCTGAGAGACATATTTCCTTGAAGAGGGCACAAATGGAAGACCGCCCTTTTGAAACATGTTATTGGTGAAGAGGCTTGCCCTAGGAACAATGGGTTCAAGACCAGGAATGCCCAAGATAGTGGTGTGTAGTCAGGTTTGAAGGCAGTGGTGTTTTACACTCCATTCTTGGACATGGCTCCTGCTGAACCTGACACCATGAAAAGTGCTTTGACAGATGTCCAATGGCTGACACCACTGATGGATCAAGGATGGGTATTACTCACAAACGAATAGCAGCTTTATCAGGCACCCGTTGGCATCATCTATATGTTTCTAAGCTCTATATCCAGGCTCGGTGAGATGCGTATGCTGCTTAAAGCTTTGTCATCGCAGTTAGTTTCCTGCTGGCTGGAAGTGGTTTGAGAGACGTTCCTGGAAATTATTCTGTGTGGAGAGAAGTCCTCTCAGAGGATGTAGGTGCCGCGACTTGTTGCTCAGGAGTTTCTGAGAACACTGCTGACCTCTTCTGGAGGACCTTCCACAGCATCTTGCTCTAAAAATGTTAATCAGTTGCCTCTTACACGGGCTTTTTTTGTGTGTATTTTTTTCTTTTTTTTCTTTTTTTTGCTGTCCCAACGTCTGTGCTGCCTCAGTGGCAGTGTACCCACGCCTCTCATTCCGACACCCGTCCACAGCCACAGCCCGGTTGGTCCAGCCATAGCCCCGGCACCGGCAATCCACAGGGAGCAGTCAATGTCAAGTCGTCAAGAGGCAACCACCGGAGGAGACACTGCACTAGTCACTTCGGTGGTGTTCAGTGGCGCCTGTTCTGATCCAACATATGCAGGACACCACCTACTAACCCCCCTTCTGACTAAAATAATTGTTTAGTCGCAGAGCTGGCGTGAGTGAGCTCTCCCTCCGGAGGGCGCCACCACGTCCGTCCAGCGACAGTTCCCATGGACTCGCCGATACCAGTGACCCCGACGGAACCAAACCCAGGCCACAGATGTGGATAGGACATCGAACCTGAGGTCACCATGAGATCAGGGCATGAAGGGCCATAGAATTTGAGACTTTTTCTTTGTGCTGATCGATGAGAATGAGGATGATAAAGATGGTGCTATGGATTTCCATTTCGGTCTGAGACTGCATGACAGGGCTGTACTCTATGCTTCCTATCATAATATCCCCGCGTCAGCCAGGCCCGAGAGATACAGACACCTACAGTGTTGGTCAGGAAATTTGAGCAACACTCTCAGAGACGCATCCATTAAGTAGATGAAACTCGACTGTGAGGTCACAGTCTTCCCAACTGAGCCCATAGCAAATTCAATTCTGGGTAAGAGCCGGTCGGGGCAGAAAAATCTCACATGACTCTGATGGGAATCGAACTCTCGACCTCCCAGCCAAAAGTCCGTGACGCTAACCACTTCGCCACGGTGGCGTTTGTTTTGATTTGTTTTCGTTTTTGTTTTCGTGAGAGAACTTGCCCGAGCTGAACGGGAAGACTGGCTAACAGAGCTGCTCAACTGGTTCGTAGGGTTGTGTCTGAAATGGCATTTAGTTAGATGTGTACACTGAAACAGTATGCATGCTAAATGGCAACATCGTTAAGATTGTGTCTGGTATGATATTTAATTAGATATGTGCATTGAAACAATGTACATGCGTGATGGCCACAGACCTGTAGGGAGCATCAACTCGCCCTTGAGCAAATATAGTCTGGCCTTTTGGGCGTTTCCCACGATATGCTCAGCCAGGTCAGTGGGGACCTCCAACATACCAAGGCTTATAAGTTTTGTATAAAGTCACAGAGCATAAATAGAAAAGAATTCCTCGCATCAAAGAGATGCAGCAGACAGAGGTAAGTCTTTCACTTCTGCATTGGCATTTCTAATGACAATAGATATCCTGACCTTGGAATCTAATCATCTAATCAGGTCTAGTTGTTGCCAAAGCAGGCCTCAATGTTTTCTAAATGTTTTGAAATTTGTGCCGCTATAAGGCAAGAATTTAATGCTGGCTGGCTAAATTGTTTTCATAAGCATTAGAATGTTAAGAAAAGTGTAAAGATTACATCCAAAACATAACTTGAAGAAAATCGCCTTTGAGACACAGAGTTTGGTTGTTCCAAAAGAAAATGTTTGGTAAGATTGCATTGTCCATGTCCATGAAATCCCTGTTTCTCGTGAAATGGCTACATACCCAACCAGTCTTTCTGATGAGAATGAAGAAATGCGAAACACCTCGAAGTCCATTCTCAAAAGCAGACTTCAAATCCCGCTTACGTAGCCTTCACCTTGCAGCAACACTTTTAAAAATTGGTTGAGCTGTTCTTTGGCAAGTTCCTGACGAGCTCAACCAGCAAGTGTCTCACATTTTGTCTATTCTGCATTTTCCACGATTGTGAAATACGAAGACAACACATTTACGCTACATGTTCTATTAAATCGTCAGCAAAACACCAAGCCTTACTGTCGGATCTCACACAAAAAGGGTAAGAGTCATGTGTTCACTCTCATAGAAGAATCACTGTCAAAGCAAGTGCTTGCACTTAACTTGACTGCCAAAATAGAAAAGAGTACTTGTCACGGTCGCTAAGCCGGACGGCCCTACCACCCTTACCCACGCCTATCACACACTAGGTCAGACAACACAGCACACTAACACAGTTTTACAATCACGCACGCTTCTTTATTTCACACACACTCCATGGCGCCACCACTCACGCACATCCACAACTGCACACAAGTATCCCAATTCCCGCTGACTCACCCTACTCTACTATAATGACCTGGAAGACCCTAACCTAACCTAAAACACCAGTTACAGTATATCACTGTGACCTGGGGACACAGTGATAGCCCGCACACGTGGTGACTAACTACTAGGGACAAGGATTTACCAAAGGGACTCTAATCTCTTAACGACCGCTACCACCCACACCTCTCCCCAGGACTCACCCTTCCCTTTTAACCCGGGACCACTACCAAACTGGTCGCTGCGTCCCTAAGGGAGGCAACGACAAGTACCCTACACTGTGCCGGCCACTACGTCCTAAAAGGAGGCAGTAGCTAACACCCCTAACCCTACTGCCTAACGCTACACCCCTTCTATCACAAACATGGGACAACCCATCCCGGCCCGGAAAACTCCAGTCCTCGGCGCTGTACGGGGCCCCTCACAGGCTGACACCTCCCCGGAAGACTCTGCACCCCGGCGCTGTCCGTGGCTCCTCCGCGGCCCGACACCCTCCCCGAAGACTCTGCACCCCGGCGCTGACCGTGGCTTCCCGCAGTCTGACTCCTCCCTGCGATGGGCACGACACCCAACGTACACACACCAGACGCCCTCTCGACGGGTCCGGGGCTCGTAGGACGCCTCCTCCTCTGAAGGCCCCGCCGGACACCAAGGGTGAAAAAGGCCTGGTGCAGCGCCCTCTCACAGGACGCCTGAACAGGGACGAGGAACCAGTGCCGGAGAACTCCCGGAAGAGCACCGGTAGCTGGAGGAGAGCTGCCCCACAGAAGGCAGACGGCCTGGGTGGTCTCCTTCTCCCGGAAAAACAACAGGCACTGGAAAGCGCCGCTCAACTGCCGGCACGCGGCAGTAGACTGCGGTGGTCTGGCCCCAGCCTCAGGACGGAACAGGATACCTGCTGACACAACTGTAGGCCACTACTGTAGTGTTGCTACTACCCGAGTCATCAAGGCACATAGGCTACTTGGTAAAGCTTTAACTCTCCATCTCCCTTGCCTACTTCCCACTCGGGCATGAGAGTGACCCCTTGAATTTCGAACACATCCCCCAACCCATTACTCACTTTGGGGTTATCAGACCCATTTCCTGCCAACCCTTACAACAGCGGTAAAACAATATTCTCCCTGAGCCCATCCACGCTATTACATATGAAATTATGAATCACACCCAATTCTCGGAGAAATAAACCAATCTAAGCGATCCAACACGGACTCCATGGGCCTCCTTAGGACATACTAAATAATCTAGGAAATGGCCATTTTCACAAGGAAATGTCTCCACACAATAACTAGTAATACACATCTCTCAGAGGGAAAAAACAACAAAAAAAAAACCCTATCAATTTTTAGCGGTTCACAGTTCCAGCATGTTCACACAAGAGAATCGGCTCGCAGCCACAATCCTTCACATTATTACCCCTCTTTGCACTGTCAATTATAACCATATATCAAAAACAACATGATTTGTTCGCCAAAATTTCCATCCAGCACCTCACTCTCAGGTCATCTCTTGTCAGATAACCCAGTGGTTAATCCTTGTCATGTCAACACAACCACACTTCATACAATATTACATGCTGCACATCATCCGTTTTCATCCTATCGACTGCTAAGCTACTCGTCTTAAACTTTACCTTTCCCTTCTTCCCGACTACTAAAATTCATAACTGGGCTGCCTCCCCACAACCTAAGATATCTTTCTCCAACCCCGTTCTGACACAAACACATACATCCCTGCATGTGTGACGACTGTCACTTGTATTATAAAAACTTCTACCCTATGGACTCGCTGTCCTGTACCAAATGCGTACGTCACAGATACAGTCCGCACGCGCACGAGACCCGCGTCGAGAACCCTGACTCGTAACGAAAGTGAAAAGACACCAATATAAGTTGAATGGTTACGACCGTACCCCAGTATAAACCACTCGACCACAAATTGGCCTTGGCCTTACTACACAGTTAACCGATTCGAATGCTGTGCAGGTCAACTCCGGAATCGTTAATCAATTTCAACGAACTCCTACTATTTACAATTGAGATTGAGCACAATCATCAAACCCCTCTATGATTCACGCAGACACATCTGCACCCGACTCATTATGATCCTCAACCAAATGCAACCTCGTACTACCCTCTTATTGAACCCACTGACATTACCATGAACTAACCACAAACAATATCTACATCACTGTCCATCAACGGTCATTATATTGAACCCACATTGTCTAGCCAAACTGTCCTGAGAAAATCGAACTCAGGAACCACTATGTACATTACTTACAAAAATATACAGGAAAAAGGTGACAACTCAAACCGGCTGACAAATTTCAATCACGGAACCAAGACGACATCATACCAGACAACCAGTATACGCAACGAACACCATACAACTAATCCCAACATGAGACAACTACAGTACAACTCGCCATAATACAAGACAACACGACGAACTACAACACAACGAACCTAACAGATCACCAACCTGGACATACAGACGATCAACCACACCAGTTCTGCAACTGGCTGACAGTGGCTGCCACAAGGACGACACCGACTCAGCACAGGCCAAGGGCACCCAAACCCGACGAGGACCTGGCACTAACTATATGACTCGAAGTCACTCTTCAAAAACTACCGGCGCTGCCGCCGCACCTACAAGGAGTACGTCCACTCCGACGAACACCAGGGACCGAAGTGAAGCTACCCCAACGCATTCCGCCCTGGTCGGAATCACGCGAACTCTACTCACCACACAAAACAACGATTGGTCAGAGCAGTGTATCCCTCCGCAGAGCTGACACACCTGACCAACGGACTAGTTGTTGCTCGTGCAACAACACGACAATTTACCACAACAACTCACAGACTTGACAACCCAACAACAGCCGATATCCTGCCCCGCCTTCTCTGGGGTAGAACCAAAGTAACAAAAGGGTAACAATCGGGAACGAAACCAACCTCCCGCTTCCATTCCATTCCTTCAATAAGTGAAGACTGGAATGAAAGAATATTGTATGTCCTATTTCCCCAGCCTCCTACCTAGCCTAATCTTTCTACCTAACCCTGAGGAACTTAACCTAACTCTGGCTAACTAAACCCCAACCTCACATACGCGCGAGCGCGCGCCACACACACACACACACACACACACACACACACACACACACGCATACGCGCACACGCTCTCTATCTTGAACCACCACTACTCTTAAACACATGGACATACTGATTTAGTACCGCCGATCGGTGACAGTACTGAAATGGCTGTCACATGATTTAATTCCACGCCTTCAATATCCGCCATTCTTGTGATCTTCTCTGTGCCGGAACCATGCCCAATTCAGCTGGAATCCCCAAACGAGCTGTCAGCTGTACTTCAAAAAGAAACAGACGCTCTCGTGGTATTTCTGGTCATTCAGAAGGAAAGCTGGAAACGAAAACCTTTGTGTGGTCTCCAGTGACAATGATGTAGTAATCATATTTGGTCGTTGTTCGCATACCAGGGTAGACGATCTACAGGAAAATGCGGTGATAATACAGAGGTCTTGAAGTGTATGAGCAAAAGTGTTCAGCATCAATGATGTTTTGAAACGCCATGGAGAGATAATACCAAGGATCGTTTCACCCTGGTGTCATAATCTCTGAGTCTTCCTTTATCAGTAGCAGATAGACAACTGTTCTCAAGAGACTGCGGTGATTTCCTGGCGTGGGAGAACATTGCAGAAATGCCTGGAGTTTATCTCCTTGCTCTGTAAGTAAACCTGGCATATAAACACTTATCAATTCAGACTGAAATGAAATATATAAGGATCCAACTACTGATCCTATTTTTCAGCATCTGAAAGGAGTTAACTATAGTGTTGTCTGAAAAAAGGATACATACATTTTTAGTGTCATTCATCAGTTCACTACCTTCACAGATGTGGATGATTACATGGTTTGATCTCTTCTTTTTCTTAATATCTATGAGCTCACATCCTCTGTAACTGCATTCAGCTCTCCATATTTCAAAAAGCGTTTCAAAAAGCCTTTCTTTCAAGTAATTTCTCTTCTCCAGATTATCCAGTGTAGACAAATGTAAACGCTTATTTTGTGTAGACAATAATAACAATGATGATGATGATAATGATGATAATGATGATAACAATGATAATGATGATGATGATAATGATAATAATAATGGTAACAATAATAATGATAATCATCATCATCATTCTAATCATGATAATAATGATAGTAATGATGATCATAATGATAACAATAATAATGATAATGATAATAAGGAAAACTACCATAGCGCCCATCCTCACAATGTAGGCTACAGGGCGCTTTACACGTTTTAACAATTCAACATCTGGAATATTCGCAGCACACACACAACACACACACACACACACACACACACACACACACACACACTCACACTCACACACACATGCGTAGTGGTGTGGTAGTGTTACTACTACTACTACTGCTACTACAACCACCACTATCAGCACTACTATTACTACCACCACTACTGCTAAGACTACCACTACTACTACTACTGCTGCTGCTGCTGCTCCTATTACTACTACTGCTACTACTACTACTACTACTACTACTACTACTACTACTACTACTACTACTACTACTGCTGCTGCTACTACTCTGTAAATTACTTAGTTTATGAAGACAACTGCTAATGGCTGCTGTATGATGGAGTTGATATTGACTTGTCGTTTTGTTGTGGACACAGGCTTTTCGTTTTGCAGCCTCCTGTGTTTGTAGAACACAGATTCCTGGGTTCCCCTTGCCCTTAAAATGCCTAATGATTTTAATTATCAGCACAGTTATTGTGGAATTGCTTAAAACACATGCACTGTTGTATGCATATCGTCTCTATCTTTCAGAAACACAATAATACATGTTTCTGATACGATATTGCAGCAAGGTCTATCAGACAGAGTTACCTTGC
>CM065740.1:21651681-21664181 GCA_033310375.1 Conus canariensis
AGAGAAGAGAGAGAGAGAGAGATGCCATCATAATCTTCCTCCCCCCTCCCTCATCTTTTTTTTTTATCTCCTTCTTCTTCTTGAACTAGAGAGCGAATGATATTCCCATTTTTCTTATCCAAAATAATATATGCTAAACTTTACTATAAAATTTGAATAACAAGCAACAATATATCAATATAATCAACAGTTACCAGGGCAGGGCACACATTTATCATCATGTAGATACAGTGCTCCAATAAATCAAAAGTATTAGGACATCAATTAGTTAGTGACAATGCATCAGTTAAGTCAGTGATCACAACATTCATTCATCATGATATAATTACAGTCATTAATAAAACCAGTGGGAACCATATCTCTCAATTTATCATTATCTGGTTTAAGAAAGGAAGCGGCGCATCAGTTTAGTATGCAGCAATACAAAGGGTGTGCTCTGGTATATGTATTTTATCCCTAATAGTAATGGCCTGCTGTGAAATGTGTAATTAGTTTTTCCCTGAAGGATTCTGCATTTTGGGTGTATCGGAAATATAGTGGAAGTGAATTCCAAACCACACTACCAGAGTAAGATAAGCTTGATTTAAATAGATCTATTCTAGGTGTGGTAACCTGGAATTTGGTTGAATCCCTCGGGTTTTTGTTAAATTTAGACTGAAGAGTTTGTGGTGCTAAAGCCGACGCAATTTTTTGCATTAGCGAACATTTGTTGACAGCAAACATTTCTTTTAGCGGAAGGGCCCCTGCTTTAGTATAATCCCCTTCACTAAGACTAGACGATTTTAATAGAACTGCTTTAAGTGCTGTTTTGTAGACACTCGTAAGAGGTTTCATGGTATTAGCACTAGCAGAATCAAATAGCGTTGATTCTAGGTTGTAGATCCTAGGTTCTAGTTGTAGCTCATGTAGGAATAATTTCCTGGCATGAAGGTTTAAGAAATGCTTAATCCTGCACAGCTGATATGTTTGTCTGGATATTGATTTACATAAACTGCGAAGGTGATAAGACCAAGAGAGATTATTATCATCATATGCGCCTAGAACTCGATGGTTATCCACCACTTCAGTTTCCTGATTATTGACAAAAACAGATGAAGGCTGCGTGATTATGTTTTGTCTTCTTTGCCTTGTTGTTATCAGCATTAGTTTTGTTTTGTTAGGATTCAGTGACATGTGATTTGCATTGCACCAATTACTTAAGATATCAGCATTCTTCTGTAATGAGGTGAAAACAGCTGCTAAGCTGGAGCTATTTGTATGGAGAGTGGTATCATCACAAAAGAGTTCACATGAATCCTCAGTATAAAGAGGGAGATCATTTATATAAACTGAGAACAGCAACGGGCCTAACACAGAAGCCTACGCCATGTTGGATAGGTAGCTTCTCTGATAAATTGTTGTTGACACAAACGGTTTGTTGACGGTCTTCTAGGAATGATGTGATTAGATGGAAGGTATTTCCTGTTATACCATATGATAAAAGCTTCCTGCATAACAATGTGTGGTCAATTACATCAAAAGCCTTTGAAAAATCAATAAACAGTGCGCCACAATATTTATTTTCATTAGTATTGGCTAGCCATTGATCTGGTAGATTTGTAAGTGCTGTATGACAAGAATGATTTTTCCTGAACCCCGATTGATTTTTATTTAGTAGGTTGGAAGAGTCAAAATGGTGGCAAAGATGTTTATTTATGTGTTTTTCCAAGGGCTTGGACAGAACTGGCAAAATAGATATAGGTCTATAGTTCGATGGATCAGATTTGTCTCCAGATTTGAAAATGGGTATTACTTTTGCAACTTTGAACTGAGCAGGAAAGTGACATTTATCAATGCATAAATTGTAAATGTAGGTAAAAGTTTCACATATAACAGGTGCTGATAGTTTCAGAATCTTTCCATCAATCCCGTCAAGTCCGCGACTTCCTGTCTGCTTTAACTGGCATAAAGCTTTGTAAACATCACTGACTGTCATATGTGGAACTGGTGGAGCTGAACGAATGTTCTTAGCATTACAAAAGTTTTTCAATTTTTGTGGTTCATTTGAGTCAGTATTCTTTTTTTTGACAATGTGTTCTGCAACTGTTGTAAAGTGTTTGTTGAGTTCATTTGGTGTTATGCTGATTATGGGACTTATCTTTGACTGTGAAGTTTTATTCGTAAGTTCATTTATTGCTTGCCATATGGACTTCGAATTTTGTTTGTTGGCTACAAGTTCACGAAACAATTTCATTTTTGCTGTCCGTTTGAGTGAATTGACTTTATTACGTTGCCTTTTAAATCCACCCGACTTCCCTTCTGCTTCAAACAGATCGTCGCGTAGGAAACAAGCAGCCTGTATTTCATCAGTCATCAACTTTGGTTGTGCACTATGTTTAACTCTACGCGTTTTGAGTGGCGCATGCTTGTTATAAACAGAATTAAACTCTAGCGCTTTCTCTGGATCAGTGTAAGTATAAATATTTATAAGGGGGGAATTCATGAGGTCAGTGAGAAAGTTATCTTCATGGAATTGTCCAAAAGATCTATAAATGATATGTTTGTGGCCTGTTTTAGGAATTTTGATTCCCCTTCTTTTCCACGTAATACATACTGGAAAGTGGTCGCTGCATCCATTCAAAGGCACACATTTCTCAATGACGTTATGTGGTTCAGAAAGATAGATGTGGTCAATTAATGTTTTGCTAGTGGGCGTTACTCGGGTGGGCATGTCTATAATTTGGGATAAGTTGTACGAAGTAGTCCTGTCTGACCATGATGTATGGCATTTCAATAAATCAATGTTGAAATCACCTAAAATAATTAATTCTGTAGCATAAAGTGATGCTGCATCCATCATGGCCGTAAACTTGTCCATCCAGTCAGCATTTTCTGCTGGGTTTCGATACACAAATCCGATTTTGATGGGTTTCGTTCTCTTCAACCTGATTATTAGCCAAACTGCTTCAATTCCAAAACTTTCAAGTTCATATAAACGTTGCGCATTTAATGTTTCATGAATGTAAATTAATATGCCCGTAGTTTTGGATTCGGTGGGATCTCTGCGTATGATATTGTAGCCGGAGCTTAAGACAGTGGCATCACATACAATATCTGAAGGTCTTGATTCAGTGAAGCCAAATATATGAAAGGGTTTATCTTGATTTGACAGTATAGTGGGTATCTCCTGTAATTTGTTTTGTATATGGTTTATATTTAGATGTCCAATACGTAATCCGTCTTCCTGTGGCCACGCTGAAGATGATTGTACCGTTTGTGTAACTAAACAAAAATAGCGATGATACACTTAAAAACAAACACAAATATGTCCATATAGTACACACACAACACAACAATCTTCAATGCAAAAGGATAATGAATATAAGAAACAACAAAACTAAATTTGCAAACAATTGCAAGACAACATAAAAAACAATGTTCAATGCAAAAGAATAATGAATATGAAACAAAGGCAGAGGTTAAATTTACGGAGCTATGTAAGTCACCTGTGACAAGTTTCACCGAAGGTTTATCTACACGACAGGAGGTTTCTTAGCGTGCTCACGCACCACTTAGATACCATAGAAACTATGATATAAGAGAGAGAGAGAGAGAGAGAGAGAGAGAGAGAGAGAGAGAGAGAGAGAGAGAAGGAGATGAAGGAGAGTTGTTGGGATGGAGAGCAAAACGTACGACAAAAATTTCCGGAAACAGATGCAATTCATCTGGCAGACGTATCTCTCTCTCTCTCTCTCTCTCTCTCTCTCTCTCTCTCTCTCTGTGTGTGTGTGTGTGTATGTGTGTGTGTGTGTGTGTGTGTGTGTGTGTGTGTGTGTGTGTGTGTGTGCACCAAATGTTATTTCATGAAGCAGTGAGACAGGAGCAATTCAAGGTGAAACAGAATGATAATCAGATGTGGATACTGTCAGGATTACCCATCGCTTTGCTTTGCCTTTAATCCAACACCAACTGATGTAACATATTCTCATTTTTTAACTCAGACTGCTCACTTTGATGAAAAGGCAATATTGAAACATCAATATGGTGGCCAAAAGGCATAGAGAACTGCCTAACAAGGTAGCTTACAGTTATCATCTTCCACCAGTCTTCAAAGGGTAATATCAACAAGTGCTACCTTACCTTTAGCAGTCAACAGCTGGTCACTATGGCAGTCAATTATCATCGACAAGTAATCAGTCATCGACTGGCTACCATGGAGAAAAGCTGTTACCGTCTGTTGTGCGCACAGCTACACAAACACACACACACACACGCAAACACACACACACACACACACACACACACACACACACACACACACACACACACACACACACAATCACACACACACACACACACACACACACACACAATCACACACACTCACACACACACACACACACACACACACACACACACACACACACACACACACACACACACACACACACACACACACACACACACACACACAGAGTTTTCTGAGTGTTGAGTGTCTTCTTCCTACTCTGGCTAACATACTTCTATTATTTAAAAATGATTTAATATAATTGTACATGTTTCCAGATATTCCAATCAGTTTCAGTTTGTATAACAAGCGCCTGTGCCAGGCTTGGTCATAGGCTTTTTTAACATCAAAGAAGGTAGCGAGTATACTTTTCCTACGAGCAAACTGACGCTTTAATTAAGTAGATAATATAACCAAGTGCTCAACTGTGGATCTTCCTTTCATAAATCCAGCTTGATTAATTGGTATTACAAGGGGCTGAATACTTAATACATAGTCCGATTGGGGTTTTTATTTAGATAGTTTTGAGCTAACTCATTTTGTTTAAGATAGTGAAGGATTTTTGTTTTCTTGCTATATGCTAGTCCCCCCCCCCCCCACACACACACACTAATTGTTGTATTTAAGATTATTGATCTGTTTATTGTTCAGTTTAGACACATATACAGATACATACACATGCACACTCACATACAAAGGCCTACATTCATGCTTACACAACACATAGGCTTATTCATTTAATCAGTCAGTCAGTCAGTCACTCTCTTCTTTCATTCACGTCTAATATCACTCAAAATGATCAGACTTAAACAGAAGTACGAACGAACACACACACACACACACACACACACACACACACACACACACACACACACACACACACACACACACACACACACACACACACACACACAACTGGACAACTGAAACAGGGTGATTAAAATGATTCACTTTGTACATATCTTAAGAGAACAATCCCTTTCACACTAAAGCAACAAGCACCAGGCACACAGAAGATTGTAAACTGTTCTGTAATTTCAACCAAAATATCTCCCATTGTCCATTTATAGACGATGAATCTGTTGTGTTGAGTTTTTGCTTACAAAAAAATCTACCATCATAATCAGCAATGCCCACGCTGGCTGTCTCTTCTGCATAAATCATATAAATGTTCAGTCCTAATAGGGCGACCATTCATGCTTTTAACATTGATTTGCCTATATCATTAACATAGCGGAATCTTACGAATATCATCCATTGAATACATTACTTCAACTTTTGTGAACCAAACATGTTCCAGTGTGAACATACAATGGTTAACCATCAGGATGAACAAATACACATGATAAATGTGACTGGTTATTATACAGAATTTCTAATATACACTATTCCTTTTGGCATATTGACACGTATCCATTATTTCGAGGATAGTTTATCTATCTATCTATCTATCTATCTATCTATCTATCTATCTATCTATAATAATAATAATTAATAATAATAATGGTATTTGTAATGCGCAAAATCTTGATAAAATCAACTCTAAGCGCATGGGGAAAAAAAATCTACACACACTCACGCAGACACATCCACACACAACTATACATCTTTATGGCTCTAAACAAAGGAATAGAAAGGAAAATCATGTACAAAATAAATATTAAACCAGAAATATTAATGCACACACACCCACATGCTGTGGGCCATATGGCTCTAAACACAACTAATTCAAAAAGAAGAAACATTATGTACAACTATTGCTGGATGCACACACTCCCCCCCCCCCCCACACACAACACACACACACGTGGAGAGGACTATTATGAAGAAGAAAAGAGATGAGTTTTAAGAGCAGTCTTAAAGGAAGAGAAAGTAGGTAGTTGACGGACAGAGAGTGGAAGTTTGTTCCAGGAGAGTGGGCCAGAAACAGAGAAGGCACGTGGGCCAAAGGTACTGAGTTTGGTACGTGGAATCCGGAAAGTGAGATGATCAGAGAAAGACCTGAGGGTGCGTGAGGGTGTGTAGATATTGAGTAAACTTGTTAGATAGTCAGGGGTTGCATTGTTGAGGGACTTGTAACAGATAGTGTTGAGTTTATAGTGTATGCGTTTCGATACAGGAAGCCAGTGAAGTTGTGACAGAAGAGGGGAGATGTGGTCAGTTTTTTTCATCTTGAGTACAAGACGTGCGGCATTGTTTTGAATGCGTTGTAGGATGTGAATAGAGGATTCATTGACACCAGAAAGGAGTGAGTTGCAGTAGTCGATACGAGACATAATGAAACAGAGGACAAGTTTGACAGTTGCTTCGGTAGAAAGATGTTTTCTGATCAGGCTGATGCGACGAAGGTGGTGGTAGCAAGATTTGGCGGTTTGGGTCACAAGGTTTTGCATGGAAAGGGTAGAATCAAGGTGGACACCCAGATTCTTGGCGGAGTCGGAAATTGGAATGGATGTGTTGCGTGGCTGAAGAGAAAGAGAGGGGGGCAGTTGAGACAGCTTTTGACGTGTGCTGATCAGAATTGCTTCTGTCTTGTCGTCATTGAGCTGAAGTTTGTTGTTTGTCATCCAGTTCTTAACGTCAGAGTAACAGTCAGATGTGCGAGTCAAGAGGGTCTGTACATTGTCAGGTGAGTCACTGTCATAAAGTTGGGTGTCATCAGCGTAGAAGTGGTGTTCAAGGGAGTGGGATTTGATGATGGTAGACAGGGGAGAGGTGTAAAGAGTGAAGAGAACAGGGCCAAGGACAGATCCTTGTGGAACACCACAGGTCAGATTTGCAGGCCTAGAATGAGTGCCATTGATGAGTACAGTCTGTTTTCTGTCTGAGAGGTAAGAGGTGAACCAAGAGAGGGCCGTGCCAGAGATACCAAAAGTGTGCTGGAGTCTGGTGAGGAGAATAGTATGGTCAATGGTATCAAAGGCTGCAGACAGGTCAAGGAGAGTGACAAGAGAGACTCTTCCAGAATCGGTTGCAATGAGGAGGTCATTGAAAATGTAGAGCAGGGTTGTTTCAGTACTATGGAATTGGCGATAGGCTGACTGAAAAGCATTGAGGAGATTGTTGGCAAGAGGTGAGAGTTCAGCTGATTGAGGACAACGTTTTCTAAGAGTTTTGACAGGAAAGAGAGGTTAGAGATAGGTCGGCAGTTTTTCAGTTCGTTTGGATCAAGGTTGTGTTTCTTCAGGAGAGGGCGAACAATGGCAGACTTAAAAGAATCAGGGACAGTTCCAGTTTCCAGAGAAGTGTTGATAATGTCCGTGATGAATGGGAGAAGAGTAGGAAGACAGTCAGAGTAGAGAGAAGCTGGAAGAGGATCAAGTTCACAAGTTTTGAGAGACACGGATCTGATTGTATTGAGAAGTTCTTCCTGTGAGACTGGGATGAAAGCGCTAAGGGGTGAACCAGAAAAGGGTGGGTCAGGTGGGCGGGGTTGACAAGGTGTTGCGTCAAGCTTTTCACGGTGAGTTTGTATTTTGGTGGTGAAGTATTTGGAAAATACAGCTGGGAGTTCTTCGTGAGGGTGTGTTGTTGGGAGAGGTGAACTTTTTTGTGTGCCAAGAAGATGATTCATAGTCGTGAAGAGTTCTTTAGAGAAAGAGGAGGTCACAATTTTGTTTTGAAAGTAGCTGGTTTTGGCAGATGCGATAAGGGTGGATACTCGTGTTCTTGTATTGTGGAAGAGTTGCTTGTGAATGGTGAGTTTGGATTTGCGCCAGCGGCGGTCAGTTCTGCGGCGGACACGCTTAGCATGGGCAATCTCTAGAGTTAGCCAGGGGGCAGGGGGGCGATTGGGTAAAAGACGAGTTGTAGCTGGGGCATAAGTGTCAAGGAGATGGTGGAGAGTAGTGTTAAAGTGTTCAGCAAGGTTGTGTGACTTTTCAGAAAGGAGACGGAAAGCATCAGATGAAAAAGTAGAGAGATTGATAGATTTGAGATTACGGCGAGTTACGGTGTGCCTGGTACGAGTAGGAGGGAAGATGTCGAGAAAGCAGAGAATTGCAGAGTGGTCGGATGGCAGGGCAGAAGTTACGCTAGTTGAAAGAACTAAACAATTGCAAGAGGCTGGATTGGCGTGATCACGAGAAATGACCCAGTCTAGTGTGTGACCTGCTTGTTGGGTTGGTTCAGAAATGCGTTGTGTCAGTTGTGGCTGGATAGAGAGCTGGAGATGTGTTTGGTGTCATAGGAGTCGGGATTGTCGTAATGGACATTCATGTCACCGAGGATAAGGAGGTTTCCTGGTAAGAAGCTGTAGTGGTCGAGTAGTTGATCAAAGTCAGACAGAAGCATGGTGTGGTGAGCTTGTTGGCGGAGCTAGGTGAAGGTCGATAGACACAGGAGAAGGTGATGGGGTGTGGGGTGGATTGGTAGGATACTTGAACGTATTCGAAAGAAGGATGGGAGAAAGGGAGAGACTGTGAGAAAGACAGGAAAGGGTGGAGGGAGTCCTTATAGAGAATGGCAATACAGCCACCTGAAGATGGGCGGGGGAAAGAGGCAAGCGTGTAGCCACAAGGGGTGACACTTTTCAATTGGTTCATGACCGACTGAGTTCAGGATATGTTTCAGTGAGAAAGGCAATGTCTACTTGCTCATCCAAGATGAAATCAGCTATTACATCAGCTTTGCCGTTATCCATCTCTATCTATCTATCTATCTATCTATCTATCTATCTATCTATCTATCTATCTATCTATCTATCTATCTATACTGTCGAGAATACTTATATGGTCCCGGGTCAGAAAGTGTGGGTTCTTCCTCCATAACATACACTTTTTCGGTTCTTTGAACAGTTTGTCTACCAGCGTGAAGAGAGTGATCATTTTGTAAACAGCTGCGCTGTTTGTTTGTTTGTTTGTTTGTTACATTAACAGGTTTGATGGCTATTTGTAGAGTTTTCCTTCTCTATGTATTGTTGTAATGTATTGTTTATAGTCATTTTAAACAGATTACTACATACGTTGCTAAGAGAAAATTATCCATTATGTGTTGACATTGCTCGCATCAGCCATCTGAAAAAAGAGGCAAAACTGTCAGTCCAAGCCATCTGTCTATGTAGACACGATAGTAAAAAAAAGTTTATCAAATACTGTTATAATCTTTTTGATTTGCCAATGATGTCTGGACCTGCTGCTTTTCGTTTATTACATGCTAAATAGATTGCTTTATTAATCAGTACATATCATAGTGTTAGAGGTCATTGACTGCTTCCTAGCAAAAGCTTTGGAGTTCTAATTGGTAATAGATCAGGCAGTCTAGTCATATGCCACATGAACGTAACTGGACGAAGATTAATTGTCTACCCTTTTCCACCTTTGTTATAAAAAAAAATTATTTCCTTGCACACAGTTATATGCAGGATATTGTATGTGTCTTGTTTTGTCCCCCCCCCCCCCCCCCCCGAAAAAAAAGGATGTTCCAGGCGTGCCCGAATACCCTGTATATAACACATGTACGTTGTCCCCTTGTTTGTTCTGTCTGCTCATTGTCGGCAATTCTGCTCGGCAATCAGGTTTAAGCAGCATTCGTTTCGAATGATTTGCGTGTTGTTATTTCACAATGGAAAGAAGTTACCCTACTTGTTCGTGATTTACTGCTTACAATTCCCTGTCTCATTTAAGATTTCTTTTCAAACCAACCAAACCGAGGTCACCTGTAAATTCTACTCTTCCTCATTGTGCTCACCTACTTGTTCGTAATTTACTGTTTACTATTTTCTGCCTCATTTCAGATTTCCGTTCAAACCGAGGCTACCTGTAAATTTTACTCTTCGCCCCTGTGTTTAGGTGACTACATCCAATGTCAAAAAGGTTTTAGCAGTCCTGACTAAGTGATAATCAGTGTCTGTTCATTTGTCCAGTCGGTGTTGCTGTGTGCATGTGTCAGATGCAGGGTATATGGGCAAGCATCCTTTTTGGGGGATGTCTCCTTGTTTGTACTGTGTGCTCTGTGTTGGCATTTTTCCTCGGTGATTTGACATCGTAATTAGAATTCGTTTAGAGTCATGGGCATGCAATCATTTCATCACGAGAAGAACATCACCCCACTTGTTTGTTATCCACTATGTACTACTCCCTGCCTCATTTAAAATTTCCTCTCATTCACAAGGTAGGTCTGGGAGAAAACGGTGTCCTTCTCTCAATATTGTTTGTCACCATACATGTCCTGATTCTTCTCCAGTCTTGCACGCTTAGTGTTGCAGTTTTCACCTCAACATTCTGCACAAGCTGCAGTGCAGAACAGTCCATGTCATAGAGAGCAATGCCTCACAGATACATAATCTGTTCTGCAGTTACGCTTCACCATTTAGAAATCTCCGGGCATGGCTGTGGCATTCGCGTGGGCAGGCATCATGATGTCGTTTTTTTTGTCCTGGCCCAACTCTGTTGGAGTCTCCTCATCCTGGAGTTTCACTAGCATTTTAATGTGGTCATATTCACTGTTAACTCTAGTTTGAAAGCAGCCATTTGCAAGCAGTAAACTGTCTTTGTTACCCACTTCATAGATTTAGAAAGTAGAATTATGTCATCAGCAAATAACAATATTAATACTTCAATCAGATCAAGAACTAGACCATGACGAACGTTCTCGATAATTTCTAATGCAAGTTTATTTATAAAAAGTAAAAGCAGAACAGGTCTACACACAACTTGTTCTACGCCACTGTACAATGTGCAAGCATCTTTTAGTTTCACTTAATTCCAGTTTGCACCTTCACATTATGCATATTTCTCACATGAACCAACAGCTCGCTCGTATCACTATTTTTCTGTAGAATAAGTCACAACCATTTCCTAAAAATTGACTGAAATGCTTTTCTGTGAAAATCAGTAAAAGCAATACACGTTGACACATCGACAGTGGAATATCCACACACAAAAAAGTGCTTGATGTTCTTCAGTAATATTTTGATTTACGCATTTTCTGTGTATTTTACATGTTGAAATGCCTCTGTAGTTATTCACTTTACTCACGTCACTATTCTTAAACAGTGGACATATAATAGATTCAGGATTAACTCCTTTATCTAACAGGGCATTAAATATCTTTACCAGAAATTTAGTAATTATCCCCAGAATACTTGAAACATTCAAAGATAAGACTGTCAGGTCAAAACAGCTTTACCGCTTGTTATTTTCTGAACAACACCTCCTCTGTTGATATAGGTCTATCCAGCACGGCCTTTCTGATATTCTGTATTGTATCTTGCTCTTTTACTACTAATTCGTCTTTATCATGTATATTTAATAAATGCCGCATCAGTTTATGCATGGATATTTCATTTAGAAGCCGCAAATTCTTTATAAAAATCATTTGCACTGTCCCCCAAAATAACTGATGACTTGACATAGAACATACAGTTCAACTGATAAAGAGTGGTTGCAATCTTTTTTCAGGTTTTTATATTTATATCTCCCTGAGCGTTCATTTGTCTTTAAAATCTTTTGGAAGACTGATACTGGCTTAGTATATAACTAAATAAATAAGAAATAAGTCAAAAGAAAAAAAACCATTAACACAGTTTGGAAAGTCAGACATGCATATGAAATGACCCCAAAGGTCACCATTACATACGCCATTGAGAATACACAGACCTAACACAGTGTTTGATAGTTTTTTTCCATAAAAATCTAAAATCTTATTTTCAGAACGTCTTCGAGGGTTTTTACTTGAATAATGTTTATGACTAAAATGAAATTAACCAACTCTGGCTATTTCAGAAGGAAAGATGGTTGACGTCCTTGCGTCCATGCCTCTACACAAAGACAAAACAAAACAACAACAGCAAAAAAACAAAGGTTTATCCACCACACACGCTTCCAACATTTACATCCCATTGCCAAACGCGTACATAGATTAATGCAGTGCATACTGAGAATGAACGTAAAAGAAACAAGCAGAATATCGTTACAAAAAAAACATCCTTATCAAGGTTAGATCTAGTTCCAAATTGAGGCGACTGCAGGCGGAAATCTAACAAAAATTGAAAAATAATTGCTAAAGCTCCGCTCACCAAAAACGTTGAAAAACGAATCGCAAGACAAAACACGACGCGTTTCGAACTCTTAAGTCTTCTTCAGGCAAGATACACAACACTGAGGACAACGAAAATGAACGAGCAATCACTCATCTTCATCCAAATCGGCGCAAGATGGGCGGTTTCAAAACGGCGAAAGATAGGCATTAAATCTTGCCTATCTTGCGCCGAATTGGATGAAGATTAGTGATT
>CM065740.1:21669181-21679181 GCA_033310375.1 Conus canariensis
TGTTGTGAGTGCTATCCGAGGAACCTTTGCAGAATCTTCCCCCTTTTGTTCATGGGATCTCTGTGTATAAACAACCTGAATACGTGAAAGATGTGACTATAGAAGTCTGAGTAGAACGACAGAGTTAAAGCAAAACGGATGCACGCAATGTTTCTTCACCCTGGGGAAAAACCCAATGGGTACCTCACCAATTCTTTATCATTTAGCTTTTCTTCTCCAAAGTTTCAATTATAAAAACACACATAACATGCACAAACAATCTGCACACTTTAAGCAAAGTCATGAAACACAACGAATGTTCCCAAACAATTGTTTTTAAGTGTTTGAGTGACTGCAACGTGCAGATGTTTTAGAAGGTGCTGCAAAATCTTTCCAAGGTCTCTGATAATAAACAAACCCACTTACAGCACGCGTTTATGTGCAAAACGTTTTATTTTCTCAAGCAGAAAGAAAACGACGAATTTTCAGTGGGTGGAGAAAGGGAAGGCTGGGGAAGGAGAAGTATACCCATGGCATTCATTACAGTCCTCACCACTGTTAGTTGACCTCTAGCAGTTTGAAGAACCTTTAACTAGATCCTCTTGGCCACCTATACTTTGTTCCCTAAAAGCTCTTGAAGTGTTAACTGAACAACCTTTTCACAGTTACTAACAAGACTTTACATTTAATTCATTGGTGGCAGTATTTTGAGACAGTGTATGAAGTCACACAGGTTCTGTGTGTAGAGGCTTTGCAGGGCTGGTAGGGGGAAGAAGTGCTTAAGCGTTTACAAATAGTGACCACAACAGGTAATTACTGACTAGTGAGTTAATCAGCCCATTCATTTGATCCCCATGGAGTTTACCATTAGTTCTAAATAGATTTGATGTACCAACATTGATTACTTTAAAGCGTATTAAAAGTTCATCCATGCATGATATTGGAAAGGACTGTACTACGTGTGCCTTGCATATGGCTTAGGGATCGCTGGCAGCAATTTGGGCCGGACGTGACGGTACACAGTGTCGCCTAGGTACAGATTGTCGCCGGCGGCAATTTGTATCCACCTGGAGGTAGATAAGGTCGTGATCAAAGATATTGTTGCCCCTTCCCCTTCGCATATTTTGCGTGGTAATCATTGTGTATGTAGTCCAGTCTGCTTGTCCGTCTGTCTGTTTGTTTTTAACTTTCACAGCAGTGACAGAGCTACCTTTTTAATTAAAAAACATAAAGAATGCTTTCAACAGTGTTCATCATGTTATAGTTGATGCTCTTACTAACCTGAAATCGCCATAGCAAAAACAAAAAAAAAGAAAAAAAAAAAAAGAAAAAAAAAGAAAAGAAAAAGGAACTATCTAGCCGTCAAAAGAAGAAACAAAAAAATTACGAAACAGAGAACATGCATGTTGTCTTACTGGTTTCTTCAAGCAAGACAAACAACACTCAAAACAGTGGATAGAAAGGAAATACTGTTTTCAGCTTGCATAGCATCTGTTCTTGTCTTCAGAGGTAAAGCTCCATCTCATGTTTGCCTGGTGGACGAAGCAGAAGATGGCTGCTGTGCTAAATAGGTTTAAGCCTGACATGTCATCAGAGCAGGGTGTCCCATACTTGATCGTTCTAGGTATTCATCACGCCTTTCCCAGGGGTAACTACTGAAAGAATGCAGCCCCACTCTGCTGCAACATTTGTGAACCATTTCTCCTAACCTCAAGGATACAGAACAGGCAGCAAAATTCGAATAGCACCATAGCTGTCTCAAAATATATGAAAACTGTTCACTTTGGACTTCATGTCATGTTAAGTCACAATAGAGGAAATGCACACGTATGGGATGACTACACTATGTAATGAATGCATCACCTCTATGCATGGGCAGCTGTTTATATGGCATGTGCGCCCTGTGGATGTAATGAACGATTTGATGTCTTACAAGATTTTGTTAGAATCATGGCAGACAGCTTTTACACTTCAGATTTGGTCTAAAATGGGCAGATATAGAGTCATGGTCTCGCAGTGATCATAACCCATGCCTATTCACAACACAGTGACCAGCCCTATTGCATCAGGATTTTCCTCTAATAAGACACTTAAAAAAAAACGCCAACAATCTGGATCCCACGGTTAGTGACGCCACTGTAGCGCTATGAAGGAAACAAGAACCAGCAAATGTCTGATGAGCGTTGCCTAAAGGTACACCATTCTCTACATGTTACCTGAGAGACATATTTCCTTGAAGAAAGCACAAATGGAAGACTGCACTTTTGAAACATGTTGTTGGTGAAGAGGCTTGCCCTAGGAACAATGGGTTCAAGACCAGGAATGCCCAAGACAGTGGTGTGTAGTCAGGTTTGAAGGCAGTGGTGTTTTACACTCCATTCTTGGACATGGCTCCTGCTGAACCTGACACCATGAAAAACGCTTTGACAGATGTCCAATGGCTGACACCACTGATGGATCAAGGATGGGTATTACTCACAAACGAATTGCAGCTTTATCAGGCAGCCGTTGGCATCATCTATATGTTTCTAACCTCTGTATCCAGGCTCGGTGAGATACATATGCTGTTTAGTAATTTGTCATCGCAGTTAGTTTCCTGGCTGGATGTGGTTTAAGAGACATTTCTGGAAATTATGCTGTGCGGAAAAAGTCCTCTCAGAGCATGCAGGTGCCGCAATTTGTTGCTCAGGAGGTTCTGAAACCACTGCTGACCTCTTCTGGAGGAGCTTCCACAGCATCTTGCTCTAAAAATGTTATTCACTTGCCTCTTCCGCCGTTTAATTTGTTTTGCTTTGTTTTTCTTTTTGTTTTCGTGAGAAAATTTGCCGGAGCTGAACGGGAAGACTGGCTAACAGAGCTGCTCAATTGGTTCGTAGGGTTGTGTCTGGAATGGCATTTAGTTAGATGTGTACATTGAAACAATATGTATTGTAAATGGCAACATCGTTAAGATTGTGTCTGGTATGATGTTTAGTTAGATTTGTGCATTGAAGCAATATACATGCGTGATGGCCACAGACCTGTAGGCGGCATCAACTCGCCCTTGAGCAGATACAGTCTGGACATTTGGGCGTTATCCCACGACATGCTCAGCCAGGTCAGTGGGGACCTCCAACATTATTTGCAAGGCTTCTAAGTTTTGTACAGTGTCACAGAACATAAATAAAAAAGAATTCCTCACATCAAAGAGATGCAGCAGACAGAGGTAAGCCCTCTCTTCTGCATTGGCATTTCTAATGACAATAGATATCATGAACTTGTAGGTAATCATCTGATCAGGTCCAGTTGTTGACAAAGCAGGCCTCAATGTTTTAAATGCTGTTGAAATTTGTGCCACTATCAGGCAAGAATTTAAAGCTGGCTGGCTAGATAGTTTTCATAAGCATAAGAATGTTAAGAAAAGTGTAACGATTATATCCAAAACATAAGTCGAAGAAAATCGCCTCTGAGACACGGAGTTTTGTTGTTCCAAAAGAAACTGTTTGGTAATGTTGCATTGTCCATGAAAACAGAGTCTTTGGAATGTCTGTTTCTCGTGAAATGGCTACACACCCAACCAGTCTTTCTGATGAGAATGAAGAAATGTGAAACACCTCGAAGTCCATTCTCAAAAGCAGACTTCAAATCCTGCTTACGTGGCCTTTACCTTGCAACAACACTTTTAATCAGTGGTTGAGCAGGTTTTTTTGCAATTTCCTGACAAACTCAACCAGCAAGTGTCTCCGATTTTGTCAATTCTGCATTTTCTACGATTATGAAATACGAAGACAACATACTTACGCTACATGTTCTATTAAATCGTCAGCAAAAAACCAAGCCTTACTGTCGGATCTCACACAAAAAGGGTAAGAGTCATGTGTTCACTCTGATAGAAGAATCACTGTCAAAGCAAGTCCTTGTACTTAACTTGACTGGCAAAATAGAAAAGATTACTGAAATGGCCGTCACAGGATTTCATTCCACGCCTTCAATACCCGCCATTCTTGTGATCGTCTCTGTGTCGGAACCATGCCCAATTCAGCTGGAATCCCCAAACGAGCTGTCAGCTGTACTTCAAAAAGAAACAGACGCTCTCGTGGTATTTCTGGTCATTCAGAAGGAAAGCTGGAAACGAGAACCTTTGTGTGGTCTCCATTGACAATGATGTAGTAATCATATTTGGTCGTTGTTCGCATACCGGGGTGGACGATCTACACGAAAATGCTGTGATAATACAGAGGTCTTGAAGTGTATGAGCAAAAGTGTTCAGCATCAATGATGTTTTGAAACGCCATGGAGAGATAATACCAAGGATCGTTTCACCCTGGTGTCATAATCTGTGAGTCTTGCTTTATCAGTAGCAGATGGACAACTGTTCTCAAGAGACTGCGGTGATTTCCTGGCGTGGGAGAACATTGCAGAAATGCCTAGAGTTTATCTCCTTGCTCTGTAAGTAAACCTGGCATATAAACATTTATCAATTCAGATTGAAATGAGATAAATAAGGATCCCACGACTGATCCTATTTTTCAGCATCTGAAAGGAGTTAACCATAGTGTTGTCAGAAAAAAAAGGATATATACATTTTTAGTGTCATCCATCAGTTCACTACCTCCACAGATGTGGATGATTACATGCTTAGATCTTTTCTTTTTCTTAATATCTATGAGCTCACGTTCTCTGCAACTGCATTCAGCTCTCCGTATTTCAACAATCGTTTGCCTTTCTTTCAAGGAATTTCTCTTCTCCAGATTATCTAGTGCAGACAAATGTACACGCTTATTTGTGTAGACAATAACAACAATGATGATGATGATAATGATGATGATAACAATGATAATGATGATGATAATGATAATAATAATGGTAATCATAATAATAATGATAGTAATGATGATAATAATGAGAACAATAATAATGATAATGATAATAAGGAAAACTACCATAGCGCCCATCCTCACAATGTAGGCTACAGGGCGCTTTACAAGTTTTAACAATTCAACATCTGGAATATTCGCAGCACACACACACACACACACACACACACACACACACACACACACACACACACACACACACACACACGTGCGCGCGCGCGCGCGTAGTGGTGTGGTAGTGTTACTACTACTACTGCTACTACCACCACCACTATCAGCACTACTATTACTACCACCACTGCTACTAAGACTACCACTACTACTACTACTACTGCTGCTGTTGCTGCTACTGCTCCTATTAATGCTACTGCTACTACTACTACTACTACTACTACTACTACTACTACTACTACTACTACTACTACTACTCTGTAAATTACTTTGTTTATGAAGACAACTGCTAATGGTTGCTGTATGATGGAGTTGATATTGACTTGTCGCTGTGTTGTAGTCACAGGCTTTTCGTTTTACAGCCTCCTGTGTTCGTAGAACACAGATTCCTGGGTTCCCCTTGCCCTTAAAATGCCTAATGATTTTAATTATTAGCACTGTTATTGTGGAACTGCT
The DNA here is from genome assembly GCA_033310375.1 of Conus canariensis. Classification (NCBI taxonomy): domain Eukaryota; kingdom Metazoa; phylum Mollusca; class Gastropoda; order Neogastropoda; family Conidae; genus Conus; species Conus canariensis. The sequence continues at coordinate 21,674,644 of CM065740.1, forward strand.
TGAAACACATGCGCTGTTGTATGCATATCGTCTCTATCTTTCAGAAACACAGTAATACATGTTCCTGATACAATATTGCAGCAAGATCTATCAGACAGAGTTACCATGCTCCTTTTCTGGCTGGCGGTGGCTGACCTCACGCACTTACTGGCCTATACTTATGCCATTGGAAGCTGCTATATTTCAGACAAGGTTCAGGTCAGCATCAGAAACACAATTCACATTGCCAAGATCTCCCATGTCGTCAACTGGTCCAGTATAACCGTTGGCGCCCTCATGGCCATCATCAGTGTGGACCGATGTCTGTCTGTCATCATGCCACTCAAGGCAAGAAGACTACTGAGTTACAGGTATATATTTGAATTTACTGAAAGATAAAATAATGTAATGAAGCTTAATGTGCATCTGAGATATTTACGATTTTTAAGCGCAGAAAAATGGTTATGTGTTTGATAACAGCAACAAAAAATATCCTTTTCAACCTGCATGATATTAATTATGTCTGTTCACTGTGGGGAGGGTAACATCTAAGCCTTCCATTATTAAGCAGCGATCTAGATTTAGTCGGTTTGCTAAAGCAAGATGCACCACCCAAAACTTCAAGAAGGCTCCAATTCTTAAAAACTCAGTCACTTCACTCATGAACCGTACTAGCCACTTACAAATAACAGTGGAACTATCCAGGATCTTCCAAGTGCAACTCAAAATCAATCTCCAGCCTTGGAAACCACTGGGGGATGCTTATACTATGAAGAAGTTAGGTTTGTAGACAGAGACGATAATACTGACGTGAGGTAGAAAACATCAGGCGTTATTCAATAGTACAACAGACAAATACCTTTCTAGTGAATGTGACCGTTTTCAAAAGGAAAAACAGGGTGACGGTCAGATAACTCTCGACTAATTTGTCCTCAAATTGTTGTGGTGGGCAGAGCCGTGAGGCCTTCAATTATGACGATTGGTCTCTGTCAATGCAGAAAGACGCTGATGAGAATATAGTGTAGCAATGGCAGAAGCGGCAGAGGGGTGTTCAAGCTGGATCTGGTCAAGGAGGAACAAAAGTGAACTTCATAAGGCTTAATTTCCCTACAAATATCAGGTGTCCCTGTGGCTCAGTGGTTAAAGCGCGAGTCATTAAGTGGAAAATGAGCATGTCCAGAAGGTCATGGGTTCGAATCCCAGCCATGGCTCGTCCCAAGATGGGAAAAAAAAGGGGCAGCAGAGGGACATCCGGAGTCATGAACCGGGTGTGGCCCAACCCCCCTAGAGTGTCAGGAGATAAGGGCCGAAACACTTGCTTGAAGGGGGCTTCTCTTCTGAGGACTCTCTGCTGCCACGCTCTCCACGAGTTTCTTTCTACTGATGCATGGGTAAACCATTGACTTCCGGGAATAGGCCGGAGGACGTCCGGGAAAGACCGGAGGACACTGGGAAAGACCAGAACCAAGGGCTCTGTGGGCTGGCTCCCCACTTTGCCTTAAACATGTGGCTACTAAGAATAAAAGGAAAAGATGCTCCCAGGATTCACCGAAAGGGGGAGAGAATGATGAATCCATCGGTGCTCAACCAATCATGACTGCAAATCCCAAACGGACTATGAACATGGACCAAATGGAATATCCATGTGTCTGTGGAAAGCGTTTCGCTACCACCCGTGGCATGAAGATCCACAGAACAAAGATGGGATGTGTGAAGACTCATCTGAATGAGCAGCAGCGCACTGCATCAGCAGATAAGACGTCGGAAGACCAAGGCCAGGATTTAAACCACAGTGCCAAGGACATCCACGCTGTTGGTTCGGATGAGGAATTTGCACAGGCCCTCGATGCCAGACGCCTGAAACTCAACCTGCCACGAGCAAACGAAACTGAAGATTGGGAGAAACTGGATGCAAAAATCGTCCAAAGACTCGATGCACTGATAGGGAAAAGCACCCTGGAACACAAACTAGCCACATATGGGGACATTGTGTATGCCACATGTAGAGACGCCTATGGAGCAAAACTACCCAAAGAGAAAACACCTCCAAAGAAATCCAGACGCCAAGAAAAGATGGACAAGATCAGGGTCCAAAAGAAAAACCTCAAGATGCAAATGAAGACCGCACTGCCAGCTGAAAAACAAGGCTTGGAAAAACTGTGGAAAGACCTGAAAGAAAAACACAGCGCCCTCAGCAAAGTGGAATCTGCGAGGAAGAGGAAGAGCAAAAAGAAGAAGACACAAGAGCGCTTCTTCAGAGACCCCTTCCAGTTTGCCAGAACACTGTTTGAGCAGCCAAAATCTGGGACCCTAAGTGTGGACAAAGGAGTTCTTGAGCAGCATCTGAGGAAAACATACTCTGACCCACAGAGCAAAGCACCACTCGACATTCAAGGTCTGGTGTGGCCAACCAACCCTGAGGAACGGTTCAATGGCAAGCCTCCAACGTTGGCGGAAATCAAGAAGGTGGTCGACAAAGCCAGAGCCAAATCATCACCAGGGCCAAACGGAATACCTTACCAGCTTTACAAGAAATGTCCCAAGGTGCTGGAGTGGCTCCACAGGCTGCTGCGATCGGCTTGGAGAAACCAGAAGATCAGCGGCCAGTGGATGACGGCAGATGGTGTGTACATCCCCAAAGAGCAAAACTCAAGTGACATCAGCCAGTTCAGGCCAATATCACTACTGAACGTCGAAGGGAAAATCTTCTTCTCTGTCATGGCAGCAAGGTTGACCAAGTACCTGATAGAAAACAAGTACTTGGATGTGTCAGTCCAGAAAGGTGGCATCCCAGGCGTGGCTGGCTGTGTAGAACACGCCACAATGATCTGGGACGCAATCCAAAAAGCAAAAACAAAAAAGAGAGACCTGGACGTAGTGTGGCTTGATCTGGCAAACGCATATGGATCTGTGCCCCATGAGATGATACAGTTGGCTCTTGAGATGTACCATGTGCCAAAGAACATCCGCGACATGCTCAAGAAGTACTTCAATGGCTTCTCAATGCGGTTCTCTACCAAGGAGTACACAACAGACTGGATCAACTTGGAAGTGGGTATTGCAATGGGCTGTGCAATTTCCCCAATACTGTTCGTGCTGGCAATGGAACTCATCTTGAAAGCAGCAACAAACAACGCGAGACAAACAGACCTTGGCGATGGATACAAGATGCCTCCTCTCAAGGCCTTCATGGATGACACTACAGTGATTTCATCCAGAGAAGACGAGACACGTCATGTGCTGGAGAGGCTGGACGACATAGTTGCCTCATCCAGAATGAAGTTCAAGCCAAAGAAATCACGGAGTCTCTCACTGAGGAAAGGAAAAATGGCCGGATCTGTGGTCTTCAGTGTTGCCAACCAGGCCATTCCAACAGTCACAGAAGAACCAGTCAAGAGCCTTGGAAGATGGTATGATGATACGCTGAAAGACACACAAAGAGCAAAAGAAACCAAGCAGATGGCGGAGGAAGGCTTGGAGACCATTGACCAGTGTGGGCTCCCTGGCAAATACAAGGTCTGGTGTCTGCAGTTCATGCTGATACCAAAACTCCTATGGCTTCTGATGATATACGACATCTGCACCAGCATAGTGAAGGCAATGGAAGCCAAAATCAACAAGTTCACAAGGAAATGGCTTGGTGTCCCACCCTGTCTGACTGACATAGCGCTGTACTGTCGCCAAGCAAAGCTGAAACTACCACTGAAATCCATCCTGGAGGAATACAAAGCAGGGAAGATCAGACTTCAAAGCATGCTGGAGGACTCAGGAGACAAGGTGGTAGAAGCAATCAAGCCCCAGCTGAAGACAGGCAGAAAATGGAAAGTTCAAGAGGCGATGGATTCTGCAAAAGAAAGTCTCAAGATCAGAGAAATAACAGGACACACACAGACCAACAGACAAGGACTGGGGGTGACCAAAACTGAATGGTGGTCAAAGGCCAAAGGAAAAGCCAAAAGAGACATGATGATTCAGGAGATGAGAAAAGAAGAAGACCAAAAAAGACTCCAAAAAGCAGTCCAGCAGAGCCAGCAAGGGCAATGGACAACGTGGGAGAATGCACTCCAAAGAGGTCTCACTTGGAATGACATTTGGCACATGGCCCCTCTCAGGATCAGCTTCATTCTCAGATCTGCATATGACCTGCCCTCAAATGCAAACTTGGTGAAGTGGGGGAAAACAGACGATCCTGCATGCCCCCTCTGCCATGAAAAACAAACAGTGGAGCATGTCCTAAGCTCATGTAAAGTAGCCCTGGCTCAAGGAAGGTACACATGGAGGCACAACCAAGTGCTCAAAGAGATTGTACAAGTAGTCTGGGCTAGTACCAATACCACAAAAGGGAAAATCAGGACTCCAAAAGCACCCGCAACATTCTTCACGGCAGGAGGCAGCAAATCATGGCCAAGAACAACAGTGCCACTCGAAACATGCAGGCAGAATCTGCTGGACGGGGCAGATGACTGGGAGTGCACTGCAGACCTCCCAGAATGGAAGAGTCACCCAGAGATCATCAGCAAGAGTGGCATGAGACCAGACATAGTAGTCCACTCTAAGTC
>CM065740.1:21686681-21694181 GCA_033310375.1 Conus canariensis
TTGTGGACATGTTACTGATCGAGTGATGAGGTGGCTAACTCAACAATTGCATGCATCATATACAAACATATAAGAAGATATTCTTATTTGCTCCGGTATGTTCTTCTTCTTCTTTTTGGCTTGGCTTCGCAGACGAAGATTACTGAGGGGGTTGTCCACGTCGGTTGCAGGCGCGCTGATGGCTGATGAGTCCTATGTGGGACAGGCATGATCTGGCACAGCGGCCACAGGTCAGCGTCGGGTCTGGTGGTTCTTGAGCTGCTGCAGTCTGGCGTGCTTTCCTCCTTTGCCTCTTCTCGGAGACTTTCTCTGCGGGAGGCTTCAAACGAGGATGCAGCCTTGTGAATGGTGTTTCTCCAGGCGCCACGGTCGGCAGCGAGGTCTGACCACTGGCGGTGGTCGATGTGACAGGTTCTGAGGCTTTTCTTTAGATTGTCTTTGTAGCGCTTTTTAGGCGCTCCTCTATCACGATGGCCAGTGGACAACTCTCCGTAGAGGACTGTTTTTGGCAGGCGGTAATCCTCCATCCTGGAGACGTGCCCTGCCCAGCGCAGTTGGGACTTCAGCAGTAGAGCCTCTATACTTGAGACCTCCGCTCTTTCGAGCACTTCGACGTTGGTGGTAAAGTCACTCCAATGGATGTTGAGAATTGTGCGGAGGCAGCGCTGCTGGAAGCGTTCAAGGAGTCGCAGGTGGTGACGGTAAAGGACCCACGACTCTGAGCCGTACAGGAGTGTGGTCAGTATGACTGCACGAAACACGCTGATCTTGGTGCTTTGCTTCAAATGCCGGTTGTTCCACACTCGTTTGTAGAGTTTTCCGAATGCACTGTTTGCTTTGGCCAGTCTGTTGCCAATTTCCTTATCAAGCTTGGCATCTGAAGAGATGGTGCACCCCAGATAGCTGAACTGGTGGACTGTGTTCAGCTCTGTCTGGCCACCTGTGATGTGAGGAGAGTGAACCTCTGTTCGGGGTGCTGGCTGATGCAGGACTTCTGTCTTTTTCAGGCTAATTTCCAGTCCAAAGAGCTGTGCAGCCTCTGCAAAGCAGGAAGTTAGCCTTTGTAGAGCTGCTTCTGTGTGAGCAACAAGGGCAGCATCGTCTGCGAAAAGGAGCTCTTGGATCAGTTGCTCCAGCGTCTTTGTGTGGGCCTGTAGTCGCCGCAGGTTGAACAGGCTGCCATCAGTGCGGTAGCGGATGTAGACGCCATCTTCGTCTTCAAGGTCTCCAAGGGCCTGCTGGAGCATCATGCTAAAAAAGATGCTGAAGAGGTCGGAGCTAGAACACAGCCCTGCTTAACGCCGTTTGAGATGGAGAATGGCTCCGAGAGGACACTGTTGAGTCTAACTTGCCCGTTTTGGTCTTCATGCAGCTGGATGATCATGCTTAAGAATTTTGGTGGACAGCCCAGTTTTTCCAGAATTTGCCAAAGACCTTTTCCTGCTCACAGTGTCGAAAGCTTTAGTGAGATCGACAAACGTGATGAAGAGTCCCTTGTTCTGGTCGCGGCACTTCTCCTGGAGCTGGCGGAGGACAAATACCATGTCGGTAGTGCTCCTGTTGGCTCTGAAGCCACACTGGCTCTCAGGAAGGTGTTCGTTGGCGATGGTGGAGATCAGTCTGTTCAGCAAAACCCTAGCGAGGATCTTGCCTGCGATTGAGAGCAAGGTGATGCCGCGGTAATTGGAGCAGTCTGACTTTTCTCCCTTGTTTTTATACAGGGTGATGATGACTGCATCGCGGAGATCCTGTGAAAGTTTGCCTTGTTCCCAACAGCATGACAGCATCTCATGGAGTTTGATGTGGAGAGGAGGGCTTCCATGGATCCAGATCACTGGTGGTATGCCGTCAACTCCTGCAGCCTTGCCGCACTTTAGCTGTTGGATGGCTTTGGTGATCTCCTCCAGTGTCGGCACCTCATCAAGTTCAGCCTTGACTGGATGTTGTGGGATATGCTGAGTTGCTGCGTCTTGGACTGTACGGTCAGCGCTGAAGAGTGCCTGAAAATGCTTCGACCAGCGGCTCAGGATTGATGCCATGTCTGTGAGTAGCGCTTGTTCATCTGCGCTGCGCAGGGGACTGGACCTGGTACGAGGGGCCGTACACCGCCTTTAGGCTTCGTAGAACCCTCTGTAGTTACCAGTGTCGGTGCAAAGCTGAGTTTTCTCAGCGATGGTATTCCACCATTCGTTTTGCATAACTCTAAGCATGCGCTGGAGGTTGCTACAGGCAAGGCGGAATGTGGCTTTCTTCCCAGGGCAACCTGGCTGAGCTAGGTGTGCTTGGTGCGCAGATCTCTTCTTCGCCAGTAACTTCTGCATCTCCTGGTTGTTCTCGTCGAACCAGTCTTTGTTCTTTTAGGTGGTGAGCCCGAGGACTTCTTCAGATGCCTGTAGGATGGAGGATTTCAGGTGTTCCCAGAGTTCGTCAGGGGAGGGATCAGTGGACTGTCTGGGGTCTTCTAGCCTCGACTGTAGGTTCGACTGGAAGTCAGCTTTCACTTCAGCCGACTGTAGGCCACTGATGTTGATTTTCTTGCGTGGGACGCCTGCTCTCCTGGGTCTGGGTTTAAAGGAGTCCTCCGGTATGTACACCAGAATGAAAAACAGCCATAGCTTAGATTCATCGTGTAATACAGAATTACAAGCGAGTTGTGTGTGTGTGTGTGTGTGTGTGTGTGTGTGTGTGTGTGTGTGTGTGTGTGTGTGTGTGTGTGTGTGTGTGTGTGTGTGTGTGTTTAACATAGATCATGCTTTCACTGTGAGGTTACGTTACTCAACATTGAATTCAAACGTAAAAACGCCATTACTCCTGACATGTCTAGCAATATGATGGATTTGTGGTGTAGAAATTCGTGTACAGTTTGGTCCTAAACGCTACCAAAATTTGGTCCTAAATGCTTCAACAAAACTAGACCGTGCAAATATCATGCCCCCTCCCCTTCCAACACACACGCACACACACACACACACACACACACACACACACACACACACACACACACACACACACACACACACACACGCACGCACGCACGCACGCACGCACGCACGCACGCACACACACACACAATTCAAACGTACGCATGCGCATCCATCAACAGGCCGTTGCAGAGACAAAAACTAAGTGTCGTACATGGCTTGGGATTTGAAGTTAAGGAGTAAGTTTATTCCTTGTCCAGCATCATTCTTGTGTCCCTTTACTTAAAAAGAACACAGCGGGAGAAATGTATCCAATGGTTTTACAGAAATGAGATGAATTCGGTGTGTGCGGAAGACAGCGATGGCAACACACCAATAGTGTGCTCTAGACAGAATGTTTTCCCTCAAACCGATTTCTTTCCCTTCTAATAAGAGCGACATCCAAGTCAACAACATTCAATGCAAAATCTATTCGCAAACAAAACACCATCCTTTCACTGACGATGCCAACAGTCATGCACACTAAATGTGTGTGTGTGTGTGTGTGTGTGTGTGTGTGTGTGTGTGTGTGTGTGTGTGTGTGTGTGTGTTCAGATGAACAAGAAATGCTGTTTTACTTAACAGCAAACATAATTATATTGTTTATGTTTTCATTGAACCCAAAGAGAAATAAAAACTTTGAAATAAGCTTCCATCCCTGCAAAGATGCAAAAATAGGCTGTCACGAGGCCTGTGACGTTGGTCCATCTTGGGTGGTAGTATTATTTATTTATTTATTTTTGTTGACGTTGTTGTCGTGTATAAATCCCTTAATGTGGCTTGTAGTGTGTTTGCACCTTAATGTCGTTCGGCTCAGGTTAGGTTTACTTTCTCTCTCTCTCTCTCTCTCTCTCTCTCTCTCTCTCTCTCTCTCTCTCTCTCTCTCTCTCTAATTTCACTGTCCGTGCAATTCATCCTGCAGGTTCACGTGTGGCTGGTGCCTTTCTCTTAAACTGGCTGTCTTGATCGGCCTCTCACCTGTCTTTTTACCTGCCGCACGTGCAGCATTCCCCTTATCTAGAGGTATTCTCACTTCGTGGCGTATGGTGGCATGTTTGCTGCCAACGGTTAGGAAGGTTTTCTCTTCACTTGTGCGGAAGATGTCCCTGGGAGCGCCCGCTCCAGTTCTGGTTCTCGACCATATCGCCGAAGGTACAGTCAGTACCTTCATTCCTGCAGTCGGCCTGTAGGAGAGGGATGTCAGCGTTTCCGCATCTGCTCGGCTGGTTCTCTCGACTGGACAGAGGGCAGAGAGTCGCTTGACCCGCCACTTTCTTGGATCACCCACGGGTAGCTGATAAGCATCAGTTGTGTTTCGTGGGTTTTTGTTTTGTTAGCCGGCTAATTCTTCTCTTTTGCGCAATTTCTTTTTGTTTTCAAAATTATAAAAGAAATATTGTTTGAGACCACTTTTCTCTGGTTAATTCGATCTTTAACCTGGCCATTCAAAATTAAATCCAAAATTCTCTCTCCTTTCAACTCATCTGTTGATGCGGTAGTCGGTGGGGATAGGGGAGAACCTGGTGATTCAGGGTTGGGACTTGCTTGGTCTCACTCGTCCGCCCCAGTCACAATCGCCTGTCTTATATCCTTCGCCCACCGTCTGCTTGTGTGTGCAAGGGGAACGAGTGTTTTGTGTTTGCGAGCGTGCGTACGCACGATTAGACGTCTGGATGCGTGGTTTGAGAATTGTGTGATTATTTTGAAGTGTTACTATAAATGTGAGGGTAATCGTGCCATTACATTATGATAATTTGTAAATGTGGTGGCTATTGTAAAGCAATGATTGCTGTACTCAAGTTCAAATCTTAAGAAAGGAACATGTGTTGTGGTCATTGAACGTTGAGTGAAGGAGGGATGGAGATATAAATTGCTATTCCTTTCCTCCACTGTTAATTCGATGTCATTTCTTGCCTGCCTCGTGTGAGAGGTCCTTTAGCGAACATTCCTCATTTGTTTTGTTTACTGTTTTACGCTCAGGTCCGTGTTGAGTTGGTGATACTAATGTATTCAGCAAACACGGCACCTCGCCCTTCATGCAGGTGGCTGTTAGGATTTAGCAGCATATTTCATACCATACTGACTGCGGGGTTCTAGTACCCCTTTCCTGTTCCTTTAATAATAATAATAATAATAATACTAGTTTCTTATATAGCGCTTAATCAAACGAATTTCTCTAAGCGCTTTACATACTACATTCACCCTTTTCATATACAATAATACACCTTACACCCAACTACAAATACTATTACTACAATAACTAACAAATCCTAATCCTACCAATGTGACATTCACTTATTTTTCAAATATCACTACAAAAACTTAATCCTATAACGTTCAATCATACAACAAATACATATAATAGAGAACATACACATACGCTACATTTGAAAAGGCCCAGACGGCTATGAGTTAGGTTGTACCCCCGCCCCCCTCTCCCCACAGCATTGACTAATTATGAGAAAATAGATGGGTTTTAAGTTTAGACTTAAAAGAAGAGATAGAATCTGAATGTCTGAGACAGTCTGGCAGTCTGTTCCACGTCGCTGGAGCTTGAAAAGAGAAAGATCTTTCACCAGTAGTAGTCCTGAAGCGAGTCATTCGCAGAAGGCGGTCGTCAGCACAGGAGCATAGTTGTCGAGAGGGGGTGTAGATTTTAAGGAGATCTGAGAGATGAGAAGGTCCATTTTCAAAGAGAGCAGAGAAAGTGAGAGTTGAGATTTTGTACGAGATACGGTTTGAGACAGATAGCCAGTGAAGAGAGTGGAGTAGAGGCGAAATGTGATCATATTTTCCTGCTCTACAGACGACTCGGGCTGCATGATTTTGGATTCGCTGTAATCTTTCTGTCAGGTATTTTGGAAGGCCGGCCGAAAGTGAGTTGCAGTAATCTAGTCTAGATAAGACAAATGCACAAATGAGAGTTTTTGTAGCATCTGTAGAGAGAAGGTGACGTATAGAGCTGATTCTTCTTAGTTCTAAATAGGCAATCTTGCAAATATTTGAAACCTGTTTCTCAAAGGAGAGGGATTGGTCAAGTATGACCCCTAGACTGCGGACAGAGGTGGAGACAGAGACAGCACAGTCATTGATAGTGACAGTTGAAGGCAGAGAAGGATGGTTAGGCTGTTTTGTCACGAACATGAGTTCCGTCTTGTCGTCGTTTAGTTGTAGTTTGTTGGTTGTCATCCAGTCCTTCAGGTCTGCAATGCAGCCCCGCGTCCGAGAAATCAGTGAGTCAATTCCAGCAATGGGAGCCGACTGATGAAGCTGAGTATCGTCAGCAAAGCTCTCATGTGACATGGCGTGACCACTAAATGACGTCAGACACAGGACTAGCATACAGCACAAAAAGGACCGGCCCAAGTACAGAACCCTGAGGCACACCGTACCTAAGAGGAGAACTGTCTGAGTATCTTCCCTGTACACACACTGTCTGAGTCCGTCCAGTCAAGTAGAGATAATCCAGTCGAGAGCTGTGTCTTTCCTTTTTTTTTATCTCCTCCTGCTGGCTTCACCCAGGGCTGACGTCCTTGAGGCCGCAGTGTGAGCACACGTTCTTCACCGGATGGTCCTACCCCCGTCCGGGACCTTTGACGACCACCACCTCGTCCGACGGGATGTGTTCTACACTGTGCTTTCAGACTTCATGCAGCCCATGTGACAGCTAAGCAAGTGTGGTTAACTCTGTGTAGTGCTATTGGGGAAGTGGTGAGGGTGTGTGCTGAGGGTATCAGCACTGAAAGACTATTCAGAACAGGCCCGTTTTGGACACCCGATTGGACATGATACTCCCAGTGAACTTTGGGGAGGTAAGGGTGGGGGACAACGGGAAGGAACAAAGAATGTGTGTGTTGAAATGCTTGTTTGTGACTATATGTATGTTGTGTGTGTTGAAATGCTTATTTGTGACTATGTGTATGTTGTGTGCGTTGAAATGCTTATTTGTGACTATGGGTATGTTGGTGTGAATAAATGGTGTGTTGTATTATCTTTCCTGTGTGATCTCTTGCGGAGCGTGTGAGGTCAGTCCCTTCACTCCCATTTAGACTGATCCTGTCAGGGCCGACCTCCAGGGGCCGGTCGTGACACAGGCTTTAACAGCTTCATAGATTGGAACAAATTACATTCAACAAATTTTCTTCTCCCTTGAATCTCAAATTGTTGCTGTTGTTGTTATTGTTGTTTTGATTAGAACTTGGCCAGAACATCTTCCGAGACTACTGATACCACGCAAAAGTTGTGTTGGAGTAACTGTGCAGTGTTTGGAGTCCCCGTTTCAAATTGAGGCAACTTAATTCACAATTTAATACTTCTGTTCAAACTTTGAGAGCCCTTTTACGATTGCAGTAAACACGGGGCAGATTCTCCTTTTCATTTTGACTATCAGAAATCGCCCCCTTAACTAAACGCTTTATCTTATCATATATGATAACGATAGAATTGTCATTCCATGTCGGCCTGTTACGAGACATCGATGACAGGTTTAATGTTTGAAAATCGAAGTCCATCGTGGCACCCTTGGTTAAACTTAGAGTAA
>CM065740.1:21696681-21706681 GCA_033310375.1 Conus canariensis
GTCGCTGTGTTGTGGACACAGGCTTTTCGTTTTACAGCCTCCTGTGTTTGTAGAACACAGATTCCTGGGTTCCCCTTGCCCTTAAAAAGCCTAATGATTTTAATTATCAGCACTCTTATTGTGGAATTGCTTAAAACACATGCACTGTTGTATGCATATCGTCTCTATCTTTCAGAAACGGTAATATATGTTTCTGATACAATATTGCAGCAAGGTCTATCAGACAGAGTTACCTTGCTTCTTTTCTGGCTGGCGGTGGCTGACCTCACGCACTTGCTGGCCTTTACTTATGGCATTGGAAGCTGTTATATTTCAGATAAGGTTCAGGTCAGCAACAGAAACACAATTCACAATGCCAAGATCTCCCTTGTCGTCAACTGGTTCAGTATAACCACTGGCGCCCTCATGGCCATCATGAGTGTGGACCGATGTCTGTCTGTCATCATGCCACTCAAGGCGAGAAGACTACTGAGTTACAGGTATATATTTAAAGACACTGAAAAGGTAAAATAAAGTAATAAAGCTTAATGTGCATCTGAGATATCTACGATTTTTAAGCGCAGAAAAATGATCGTGTGTTTGATAACAGCAACAAGAAGGTACTTTTCAATCTGCAGCATATTAATTATGTCTGTTCACTGTGGGGATGGTAACATCTGAGCCTTCCATTATGAAGCAGCTATATACATTTAATCAGACTGCTAAATCAAGATGCACCACCCAAAACTTCAAGAATGCTCCAATTCTTAAAAACTCAGTCACTTCACATATGAACCGTACTAGCCACTTACAAATAACAGCGGAACTATCCAGGATCTTCCAAGTGCAACTCAAAATCAATCTTCAGCCTTGGAAACCACTGGGGGATGCTTATACTATGAAGAAGTTAGGTTTGTAGACAGAGACGATAATATTGACGTGAGGTAGAAAACATCAGGCGTTATTCAATAGAACGAAAGACAAACACCTTTCTAGTGAATGTGACCGTTTTCAAAAGGAAAACAGGGTGACGGTCAGATAACTCTCGACTAATTTGTCCTCAAATTGTTGTGGTGGGCAGACCGGTGTGTGACTTCAATTATGACGATTGGTCTCTGTCAATGCAGAAAGACGCTGATGAGAATATAGTGTAGCGCGTTCGTATGGCAAATTTAAAGACACCTTGCACGGCAGGGCCACACGTGGAGCATGCTTGCCTGCTTGTGCACTCCCTTTTGCTGCAGCAACATCTCCACACTTCAGCCAAAAGCATGGTTCGAACACCTTCGAGTAGAATTGACAAACAAAGCACATGACAAGATACGATGCATTTCGACCTCTTGGGTCTTCTTCAGGCATAAAAACAGATCACATTTAACATTTAGGACAGTACAAACAAAGACCGAAGAGTAACTCATCTGTTGTCCATGTGGTAGGGAGAATGGCTGCCAGATTTTCCGCCTGGCGGCCATTCTCCCTACCACATGGACAACAGATGAGTTACTCTTCGGTCTTTGTTTGTACTGTCCTAAATGTTAAATGTGATCTGTTTTTATGCCTGAAGAAGACCCAAGAGGTCAAAATGCATCGTGTCTTGTCATGTGCTTTGTTTGTCAATGTCATTGGCGGTAACTGACACCCTCTCTTTCCAAATTTTGCTTCGTTCTCCGCCATCAGTCACTCCATTTTGAAACCTTCGAGTAGATTGATTGCAAAGAAGGAGAATGCTGGGACAATAAGGATGGCTTTGGAGACCCCATCCAACGACCAGTTTTATTTGAATTACGATATTTCAAAGGAGTTTAAGATTTGTGTCTAATGGCGAAGGAAGTAATCGGTGAAATGTAATGTGGGATGCCTTGCACGACACCTTATATAGCTGAGACTGGGATACTGTAGTGCACTGTGGCACCCCTACAGAAGAGTCACTGCAAGCAGATGTGTCCGCGTTAGTTGGTTCTAGCAGCTGGCCACAATCCTGGCTGTGACCGGTGTAACGTGGTGAAACTGCCCCCCTTCCCAGTTTAACTCCCGGGAGTCAGTCTCGCACTGTCCCAGATTAACTCCGGGAGTTAATCTGGGTTTGCGCCAGATCAGCCCCCAATAGGATTAGAACAGCCCCCCAGCGAGTTAATTTGGCATTGTCCCAAAACAGCCCCTCCCTTGAGGAGTTAAACTGGACCTGGCCCAGAACAGCCCCCTAAGACATCTGGGGAGTTAACCTGGCACCGGACTGGAACAGCCACCCACTGAAGAGTTGAACTAAACTGGCCCAGAACAGCTCCGTCCCCCTCCTGGTGAGTTAAACTGGCCCTGGCACAAAACAGCCCCCCGTGATCCCCCCCCCCCCCCCTCTCCTGGGGAGTTAATCTGGCACCAGCCCAGAACAGCCCCTCTGGAGAGTTAAACTACACCTGTCCTAGAACAGCCTCCTTTCAGGGGAGTTAATCTGGCATAGTCATGGAACAGCCCCCCTGGAGAGTTAAACTAGACAAGTCCCAGAACAGCCCTTCCCCCTCCATGGGAGTTAAGCTGGCACTGGACCCAAAACAGCACCCTTAGAGAGTTAACCTGGACCTGGCCTAGAACAGCCCCCTCCCCCCCCCCTCTTCTGGGAGTTGATCTGGCACCAGCCCAGAACAGCCCTCCTGGAGTGTTAGCTTGACCCAGTGTAACACCCCAAAAGTACTCCCCACCCAGAAGTACTCCCGGGAGTACTTCTGGGCCCGCGCGCCAGAATGACTCCCGGGACTACTTCTGGGACAATACCTCCCCTTGGTCCCAGAAGTACTCCCCCCTATTGACAACTTTGCAAATAAATGTTTGTTTTATGCAACTATCTAATAACGATGATTCCTTTAGACAGGGAAGTACTTTTGGTACCAGTCCCAAACTGACCACCGCTCCCCCCCCCCTCCCCCCTGCACCAGAATGACTCATGTACTCCCCCTAAAGTTGATTCAGAGAATATTTCATTGTTGATTCAGATAGAATGTCCATGCATGAGTTTATGTCCATGTATGAGTTTCTAACCAGTAAGTAACAAACCTGAACACAATAATGAATGAGATATGCAAGGCGGGTACTTCTGTGACCGGTCCAGAAGTTCTCACCCTAAAGTTGAATCAGTCTATATGACAATGTTGATTTAGATACAATGTCCATATGTGAGCTTATGACCAGTGAAAAACCCTGAACACATTAATGAAGGAGATATGCAAGGGGGGTGGGGGTGGGGTGGGGGGTGAGGGTACTTCTGGGACCGGCCTAGAAGTACTCCCCCTAAAGTTGATTCAGACTAGTTTTTAATGTTTATTCAGATAAAATGTCCTTGTATGAGTTTTTTGCCGGTAAATAACAACCTTGAACACATCAGTAAAGGAGATCTGCAAGGGGGTACTTCTGGGACCGGCCCAGAAGTACTCTGCCTAAAGTAGATTCAGACTATACTTTCATGTTGATTGAGATAGAAGGTCAATGTGTGAGTTTATGACCAGTAAATAACAACCCTGAACACATTAACAAAGGAGATATGCAAGGGAGTTAATTCTGGGACCGGCCCAGATGTACTCTCACTAAAGTTAATTCAGACTGGTTTTCAATGTTGATTCAGATAGACTGTCCATGTGTGAGTTTATGACCAGTAAATAACAACCCTGAACACATTGATAAAGGAGATATGGAAAGGGGGTACTTCTGGGACCGGCCCAGTAGTACTCCCCCTAAAGTTGATTCAGACTCGTTTTCAATGTTGATTCAGATAGAATGTCCATGTATGAGTTTATAACCAGTAAATAACAACCCTGAACACATTAATAAAGGAAATATACAAGGGGGGGGGGGGGGTGCTTCTGGGACCGGCCCAGAAGTACTCCCTCTAAAGTTGATTCAGACTCGTTTTCGATGTTGATTCAGATAGAATGTCCATATGTGAGTTTATGACCAGTAAATAGCAACCCTGAACACGTTGATAAAGGAGATATGCGAGGGGGTACTTCCGGGACCGGCCCAGAAGTACTCTCCCTGAAGTTGATTCAGACTCGTTCTCAATGTTGATTCGGGTAGAATGTTCATGTGTGAGCTTATGATCATTAAATAACAACCTTAAGCACATTGATAAAGGAGATATTCAAGGGGGTACTTTTGCGACTGGCCCAGAACAACTCCCCCTAAAGTTATTCAGACTATATTTCAATGTTGATTCAGATAGACTGTCCATGTATGAGTTTATAACCAGTAAATAACAACCCTGAACACATTAATAAAGGAAATATGCAAGGTGGTACTTCTGGGACCAGCCCAGAAGTACTCCCCCTAAAGTTGATTCAGACTCGTTTTCAATGTTGATTCAGATAGAATGTCCATGTGTGAATTTATGGCCAATAAATAACAACCCTGAACACATTCATAAAGGAGATATGCATGGGGGGTACTTCTGGGACCGGCCCAGAAGTACTCCCCCTAAAGTTGATTCAGACTATATTTAAATGTTGATTCAGATAGAATGTGCATGTATGACTTTATGACTAATAAATAACAACCCTCAACACCTTAACGGAGATATACCGGGGGGATACTTCTAGGACCGGCCCAGAATGACTCCCGGGGGTACTTTATGAAAACAGGGGGTCCATTTTTTACCCGACCCAGATGTACTCTCGGGACTCATTCAGGCGCGGCCCAGTAGTACCCCCCCCCCCCCCCCCCCCGGGCGTACTTCTGGACGGTGAGTACTAATGGGTTGTTACACTGTAAACCGCTGTTTTGTCGCTATCCCGCCGTTTAGCTGCATGTGTGACAAAATGGTAGGGTGCGATAAAACAGCGGTCTACAGGGGGTGCTGTTCTGGACCAGGTCCAGTTTAACTTTCCGACTTTCCCGGGGGTGGGGGGGGGGAGGCTGTTCAGTGCCAGATTAGCTCCCAGGAAGGGGGCAGTTTCGACCCAGGTCCATTTTAACTCTCCAGGGAGTGGGGGGGGGGGGGGGGGGCTGTTCAAGGCCAGTGCCAGATTAGCTCCCCAGGAAGGGGGCAGTTTCGAACCAGTTTAACTCTCTAGGGGGTGGGGGGGGGGGGTGGCAGAGGTTTGTTCTGGGCAGGTGCCACATAAGCTTTCGCTTGTTGTGCTCTGTGTTGTGATGTTCGCTGCAAAACGTTTCGGTTGAATAATGTTTGTTTAAAGCAAAGTCTCCCCATAAGGGGGGCTGTTCTGGGCTAGGTCCAATTTAACTTTCTTGGTGGGTTGTTCTGGGCCGGTGGCAGATTAACTCCCCCGGTGGGGCTGCTTCGGGGCAGATCCAATTTAACTCTCTAGGAGTCTGTTCTGGGCCAGGTCCAGTTTAACTCTCTAGGGGGAGGGGTGGAGGGGGGGCTGTTCTGGGCTAGTACTAGATTAATCCCCAGGAGGAGGCTGCTTTTGGCCAGGTCCAGTTTAACTCTGTAGGGGGCTGTTTTGGGGCAGGTCCAGTTTAACTCTCTAGGGGGAACTGTTCCGGGCCGGTGCTAGATTAACTCCCCAGGAGGAGGTGGGGGGGGGGGGGGGTGTTCTGGGCCAGGTCCAGTTTAACTCCTCATACTGGGGGCTGTTTTGGGCTAGTAACTCTCGGGGGGGGGGGGGGGGGGGTAGGGGGCAGTCAGTTCTGGACAGGTGCCAGATTAACTCCCCATATAAGTTTTCGCTTGTTGTGCTCCATGTTCTGATGTTCGCTGCAAAATGTGTCTGGTTGAATAATGTTTGTTTAAAGCAAAGTCTCCCCACAAGGGGGGCCGTTCTGGGTCAGGTCCAGTTTAACTCTCCTGGTGGGTTGTTCTTGGCCGTTGCTAGATTAACTCTCCACTGGAGCGTTTATTGGCCATTTCTTCATTAACTGAGGCAGAAGGGAGGGGTTGGGGGGGGGGGCTATTCTGGGCCTGCGCCAGGCTAACTCCCGGGGGGGGGGGGGGGGGGGGGGGCTTTCCAGGCCTGTCCTGGAAAGACTCTCCACTTGCGCCAGTTTTACTCCCAGGGAGTCATTTTGATGTCAAAATTTTGGACCCAGAAGAACTCCGGGAGTTAGTTTGGAACAGCACCAGTTTAACTCTCCAAGGGGTTGGGGGGGGGGGGGGGCTGATTTGGCACTGCCCCGTATGAACTCCCGGGAGTTAGTTTAGAGTCAAAATTTTTAGGTTCAAAACAACTCCCGGGAGTTATTCTAAGACTGGTAGGGGTTCATTTTGGAACAGGCCTAATAAACAGAAAGAAGAGATGGGGGGGGGGGGGGGGGGGGGCCGTTCTGAACCTGTTGGGGGACTGCTTTAGTGCAGACCCAGATTAACTCCCGGGAGTTAATCTGAGACAGTGCCAGACTGACTCCCGGGAGTTAAACTGGGAGGGGGGCGGTTTCACCACGTTACACCGGCATACGCTACGTTTTCCCTCCTCATGCTCCAAATCTGCTCCATCATCTGAACTTCTCTATTCCCAACATGCTTTCATGTTTTGTGTGTCTGTCTTGTTCTGCCAGCTCCGAGATCTGAACCATAACTGGACATTGAATTCTTTTGTCATTCTGTCATATTACACCGTCCTGCATATCCAACTGCCACTAGCACTCTAAAATGACGGTTGCAATATTGTATTGCTCTCTCTCTCTCTCTCTCTCTCTCTCTCTCTCTCTCTCTCTCTCTCTCTCTCTGAGTAACTGACTGTCCGTGTGTCTTGGTTGCATATGCATGTGAGTTCATGTTTGTGCATTTGATGAAACAAATGTATACCTCTCTCTCCTCTCTCTCTCTCTCTCTCTCTCTCTCTCTCTCTCTCTCTCTCTCTCCTCTCTCTCTCTTTCTCTCTCTCTCTTTTCTCTGTTGTGTGTGTGTGTGTGTGTGTGTGTGTGTGTGTGTGTGTGTGTGTGTGTGTTCCTTCGTTTGTATTATATGAAGCTGAAGAATGGGTAAGGGTGATGGTCCTGAGAAGGTGTTTTTGTTTGTTTGTTTTTTTTTTTTTTAAGAGGAGGGGCGCAGGGCATATACAAAGGGAAATGTATCTCAGTAGATATTTTTACAGTTCCTTCACCGATTCTCGCTCAAAAAATGGACCAAGTGTTTGTAGATCTGTTACAAAGTGTTAGGCTGGTACACTCGTTTTCTTGATGTACTTAAAGAGCCACTTTCTCTTAATTTGCATCTTTGACACCTTCATTCCAGTCTCTCCTTTTCAGGAGTGAAAAGGTCATGCAAGTCATCTTTGATATCAATTCGCCTTTTAAGCTTGTCGGACAAGCTGCCGAAATACTTCAAATGGGCATCAAATTAAAAGAAAAAGTCGCGTCACATATTCGTATGATTTTTCGACCTGACACAACAATATCACGCATTATTTTTAAACCATGCATTTGGGATTTTCCCATATTTTGTCTTCATTTCACAACATGAAATATACAATGCATTCCTGAATTCATTTAAAGACGTTTTTTTTTTAAAGAAAAAGCCTGTTTTGTCTTCTTTCTTTTCATTCGCTCGAGTCAAACGTTAAATATATGTCTTATCTAGATGAATCTTAAATAAATGTTAGCGAACCGCCCAGAGAAACGTGGACAAACGAGTCACAAGACAAAACACAACGCGTTTCGACCTCTTAGGTCTTCTTCAGGTGAGATACAAACGAATAAAACAGCGAAAATTCACTTAGCTTTGATCGCTTCAGATCGCTTCAGAGTTCAGCGCAAGGAAGAAGTCGTTGAATCATTCACACCACACACGCACGCACGCAACGCACGCACGCACGCACACATGGAAACAAACCAAATTTCTTTCCGAATGTTAGAAAAGCTGCCGAAATACTTCAAATGGGCATCAAATTAAAAGAAAAAGTCGCGTCACATATTCGTATGATTTTCCGACCTCACACACAACAACACACACACACACACACACACACACACACACACACACACACACACCACACACACAACATCACACACACACACACACACACACACACACACACACACACACACACACACACACCACACACACACACACACACACACTCAACACACACACATGGAAACAAACCAACTTTCTTTCCAATGTTAGAATTTTTCAAGGGCACGCGCGCGCGGCGCGCGCGCACACACACACACACACACACACACACACACACACACACACACACACACACACACACACACACACACACACACACCACACACACACACACACACACACACACACACACACACACGGGAGCAATATAAACAGGTGATTACACAGACCAACTTTCTTTCCACATGTGAGTTTAATGGCGTATTCATTGAAAAAAGAACTATCCAATATCGCGTTTATATCCCAAGCTGATGCATGCACACCCTTGTCAAAATGGGAGTACTTATAGAATACAATGTTTTTTGTTTGTTTTCAGTCCCATGGTGGCAGCTATACTTCTAGCCTTCCTGATTCCTTTTGGATTCTTTCTCACTTTGTTTCTTGCCACCAATGTGAAGTGGAAAGCCGATCCGTCCACCAATCAAAGCGTCGCTTACATGGCCGAAACAGCCTGGTTCCCCTGGACAGCAAGCTCCGAGCTCTTCTGGGTTTCTATTTCAATGTCACCGCAAAGTCCGTCATTCTTGTCACTGTCACTGTCTGCAGTACCATCACCATCACTTATCTACGCAAAGCTGCTCGTAAACGACTGCAGATGACTGGAAGTATAAAAGTAAAGGGTGAGACAGGAGACAATAAGATAACGAAGATGTTGCTTTTTCTATGTGTCATGTACGCTGTGGCTCTCTCATTGGATATGTGTTGTTCCCTGATCCACGTTTTTGTCCCTGAATTTTTTGTTTTCAGAAAATACCACAACAGTATTACTATTGCGTATCAGACGCTTGTTTACCCCCCTTCTTGTTTCAATTCAGCTGTTAACTTTTTTGCGTATCTTACACTCAGTTCAAGATTTCAAAGTACACTTAAGGGTTTGTTCCAATGTTTTCCAAAAAGAAGTGACCAGATAACCTAGCTAACTATGATACACGTGGAGTTCATTTGAGCAGGCAGTTTATATTACACGGAAAAAAGTTCTTTTCGTGTGTCTCCCAACTCTGTGTTCGCTTTGTAGAGAATTAATAGCATTGACAGTGAATCATGTCATTAAACAGATATGATCCTCTCATATCATATGTCTACAACACTGTGCCACGATGTGTGGTGTGTGTGTGTGTGTGTGTGTGTGTGTGTGTGTGTGTGTGTGTGTGTGTGGTGTGTGTGTGTGTGTGGTGTGGTAAGGTTGTGTGCATCAGAGAGAGAGACAGAGAGAGAGAGAGAGAGAGAGGGAGAGAGAGAGAGAGAGAGAGAGAGAGAGAGAGAGAGAGAGATGAAGGAAGAGTTGTTGGGATGGGGAGCAAAACGTTCGATACAAATTCCGGAAACAGATACAATTCATCTGGCAGACGTCCTCTGACATCTATAAAGTTCTGAATATTCATTCAAAGATCATGTGGTGACATTAAACAAATAACTGTTTGTTGTTACGATATCTACCAAGGCTGTAACAGAAAGCCACCCAGTCTGTAACTGGCACAGAGTAGTGTCTGTGAAAGAGTTAAAATATCTTAGATTTTTTTTCAATTCAGTTAAAATAGCGACAGACCAAGAATCGTTATAAACATGAAGTATTGCAAGTATTTCTGTTGTATGTACAAAGCCCCTATTAGATTTAGATCCTAATGAGGCTTCTTCTTTTTCATCAGGTGGTCAACCTGACCACGAACAGTCTTCTTCCCTCCTGTCTTGACATTCGGTCAGTGGGACGACAAGGTGCCATCTCCCCCTTAAACTCTTTTTCTAAAAAAAAGATAACAAAGTTATTATACTATTATCCTAACACCAACACTATTTTACTTCTCACGAGTAGTCTCATTATCATCGTTCACCCACAATACTTTTTGCATGCTTTTCTTCCCCCCTTTTGTGTGAGTTTTTTCCCTAACAAACGATACCCCTGTTCTCATTGATCATTTCTATCTCTTTTCAACCAACACGATC
>CM065740.1:21711681-21734181 GCA_033310375.1 Conus canariensis
ATAACATTTTCATTATTGTTATGAAGCAGACCAGATTTCTGACCTGACATTCCTCTGCCTGAGCGCTGCATTCAATACAACAGAACATGATCTCATGTTGGCTCGTCTGAAGCACTCATTTGGATGGAATTCAGGATACGGCCCTTTTGTTGTGAGTGCTATCCGAGGAACCTTTGCAGAATCTTCCCCCTGTCGTTCATGGGATCTCTTTGTATAAACAACCTGAATACGTGAAAGATGTGATTATAAAAATCTGAGTGGGGACCTCTAACATATCAAGGCTTTTAAGTTTTGTACAGAGTCACAGAACATAAATAGAAAAGAATTCCTCACATCAAAGAGATGCAGCAGACAGAGGTAAGCCGTTTACTTCTGCATTGGCATTTCTAATGACAATAAAGATCCTGACCTTAGAATCTAATCATCTAATCAGGTCCAGTTGTTGACAAAGCAGGCCTCATTGTTTTAATGCTGTTGAAATTTGTGCCTCTATCAGGCAAGAATTTAAAGCTGGCTGGCTAGATCGTTTTCATAAGTATAACAATGTTAAGAGAAGTGTAAAGATTATATCCAAAACATAAGTCGACGAAATTCGCCTTTGAGACACAGAGTTTAGTTGTTCCAAAAGAAAATGCTTGGTAATATTGCATTGTCGTCCATAAAAATAAAGTCTTTGGAATTCCTGTTTCTCGTCAAATGGCTACACACCCAAACAGCCTTTGTGGTGAGAATGAAGAAATGCGAAACACTCGAAGTCCATTCTCAAAAGCAGAGTTCAAATCCTGCTTACGTGGCCTTCACCTTGCAACAACACTTTTATTCAGCGGTTGAGCAGTTCTTTGGCAATTTCCTGACGACCTCAACCAGCAAGTGTCTCAGATTGTGTCAATTTTGCATTTTCTACGATTATGAAATACGAAGACAAAACATTTGCGCTACATGATCTGTTCAATCGTCAGCAAAACACCAAGCCTTACTGTCGGATCTCAC
This sequence comes from Conus canariensis, assembly GCA_033310375.1. Classification (NCBI taxonomy): domain Eukaryota; kingdom Metazoa; phylum Mollusca; class Gastropoda; order Neogastropoda; family Conidae; genus Conus; species Conus canariensis. Next base: position 21,712,672 of record CM065740.1, read on the forward strand.
ACAAAAAGGGTAAAAGTCATGTGTACACTCTGATAGAAGAATCACTGTCAAAGCAAGTCCTTGCACTTAACTTGACTGCCAAAATAGAAGAGAATACTGAAATGACTGTCACATGATTCAGTTCCACGCCTTCAATACCCACCATTCATGTGATCGTCTCTTGGCCGGAACCATGCCCAATTCAGCTGGAATACCCAAACAAGCTGTCAGCTGTACTTCACGAAGAAACAGACGATCTACACGAAAATGTGGTGATATTTAAGGGGTCTTGAAGTGTGTGTGCAAAAGTCTTCACCATCAATAATGTTTTGCAACGCCATGAAGAGAAGATACCAAGCATCATGGCACCCTGGTCTCATAATCTCTGAGTATTGCTTTATCAGTAGCAGAAAGACAACTGTTCTCAAGAGACTGCGGTGATTTCCTGGCGTGGGAGAAAATTATTATTATTATTATATTATTATTATTTTGGGTATTTATATAGGGCCTATCCTCGGTCACAGACCAAGCTCTAAGCGCTTTACAATAAACACACTACCTCACTCACTCAACGGGCTGCCTACCCAGGTAGAGCCGGCCGAAGAGCAGCCTACTGGCGCTCATTCAGTCGTTTCCCGTACCATTCAAATATCAGTCACTCATTTTCATTTATCTCATTTATTCCTCCAGTTTCTCACATAGGATGCATGCGATGTTTATACGTGTCCTCCATTTCCACCGGTACACGACGGCACACGACAACAGTAAGTGACAATTTTTGTGGCTTGGTAAGAAATACCAGGCGGCTATCTTCTATCTACATCAATTTTGCCAGGGCAGCGGGGAACTCCCCTGCTCTTTTCGATTTTCAACTGGCGTGGGTTCTTTAACGTGTGCAAGGGGCCAGGAAGGCACACGGGTCCGACTCGCTTATAGTCCCCATCCGATGGACTTGACGTTCAGTTCGATTTGTCATTCAAACTGGGAAAGAAAGGGCGAGAAAGGCAGGGCTCGAACCCACGCACATCTCACATGTTGGATTGGCAGGCGAACGTCTTAACCACTCTGCCACCTTTCTTCCTAAAATTTCTTCCTAAAAATTGCAGAAATGCCTGGAATTTATCTCCTTGCTCTGTAACTAAGCCTGTCATATAAACATTTATCATTTCAGATTGAAATGATACAAATAAGGATCCCACGACTGATCCCATTTTTCAGGATCTGAAAGGAGTTAACCATAGTGTTGTCTGAAAAAAAGGATTTTGGGTGTCATTCATCAGTTCACTACCTTCACAGATGTGGATGATTACATGGTTAGATGTCTTCTTTTTTTTTTAATATAAATGAGCTCACATCCTCTGTAACTGCATTCAGATCTCCGTATTTCAAAAGGCGTTTGCCTTTCTTTCAAGGAATTTTCCTTCTCCAGATTATCTAATGCAGACAAATGTAAACGCTTATTTGTGTAGACAATAATAACGATGATGATGATGATGATGATGATGATGATAACAGTAATAATGATGATGATAATAATAATAATGATAATGGTAACAATAATAATGATAAAAATCATCATCTTCATTATAATCATAATAATAATGATAGTAATGATGATAATAATAATAATGATAATGATAAAAATGAAAACTTGCATAGCGCCCATCTTCACAATGTAGGCTACAGGGCGCTTTACAAGTTTTAACAATTCAACATCTGAAATATTCGCAGCACACACACACACACACACACACACACACACACACACACACACACACACACACACACACACACACACACACATGCGTATTGGTGTGGTAGTGCTACTACTACTACTACTACTACTACTTCTACTACTACTACTACTACTACTACTACTATTACTGCCACCACTATCAGCACTACTATTACTACCACTACTACTGCTGCTGCTGCTACTACTACTACGACTACTACTACTACTATTACTACTACTACTACTACTACTACTACTACTACTACTACTACTACTACTACTGTATAAATTACGTTGTTTATGAAGACAACAACTGCTAATGGCTGCTGTATGATGGAGTTGATGTTGACTTGTCGCTGTGTTGTGGACACAGGCTTTTCGTTTTACAGCCTCCTGTGTTTGTAGAACACAGATTCCTGGGTTCCCCTTGCCCTTAAAATGCCTAATGATTTTAATTATCAGCACTATTATTGTGGAATTGCTTGAAACACATGCGCTGTTGTATGCATATCGTCTCTATCTTTCAGAAACACCGTAATACATGTTTCTGATACGATATTGCAGCAAGGTCTATCAGACAGAGTTACCTTGCTCCTTTTCTCGTTGGCAGTGGCTGACCTTACGCACTTACTGGCCTATACTTATGGCATTGGAAGCTGTTATATTTCAGACAAGGTTCAGGTCAGCAACAGAAACACAATTCACAATGCCAAGATCTCCCATGTCGTCAACTGGTCCAGTATAACCGCTGGCGCCCTCATGGCCATCATCAGTGTGGACCGATGTCTGTCTGTCATCATGCCACTCAAGGCGAGAAGACTGCTGAGTTACAGGTATATATTTAAAGATATCAAAAGATAAAATAAAGTAATGAAGATTAATGTGCATCTGAGACGTTTACGATTTTTAAGCGCAGAAAAATGGTCGTGTGTTTAATAACAGCAACAAAAAAGATCTTTTTAAATCTGCAGCATATTAATCATGTTTGTTCACGGTGGGGTGGGTAACATCTGAGCCTTCCATTATGAAGCAGGTATTTACATTTAATCGGTTTGCTAAATCAGGATGCACCACCAAACCTTCAAGAATGCTCCAATTCTTAAAGACTCAGTCACTTCACACATGAATCGTACTAGCCACTTACAAATAACAGCGGAACTATCCAGGATCTTCCATGTGCAACTCAGAATTAATCTCCACGCCTTGGAAACCACTGGGGGATGCTTATACTATGAAGAAGTTAGGTTTGTAGACAGAGATGATAATACTGACGTGAGGTAGAAAACATCAGGCGTTATTCAATAGTATAAAAGACAAATTCCTTTCTAGCAAATATGACCGTTTTCAAAAGGAAAACAGGGTGAGGGTCAGATAACTCTCGACTAATTTGTCTTCAAATTGTTGTGGTGGGCAGAGCCGTGAGGCCTTCAATTATGACGACTGGTCTCTGTCAATGCAGAAAGACGCTGATGAGAATATAGTGTAGCGCGTTCGTACGACAAATGTAAAGACACCTTGCACGGCAGGGCCACACGTGGAGCATGCTTGCCTGCTTGTGCACTCCCTTTTGCTGCAGAAACATCTCCACACTTCAGCCAAAAGCATGGGTTCGAACACCTTCGTGTAGACTGATTTCATAGAAGGGGAATGTTGGGACAATAAGGATGACTTTGAAGACCCCATGCAACGACCAGTTTTATTTCAATTATGATATTTCGCAGGATTTTAAGATTTGTTCCTAAATGCGAAGGAGCTCATCGGTGACATGTAATGTGGGATGTCTTGCATGACACCTTATATAGCTGAGACTGGGATACTGCAGTGCACTGTGGCACCCCTACAGAAGAGTCACTGTTAGCAGATGTGTCCGCGTTAGTTGGTTCTAGCAGTTGGCCACCATCCTGTCTGTGACAGGCATATGCTACGTTTTCCCTCCTTATTCTCCAGATCTGCTCCATCATCTGAACTTCTCTATTCCCTACATGCTTTCATGTTTTGTCAGTCTGTCTTGTTCTGCCAGCTCCGAGATCTGAACCATAACTGAACATTGAATTCTTTTATCATTCTGTCATATTACACCGTCCTGCATATCCAACTGCCACTAGCACTATAAAATGGCGGTTGCAATATTAAATTGCTCTCTCTCTCTCTCTCTCTCTCTCTCTCTCTCTCTCTCTCTCTCTCTCTCTCCTTTCCTTTCCTTTATATGTCTGGTCAAAAAAGAATGTTTGCCATATATTCAAGAGGTATATACTGATCATAAAAACGTCATTATGTTTCTTATTCATAAGAGTCTTTTTGGCTTATCAAAGGATATTTTGTATGTTTGTGCGTATGTGCCACCAGAGAATTCGCCATATTATTCGTTTTGCGATATTGAAAATGGCATTACTGATCTAGAAGCCTGTATTGCTGATGCTCTACTAGTTCTGCCCGACGTGTTTTACTTCTCTCTGGAGATCTAAATAGTAGAACATCTGATGTTCCACAAGACTTGAATGCACATGAAATTGTCAATAATTTTCAATTAAGCTACAGACCTGAGATGAGTGACAGAAACTCTGAAGATAAATGCTTAAACAGATATGGTAAGTTGTTGTTGAATATGTGTACATCACTGGGTCTATGTATTTTAAACGGTGTATGTAATGGTGACTGTCAAGGTCATTTCACATACATATCAGAAACTGGAAGTAGTGTGAATGATTATTTCATAGCATCCTGTGATTTGTTTGCTGTCATCCATCTGTTTTGTAAACTTTATGTAGCTGAACGAACTGATTCTGACCATTTACCGTTGGAATTTAGCATTGGTTCTCTTCAGAACAATAGAAATGAGACATGTGAAATAAAAAAAAGTTCAGTTTATTGAAAAATTCCAGTGGCAAGATAAACATGCTGATTTATTTAATGAGCAAATGAATAGCAAAGATACACTGTCGTTGTTTGGACGGGCTATTGCTCTCATTGACGAGGATGTTAATGTTACCCTTGATGCTTTTAATGAATGTATTATAAAACAAGCTGAATGCGTGAAAAGACGAATTAGATTGGACGGTAGGAATGGGGACAGTGATTGGTATGATACAGAATGCACTAGTACTAAACTAAAGGCATAACCTCGTAAATTCGGTGAATGACCAGCAAGAATTTTGGAAGCACTTGCGCAGAATATCTGTGAAAAGAGTGCATACATCCAATAATATAACTATTGATGACTGGTTTTCTCATTTTCATGAGCTTCTTGAAAATGGTGAAACCGAAGACGATGTTATTGATGTTATTAGCGAAGTAAATCTGTCTGAAAATAGTACCGAGTGTTCCTATTTTGATCGTCCAATTTCAAGAGAGGAGATTTCAACTGCAATGAAAAGGCTTAAAAACAGAAAATCTGCAGGGCCAGATGGAATTATTGGAGAATTACTGAAATTTGGTGGTAATGTTATTGATTTCTTTGTTAAGTTTTTCAATACACTTTTTGATAATGGGTTATTTCCAGAACGATGGACAGAGTCAATAATCGTGCCACTGTTTAAAAAGGGTGCAACTGATATCCCTGGCAATTATAGAGGTATATCATTGGGTGACATCAGTAGTAAGGTATTTAGTTCAATAATCAATTGTAGGCTACAAGAATGGGTACGGCAAAATGACATCACAGGTGAACATCAAGCAGGGTTTAAGAAAGGTTACTCAACTATTGATCAGATGTTCACACTCTTAGCGTTAATACAGAAACAATTTCACAGAACCGTAAATTATATGTTGCCTTTATTGATTTCGAAAAAGCTTTCCACTCTGTATCAAGATTATTGCTCTGGCCAGTACTCCAAAAGAATGGAATTCAAGGAGAACTCTACAAATGTATTAATAGTATGTATAGTAGTGTGAAAGCAAGAGTAAGATCTGGTGCTAGTTTTACTGACTATATCATGTGTACAAGAGGGGTAAAACAGGGTGATGCATGCAGCCCTGTACTTTTCTCCTTATTTATAAACGAGCTAGCCCTGGAAATAATACAGAAAGGAAGGCACGGTGCAACATTGACTCCTGATTTCATGGAATTGTTTATTTTGTTGTTAGCAGATGACATTGCCTTGCTTTCAGAAACACCAGATGGGCTTCAAACACAACTGAATAGTTTATGGAGTGCATCTTCAAGACTTCAGCTTAAGGTCAATATGAAAAAGAGTAATGTTGTTGTATTCAGGAAAGGTGGTTATCTTGCAGCGAGTGAAAGGTGGCTTCTTAATGGAGAGAAAATGAAGATTGTCAACTGTTATAAGTATCTTGGTATATATTTCTCCACAAGACTTAGTTTTGTATTTGCTTGTGAAGACCTGGCAAGCTGAGCAAAGAACGCCTTGCTGTGTATTATGCAAAAGTTGTGCACGTTTAAGAATAATTCATTTGCAGTATTTTTGAAAATTTTTGATTATCAGGTTCTACCTATTGCCATGTACGGTGCTGAAATATGGGGATTAGATAAAGCAGTTGCTCGTATTGAAAAGGTTCACTTATTTGCATTAAAAAAAAAATTAGGGGTACAGCTTAAAACGCCGAATGATTTAGTGTACGGAGAGACAGGACGCTACCCTGTTTATGTAAATACGTCTGTTCGGTGTATTAGATATTGGCTTAAGTTATTACGTATGGATGGAAATAGACTGCCGGTGAAAGTTTACGAGATGTTGATGTGGCTAGACTCACGCGGTAAATATACATGGGTTTCAAGGATTCGAGAAACATTATTTCAGAATGGTTTTGGAATGGTATGGCTAAATCAAGGGGTTGAAAATGTCAATGCATTTCTGGATGAATTTCGCCAGAGGCTTATGATTGCCGATGGCAAAACTGGAGTGAACATATCCAAGACAGTGACCGGTTTTCTTTATATAGTACTTTCAAATCATGAAGGAGCTGTGAAAGGTATCTTTTAATTGACATCGACAGACATATTAGATGTTATTTAACAGAATGTAGATTTGGAGTAACAGACATGGCAATGCATCGGGACCGTTATAATCAGGTATCAACCAATTCTGTAGCATGCCCATTGTGTAATGACGCAATAGAAGATGAAGTACGTGTTTTGTTTTGTTGCCCTAGTCTCTGTGAGCTTCGGCAACAATATATTCCAGGAAAATTTTATGCAAATCCATGTCTATTCAACGTAGCTTATTGATGGCTAACAGTAACGAAATTATACTGAAGAATGTATGCATTTATTTATATAAGGCATTTAAAAGGCGTGCGACTGTAGGTGAAGGATGTGAATGTTGATATTGAAACATTTATCTGTTGTACTCTACGGTCAAAAGATGTTGGAATTTGTCATTATCATGTTGATGTATCCTTACTTTTTCTTGTCGTTAAAGTACCATTGTAAATAGTTCCCCCCTTTAGTAGGGGCTGTGGCCTAACCTGAATAAACCATTTTCCATTTCCATTTCTCTCTCTCTCTCTCTCTCTCTCTCTCTCTCTCTCCTCTCTCTCTCTCTCTCTCTCTCTTGAGTAACTGACCGTCCGTGTGCTTGGGTGCATGTGCATGTGGGTTCATTTTTGTACATTTAATGAAACAAATGTGTACGTCTCTCTCTGTCTCTCTCTGTCTCTGTCTCTGTCTCTCTGTCTCTCTGTTCTCTCTGTCTGTCTGTCTGTCTCTCTCTCTCTCTCTCTCTCTCTCTCTGTGCGTGTGTGTGCGCCGCGCTTTGTGTGTGTGTGTGTGTGTGTGTGTGTGTGTGTGTGTGTGTGTGTGTGTGTGTGTGTGTGTGTGTGTGTGTTCCTTCGTTGGAATATATGGAGCTGAAGAATGGGTAAGGGAAATGGTGCTGAGAACTGTCTTTTTTTTTTTTTTTTTTTTTGGTTTATTTTTTTAAAAAGGAGGGGTGCAGGGCATGTACGCAGGAAAATATATCTCATTAAATATTTTTACAGTTCCTTCGTCCATTTTCGCTCAAAAAATGGACCAAGTGTTTGTAGATCTGTTACAAAATGTTAGGCTGGTACACTCATTTTCTTGATAAGTTAAGAGCCACTTTCTCTTAATTTACATCTTTGACACCTTCAATCCCAATCTCTCCTTTTCAGGAGTGAAAAGGCCATGCAAGTCATCTTTGATATCAATTCGCCTTTTCTTGTCGAACAAGCTGCCGAAATTTTTAAGTGGGCATCAAATTAAAAAAAAAATGTCGCGTACATATTCGTATGATTTTCCGACCTGACACAACAATATCACGCATTGTTGGTGTGTCCCATGCATTTGGGACTTCCCCATAATCTGTGTTCATTTTACAATGCATTCCTATATTCATTTAAAGATTTGTTTTGTTGAAAGCAAAAGCCTGTTTTGTCTTCTTCTTTCCTTTCATTCGTTCGTGTCAACGGTTAAATATATGTCTTATTTAGATGTAGTTGTATGTATGTCGAAATGGTCGTGCCAATACATTTAACTGCTGAGAAAATTTCAATGTTAAAATTTGTCAAGGACAAACACACACACACACACACACACACACACACACACACACACACACACACACACACACACACACACACACATGGAAACAAATAGAACAGGGTGATTACACAAACCAACTTTCTTTCCACATGTTAGAATTTGTCAAGGGCAAACACACACACACACACACACACACACACACACACACACACACACACACACACACACACACACATGGGAAGATATAAAACAGGATGGGAAATATCCAATATCGTGTTTATCTTCCAAGCTGATGCATGCACGCCCTTGTCAAAATGCGAGTACTTGTAATATGCAATGTTTTTTGTCTGTTTTCAGTCCCATGGTGGCAGCTATACTTCTAGCCTACCTGATTCCTTTTGGATTCTTTCTCACTTTATTTCTTGCCACCAGTGTGAAGTGGAAAGCCGATCCGTCCACCAATCAAAGCGTCGCTTACATGGCCGAAACAGACTGGTTCCCCCTGGACGGCAAGCTCCGAGTTCTTCTGAGTTACTATTTCCGTCTCACCGCCAAGTCCGTCCTTCTTGTGACTGTCACTGTCTGCAGTATCATCACCATCACTTATCTACGCAAAGCTGCTCGTAAACGACTGCAGATGACTGGAAGTATAAAAGTAAAGGGTGAGACAGGAGACAATAAGATAACGAAGATGTTGCTTTTTCTCTGCGTTCTGTATGCAGTAGTCCTGTCACTGGAAATGTGTTGTTCCCTGATCCACGTTTTTGTCCCTGAATTTTATGTTTACAGAAAATACCACAACAGTTTCATTATTGCGTATCAGACGCTTGTTTATCCCTCTTCTTGTTTGAATTCAGCTGTCAATTTCTTCACCTATCTTACGCTTAGCTCAAGATTTCAAAGTGAATTTAAGGATCTGTTCCAATGTTTTCGTAAGAAAAAAAGTGAGCGCACAGCATAGCCGACCATAATGATCTTACCGTTCCCATGAACAGACGATTTACCTTTCATGAAAAGAAGTCCCTTTCGTGTTTCTCTGTGTTCACTTTGTAATGCAATAGTAACATTCACAGTGAATCTTGTCACTACCGTCAACCCTATGTTACGATGTGCGTGCGTGCGTGCGTGCGTGAATGCGTGTGTGCGAGCGTGTGCATGTGTGTGCATGCGTGCGTGTGTGCGTGCGTGCATGCGTGCGTGCGTGCACATGTGTGTGCCTCTGTGTGCGTGCGAGCATGCGTGCGTGCGTGCACATGTGTGTGCCTCTGTGTGTGTGTGTGTGTGTGTGTGTGTGTGTGTGTGTGTGTGTGTGTGCGTGCATGCGTGTGTGTGTGTGTGTGTGTGTGTGTGTGTGTGTGTGTGTGTGTGTGTGTGTGTGTGTGCGTGTGTGTGTGTGTGTGTGCGTGCGTGCGCGCGCGCGTGTGCGTAATGTTGTGTTGCGTCAGAGACACGTTGACAGTGAGTACGCCAGAGAGAGAGAGAGAGAGAGAGAGAGAGAGAGAGAGAGAGAGAGAGAGAAGGAGAGAGAGAGAGAGAGAGAGAGAGAGAGAGAGAGAGAGAGAGGACGGGGGGTAAAGTTGTGGAGTGGGGTGAGGAGGGATGAAGTGAAACGTGCGTCGTCTGGCAGAAATCCAGTGACATATATAAAGTTCCGCAATACTCATCCAAAGATCACGTGGCGAGATTCGGCAAATAATCCTTAGCTGCTACGACATCTGTATCCTCGCTATCACAGGAAGCCATCCAGTCAGTTTTCGATGGTTCAATATCTAAGAAGAAAAAAAAGTCAAAAGATCGTAGTTTTTATATTCAGCTGAAAAACTCATCATCATCATCATCATCATCATCTCATCATCATCATCATCATCCTCTTTCCCGTCACCTAAGTGGTCGTAGGGGGAGCATGAGGGACGCCTCCGTCGATCTTCTCCATCGCGGCCTGTCCTCAGCTTCTCGCAGGAGTTCTGGTAGCCTGAGGTTTGTCCATTGAGACATTAGAGACAGGCTAAGACTTTTTTTGGGGTCAGATTTGGATTCCAGTATGCTTTCTTCTTTTCATCAGCTGGTCAACCAAAAGTCTTCTTCCCTCCTGTCATCAACCGATGGTCAACGTGACAACCAAAAGCCTTCTTTCCGCTTATCATCAATCACTGGTCAACAGGGCGACCAGCTGCCGACTTCGTCACGCTTTTTTTTCCCCAGAACGGGTCTCCCTGCGCTAATCTGAATTCTTCACGGGTTTTAATAGTTTATCTATCTATTTATTTATTCATCTATTTGTTTATTTATTTATTTACTTGTTTATTTGTTTATTTGTCTATTTATTTACTAGCTTGTTTTTATTTCAAGTGTCTCTTTTCTGCCCAAGTCAAAAGATAACACTGAGAAATATCGTTTTTGCCCTGTTTGTGTTGACTTTGATTCATCTTGGGACTTTAGTATACGTGGATCTCTTTTGCCTAACCTGTTGGCATGGGTGGATTGGGTGGCTGTTGTGATCAAACCGGTCTCCCCACAGCTGTCCACTCCACAAAAGGTTTGAGTAATTACCGGTATAAGGGATGACATAACTACTCCCCTCATCCTTCTACTGAAATATAGGTTAAAAATGCTCGTCTGAAGCTTGCATCTATAACTGAATACAGACACATACATTTTGTATACAAACTGACGGATATCAACACCGAAGCTGACCACAGGTAAATAAGTATTTATGCTGCGTTTGATTCTCTTGTTTGAAGTTCCACTCGGCTAAGAATATTTTGCTGGCTTGTAAGCAGCCTTTTGAAGGATTTCATGAATGGATCTTGAATGAATCTTCTGTTTAACGTGTTTCACAATAATTAGTGATACAACACGGGGGAAAAGGTAAACACGCACTCGCATACGCGCGCGTGCACACACAGACAGACAGACAGACAGACAACACACACACACACACACACACACACACACACACACACACACACAGAGAGAGAGGAGAGAGAGAGAGAGAGAGAGAGAGAGAGAGAGAGAGAGAGAGAGAGAGAGAGAGAGAGAGAGAGATGAGTTAAAAGAATATAGTCAACATACAAACACGCCTACGTATGCATATACGACTATACTGCATTACATTACAATATTAAATAATCGCAACATTTAGAACCAAATTATAGTAGTAGGCCAACAGGCTGTTCAATACAGTGCGTCCAGTGCCACACACTTTAAGTGATTGATTTTAGAATACCGAATCAGCAGATAATCTATTGTCCAAAATACACTGCTTGTCAAAATATAAACATATTCAGAATCTGGCAGTGAAAAGAATCTGTGGAATGGAAAAAAGAAAACACCACACACATAATGAACATTCTTAGAATATTTTGTTTTCTAAGCATCGAGCCTCATTTTATGTAATAAACTAACAATGTGCCCTGGCCCAGAAAGAAAGGTTTAAAACGACCAGTTTAAGTCCTACTTCTAAAATTCAAATACACTGCTCTTATTTTGTGTTGATTTAAAATCAGTATCGACTGCAGTTGGGAGTGATTGAAACAAAGAAGGAAATGAGATCATCTTTGCGATAAAGAATCTTATTCATTGCCTAATAATGAAGGGTTCTTGTGTCAAGTTTTGTGGGGTTCCTTCCACAGCGGAATTAGTTTAAACGAATTGGCAGATAAAAGTGCAAACTGGGTGCCCGAAATATAAATGATACTATCTCGTTATCAGTTCCACTGTCGGTGAACCAAATATGCAATGTAACTGAAGGATTTCAAATTGTAGTCAAGTGTCACAGACTAAACTGACGACCCATCGTCTATCGCGGAGATGTTTGTTCGAAATAAAAGATTTTGCGCGAACTACAAAGTGTAGTGAAATCCTTTTTTTCTTATATAAATCTGTACGGTTTGCCTCAGTTTATCTGTAAAACTTGAAGACATTAGAACGTGGACCCATTAACATCTCTGTTTCCTATATTCTGCGTCTTTCAGTGCCCCTTCAAGCAAATGGAATAATGCCCAGCATATGAAACCTACCCACCCACCCACTCATCAACTCCCCCCATGCACACGCACGCACAGACACACACACACACACACACACACACACACACACACACAACAACACAAATTCATCACTATCGCGCGCACGCGCGCGCGCGCGCACGCGTGCGCGTGTTGTGTGTGTGTGTGTGGTGTGTGGTGCTGTGCGTGCGTGCGTGCGTGCGTGCGTGTGCGTGCGTGTGGTGTGTGTGTGTGTGTGTGTGTGTGTGTGCGTGTTGTGTGTGTGTGTGTTGTGCGATTGCGTTTGTGTATGTGTTTGGTTGGTTGGCTCTGCGAGAGAGAGAGAGAGAGAGAGAGAGAGAGAGAGAGAGAGAGAGAGAGAGAGAGAGACAGAGACAGAGACAGAGACAGAACAGAGAGACAGAGAGACAGAGACAGAGAGACAGACAGACAGACAGACAGACGAGAGACTGTGTGAGTTCCGTACTGCACGACATGCGTCTGTGTTTGATTCTCTCTCTCTCTTCTCTCTCTCTCTCTCTCTCTCTCTCTCTCTCTCTCTCTCTGCATCGCAGGAATGTGTGTGTGTGTGTGGTGTGTGTGTGTGTGTGTGTGTGTGTGTGTGTGTGTGTGTGTGTTTATACATGCTTTCCAAGAAGTATGAAAACGGATGTCCATAATATGTTTTTCCGCTGTGTAATGTCCGACTTGGATTTCCGCTTTCGTTGTTAATTCTTCTGTTTTGCACGTACCACCCCTCATCCCCAACCCACATGTTAGCAGGCTGTATAGCTTATGACATTAAATACATTCAATGTTTAGTGTTCTGTATCTCTGTCTTTCTCTCCCCTCTCTCTCTCTCTCCCCCCTCTCTCTCTCTCTCTCTCTCTCGGGAGGGCGTGAACTGTGTCACAGTTCGAGCAGTCGGACATTAACGTGCTCTGAAGTTTATTGTCGCTACTGACAGTTACCGTCACTGTACAATCCTGTACTTTGGCCTGTACTTCGGTCAAGCACCATGCCATCGGGACCACAAGTATTTAGAGCGAGATGTGGATCCTTCGTCCCCGTCTACATCTCTTTCATGGCGAAGCGAGCGAGGAAGAAAGCCGCCATTGCGATCGCCATGCTGACACCACGAACGAGGACCGACGGTGCAACCCTTGGCCTGCTCCTCTCCTTGATGTTTTGGGGTGGACTACTTCTACGCTGTGGCGATGTGGAGCAGAACCCCGGACACAGGGCGGACAGCACGAAGCAGACCCGGCTCGGCAGCTCATCATGCAGCACCAGTGTGGACAAGGCTGGCGCTTCATCGGCGGACAGTGGACAGACGACACCCACTTCTCCTCAACGGCCCACCAATGCTGACATCATGGGTATGTTGGACTCTATCGAATGTACATTTAAGGAAATGAACCTTAAATTCACCGAGATGGAGAGGAGTGTCAGGGATTTGAATGACCAGTTCGCTGCTCTACATCATGGATTGAAGGATCTGAGGGAGGAGGTAGGATCTTTAAAAGAAGAGAATGCTGTGTTAGCAAAAAAGAACTCTGATCTCACTACGAGACTTGAACAATTAGAAAGAAAGGCGGATGATTTAGAAGGAAGATCAAAACGAAATAACCTAATTTTCTATGGTATCCCGAGAGATCAAAATGAAACTAGCGAACAGTGTGAAGGTAAAATACATGATCTAGTAACTGATCAGTTAGATTTGACACGGGACATTGAGTTCGATCGGGTACATAGATTAAATGCCAAACCTGATTTTCCCATCATCGCTCGATGTTCATTTTTCAAAGACAAAACGAAAGTCTTAAGAGCAAAGAGGAAATTAAAAGGGAGTAATATCTTTGTGGGCGAGGATTTCTCCTCTCGTGTTAGAGAAATAAGGCGTGGTCTTTCCCCCCATCTGAAGAAGGCAAGGTCAGAAGGCAAAAGAGCGGCGATGATCTTTGATCATCTCCTCATTGACGGGACAAAGTATTTCCTCGACGACCAAAGCAGATTAATTGAATCCAGATAGGGGGTGGCCGGCCACTTGATGAAAATTTGACCTACACCTGTGTGGCAGAAGAAGGTACTGACAACAACGCTACACCGGTAAAATCGCCTGTCACTTGTGGCAGTGTCAGCGGTGAACCGGTTTTTGTGGGTCAGAGAGGTGAGTCCGGGCAAACTGTGAAAAACACGTGCAAAAAAGTGAACGGCACAGCGTGTACAAATGTAAAGAAACCATTTTCTTTCCTGTCGTGGAATGTGAATGGCTTATTTTCTAAACTAACCGACTGTGATTTATGTCGTTTATTTACGAGTTTGATTTCATATGTTTGATTGAAACATTTATGGACGAATGTCGTGCTGACACGTTTGTTGCTTATGAAGTCTTTTGTAAATCTGCAGTTAAATTTTCTAAACAAGGGAGGCGTTCAGGCGGAGTGATTTGTTTATTCAGAAAAGAATTGTCTCCCTTTGTTAAAATCATCGACGTGAATCATTCAAACTTTCGTGTGTTCTTGATCGATAAAAGATTATTTTGAATAGATAAGGATGTTTTGTACTTTTGTTCCTATATACCTCCAGAAGGTTCACCTTTTTATGCCCATTTTGATATTGATAATGGTATTAATTTACTTGAAGAATGTCTCGTTGATTTATTGTTACCAAGGGATGTTTATGTTATATTAAATGGTGACCTCAATAGCAGAACCTCAAACATTTCACAAGACATATCTGTGAACGATGTTTCTGATGAGCATTTCCATAGCCAGCCTCTCAGTATTAATCGACACTCCGAAGACTGTACATTGAATAATTATGGTAAATTGCTACTGAATGTGTGCACTGCTGTAGATCTGTGCATTCTCAATGGCGTGTGTAAAGGTGACCTTGAAGGTCGCTATACATACATGTCTGCTACTGGTGCCAGTGTTGTCGATTATTTCATATTTTCTAAAGAACTTTTTGCTGTTGTGTATGATTCATGTATGCTTAATGTTTTAGAACGCATAGATTCTGACCATTTACCTGTATCGCTTTCTATTGCTTTTCCTAAAGAAAATATGTACATGCCAGTAACAAGACAGAAAAATTTGTTGTAGAAAAACTCGTCTGGAATGATGAACACGCTAGTTTGTTTCGTAGAGAAGCTGACTGTGTGTAAGACGTGTGTGTTCCCGATCTGTATGGCAGACCGATAGTTGCCAGACAGGAGGACAGGTCTTTTGACTTTGGTCAAGATAGTTAACTATTTTTTCAATCAAGGGATCTGGAACGGAATTTTTTTTTCCCGAGCGACCAGAGAGTGGTCGTTGATAAAGCGCAAACAGAATTCTGCTAGGGATTTTGTTTTGTTATAATGTTGATTCCCTACGGGGGGGAAACCTCAGCGTCCAACCAGTGGACCGAACCTCCTCCCTGAAAGCTTGATTCCCGCTGGTGGAACTTTTACACAAGAAAATAAATTTCAATGTAAATCTTCATTGTTCGAACAGAAAGAATGATAAATGCAATGCATGCTTTATGTGCTGTAAGTTGAACAAGAAAAAAAGGAAATTAAATGCAAATAATTCGTAGTAATTTTTTTGAAACTTGGAACGAAAATTGTTCGGAAAACTTATGTCATTTTGCTTGGTGTTGATTGTCATTCTGAAACTCTTTTTTTTTTTTTTTGGTTTTGGTATAGGGAGCACAAAAAAGTGGATTCATGTTTCCTTAGTCTATCCTTTGAATGAATGGAGTGGTTGCGTGCGTATGGATTGAACATGCTGTGTTTGTGATTGAGTGTCTGCAAATGCGGTTTGTGACATACTGGAATATAGAAATAAATGTTACAATTCACTTCAAATATCTTGGAGTAATTCTTACCACCAAGCTCAGTTTCAATGCTGCATGTAGAAAAGGGAAGAAGGCAGTGATTGAAGTTCATAGAGCCATGAACAAATGAAGTTCCATCGGTCCTTTGTTGTACTGAAAGTTATTAATTTTGATATACAAGTCGAGCCTATCTGACATATGCGGCAGAAATATGGGGTACTGTAGATAATCAGCAGATATAAACTGTACATACATTTGCTATAAAACATTTCTTAAATGTACCGCTCCATTCTTCTAACACAGTTACTTATGGTGAGACTGGCAGATATCCATTGAGAATCAACACAATTGTTAAGAGTATTAAATACCGGTTAAGGATAATTATGCTACCAATGACAAGATTACGTAGGCAAGCATATCAAATGCCGTTACGGCAACACGATGAGGGAAAGCAGAATTGGGTAGACAATATCAGACAAGTTCTCACTGAGACTGGATTTAGTATAGTTTGGATCAATCAGGGCGTTAGAAGTGACGTTGCTTTTTTCTTAGCATTGAAAGATCGTAAAATCAATTCATATAGGCAAAACTGGTACTCTCGTATTGAGGAAAATACAAAATGTAGCTGGTATTTCTCATTTGAAAGGGGTTCTTTGACTGAGGGGTTTTTGGTACCCCCACTGGTGACTGCCTTGACAATGTATATTTTGAGCTGTAGTGAATATGTGAATGTGTGTGTGTGTGTGTGTGTGTGTGTGTGTGTGTGTGTGTGTGTGGAGGGTGTGTGTGTGTGTGTGGTGCGGGTGCGCGCGCGCGCGTACGTGTGTGTGTGCGTTATGCACTGATGAGAACGTGTGTGTGTGTGTGTGTGTGTGTGTGTGTGTGTGTGTGTGTGTGTGTGTGCGCGGTGTCTTTGTGTGTGGCTGTATGTATGCCTGTGTATAAATGTATACATTATGTTGGCTTGTGTGTTAGATATACCTGGATATTCTGTTTTGTGAAGGCACACCACATTCATCATTGCAAGTGTTAATTGAGGTCAGACCTGCACTTTGGAGACATACAAGTTCCCTGAATAACGAGTGTTCATAGCCTTCATCGTTTTCATAGTCAGTATACTTAGTAGTGCGCTATTCAGACATTGGTTTATTGTTTTTATAACATTGTTCTTTTCGTGTTTTCTTTGAATGTATAGTTTATTTGTTAAGAAGAAGATGTTCCCCAATGTGAGCTATTTCGTATTTATTACTACTGTAATAGGTCACTCTCAATATCAATCAATCTTGTTTGGTGGAGAATGTGCCGTGAAAGCTATAATTTGCATAACAGCAGTTATGTTACAACGCGCAGTCTGCCATGAAAGCTAAGCAAAATGATTGTTTCAAAATATTTCAATGGAATGCCAGATCACTTCCCAGTAATTTATTATCTTTTGAAAATCATGTTCTGGAGGGAAACCACTCTGTGCTCAGTCTCTGAATGTGGAAAAGCACAGACTACTTAATTTGGAGAATTATTTCTACCCTCCACTTTACACAGTCAGTGAATCAAACAAAAGAGTCCAGACTGCGCTATACATCAGACGGGACCTGGAATTTACTAGGATCGTTCCATTTCCGGTGCCGCAGGAAGATGAAGGTGTATTTGCTACAGGTGCTGTAATCAAAGTGAACAAAGACTCAGTTTACAATATACTTTCTGTATATTATCCTAATGGACCCCAAGAGGATAATACAGACTGGATGGAGAATACAAATTTAACAAGTAAGAAATGGATCATTGTTGGCGACTTTAATGCTCATGCACCATTTTGGGATTCTGAGTGTTCTAAAGTTTCATCCAACAGATTCGTTGAAATATTATTGATTCCTCTTTAGTTTTATTAAATGATGGCCGAATCACAAGAATTCCAGATGTTTCAACTCACAAACCTAGCGCGATAGATTTATCCTTAGTTTCACCTAGCATTGCAGTAAACTGTAATTGGTCTATAGGAGAAGATTGTTTGGGAAGTGATCACCATTACTATAATCTTTGATGATGACATAAATAATGATGTAACAGACATCGAAGACAAAATTCCAAAGTTTAATTATAAACTTGCCAACTGGGATGCCTACCAGATTTTTCTTGCATCGTATAACACAACATTTATTGAGAATGATGACGTGAATTTATTTTATTCCAATTTCAGCAAAGTCATGCTGTTAGCAGCCGAGCATTCTATCCCTAAATGTAAATTTAAAAAGATTGGTAAATATATGGCTAATGTATGGTGGACGGAAGAATGTAGACTAGCTGTTAAATCAAAGCGAATAAGTTACAAGGCTTGGTTACGAAATAAGACAGAAGAAAATTTTGTCTTTATGAAGCAAGAAAAGAACAAATGTAATAAAAATTATTGCTCAAGTATAAAATAAATACTGGGCAGAATTTTGTGAGACCGAAATAAAAGAATCGAAGGATATGTTTAAAGTTTGGAAAAAAGTAAAACAAAAACAGTAAGAACAGCTTACCCTGTAAAATTAACAAAAGAATTTCCAAGCACATTGGATAAGGTGGAAGCTTTCTCCCATTTCTTTTCGGAAAATAGTCGAGCTGTAAATCTTCCAGCAGAAATCAAGTACCATAGACATAAAGAGGAACAAAAAGAACAATATAAGAGTCCCATACCAGACAATAATAACTACTTAAATTCTCCATTACAATCATCAGAACTTCTTGAAGCGATAGAATCCATTACATCTTATGATTCAGCAGTGGGCCTAGATGGTATTTCTTACGAGCTTCTTCGTCACTTGCCTTCTTCGTGGAAAATATTACTACATTCGTTGTTCCAAAAATGTTGGACGTACGGCACTATTCCTACAATCTGGAAAAGTTCAGTGGTAGTACCGGTACCAAAAGAAGGTAAAACGAGAACATCTGTAAATAGCTATAGACCCATTGCTTTAACATCCCATGTTGGTAAACTTCTTGAAAAAGTTGTACAAACACGTTTATTATATTATTGTGAAAAAAATGACATTATTCCAGTCCAGCAAGCTGGATTCATAAAAGGGCGTTGCACAACTGATCATTTAGTGAAACTAACTTCTCATATAAAAAAACAATTTTCACGCAGAAAAAGTACATTAGCTACATTCTTTGATGTAAAGAAAGCATATGACCGTGTTTGGCATGCTCGATTATTGTATAAACTGAAAAATATTGGTATTTCTGGGAATATGTATGATTATTTTTTTTTTAAAACTTTCTAGAAGGAAGAAATATATGTACACGAATTGGAAAAATATATTCATCATTCAGGAAAATAGATATGGGCATTCCTCAGGGATCTGTTATTGCACCTTTATTATTTACGATCCTTATACATAATCTCCCAAAGGCATTGTCAAAATCCACCAATGTACTGCAGTATGCAGATGATATTGCCATTTGGATTAATACTTCATTAAGGAAGCACTCGAATAAAAGGGCAGTAAAATTTGTACAGACAATGCATCAAGGAGAATTGGACAGATTGTCTGCTTACATGAAAGAGAACGGTCTTGAATTATCTGGTGAGAAAACTTGTTTAATGCTTTTTAATAATGGCGAAATACAAAAGCTCTGCCCAACCTTATTCTTGACGACAATGTTCTACAATATAAGCAAACAGTCAAATTCTTAGGAGTGTTTTTAACACCGAAGCTGAACTGGAAAAAGCATATTGGAAATTTGATAGATAAAGCTAGGAAAAGATTAAATTTGCTCAAAATTATATGTTGTCAACCATGGGGTCAAGACTGTACTGCACTTTTACATTTATCTACATCGTTAGTCCGATCAAAATTAATATATGGACAGGAAGTATACTTCTCTGCACCTAACTACCTTTTAAAGAAACTGCAAAGCTTAGATAGTAAAGCTTTAAAATTAGCTTTGGGTGTTCCAGTGCACACAAACACAATGAAATGCTATAAGGAGACAAACATTTTACCTCTTAATGAACAACGAACGTTGGATGTGTCCAAATACGTTGTAAGAGGCCTATCTGTAAAAAAAACTCTGCTACTGATGAAATTCTTATGGATTCCAACAAGGAATACCCCAATCGGTCTAAAAAAAATATATCATACATAGAGCCAATTAGAAATTTCACTTGTGAGCTTATGTCAGAATGTAGTATTGATATTATGCAATTTCGGAGGTTCCCATTTTTCCTCAAATGCCCCCATGGGAGCATCTCAACGCAAAAATTGATGATGAATATACTACTTTGAAGAAAGATGACAATGTAAATATTCTAGTAAATGAAGTTCGAGAACATCTCGACAAGACTTATCCAAATCATTTAAAAATATTTACAGATGGTTCAATAATGGAAACGTCTGACAGTGGTGCTGGATTCACTATACCATCCTTAAATGTGCAAAAGTCTTTCTATCTAGGCAGAGAATTTTCAATTTATACATCAGAGCTATATGCAATTATGAAAGCTCTGAATTATATCTTATATGACACGCCAGCATCATTTTATAGTGTGCTATTTTGTGTTGATTCAAAATCAGTTTTACAATCATTAAAGCACTGGAACTCTAAAATTAGAACTGATATTCTTTTTGAAATTAAGCATCTATTACATTATTTTCCCGAGGTATAGCAGTTGATTTTTGCTGGGTTCCTTCACATTGTGGCTTAAAAGGGAATGAATTAGCAGACTAATTGGCAAAACAGGGAGCTTGTACAATTTTTGAAACACCCTTCAACAAAGTCTTAAATTTTTCTCCGCAAGAATTGATCCAGCGATGGAAAAGAATATGCGGAAGGAACATCTTAATGAGAAATTATTCGTTCTGCCATCATGTCCAAGGTATCTAGCCAGATTAATTCATAAATTACGGTTAAATACATGGAATACAAAATATTCACGAGGTATAGCGTGTATATGTCAGGAGAATATCTCAATTCGTCATCTTTTATTTGAATGCCTATACTAACCCCAGCTTATAAGGAGAAGAATATTTTTATAAATAATTCTGACCATGTTGATAGTGTGGTAGATAACCCTTGCTTTTTTATATTGCTTTGGTTATTGCTCAGTCCCCAGTTGCAAAACTATTGTGAAAAAAGCCATTTGAGATATGTGTGTTAATAGTGTTTTTTTTTTGGGTGGGGTGGGGGAGGGGTGGGGGTGGGGGAAGGTGCTGGTAGTACAATGGAATGTACATTGCAGTTTAAAGGTCTAAGATCATCTTGCGATGAAAAGACGTTAAATAAAACTACTGAACTGAACTGATCTCATTTGAAAGTGAAAATCAGGTGCAAGAACATATTACAGTCATGAAAAATAAGTGCCATCGAAGTCTTCTGGCCAGACTGAGAATGACAATTCTCGAATTAAGTGCAACAACAAAAAATGGTTTATTGACGTACAACAAAGAGATGATTTGTGTTTCATGTGTTGTAGAGAACCTGAGGATGAACGATATTTAATATTTCATTGCCCTGTGTTTGATCCAATACGAAGTAGACCTAATTTGTTT
>CM065740.1:21739181-21741681 GCA_033310375.1 Conus canariensis
GCTTGGAAAATGCTACTCTTGTTGTTCACGATGACGTAAACAAAGCCGTTGACATTTTTAATGATGCGTTACTTTCTGCTAGTCAATGTATGAAGAAAACTGTTGTAGTTGGTAAAGAAAAATCAAATGTATGGTTTGACAAAGAATGTCGGCAGCACAGAAAGGAGCTCAGACACGATCTGCGACAGTTATATTGTGTTCGTACAAACAAGGATATCGAAGACATAGACAATATTGAAAATGTTGACAAAGAAGAGAGGTTAAGGGCAGATTACAACCAAAAACGTAGAAATTACAAAAGGTTATTAGAATATAAGCGAAAACAACATCGACAAGAAGTTTTAGAATATCTCAATGAAAATATTAACAACTCTTCTGGCTTTTGGAATAAAATTAAGTCCTGTATGTATAAGAAACCTGCTACAAATGCTATTTCTGAAGAAGACTGGTACAACCATTTTTGTGACGTATTTCAGTCTGATGTAAATATAGACAATGTAGAAAACACTAACAATGAAAACGAGTCCCAGCAGAGTGAATGCTTTAATCACTTCAACACAGAGACTCTTGAATGCGAAATCACTGAATCTGAGGTGTACGCAGCTGTCCGCTCCTTGAAGAATGGAAAAGCAGCAGGGCCTGACGGAATTATTGGGGAAATATTTAAAAATTCGATCTGTACTATTGCTCCCTTTTTAGTTATTTTATTCAATGTCTTATTTGCTTTGGGGAAGTATCCTTTACAGTGGACAGAAGCAATAATACAACCACTCTTTAAAAAGGGTGACACTAATCTACCTGATAACTATAGGGGAATTTCCCTATTGAACATCTGCAGCAAAATTTACAGCCATATACTAAACGCTAGGTTAACAAAGTGGATAGAGGAAAATAACGTTATCAATGATTGTCAAGCTGGCTTTAGGAAAAATTATAGTACAATTGACCATATATTTACATTATACTCTTTCATTCAAAAACAATTATTATTGCATAAGAAACTGTATGTTGCATTTATTGACTTTAAGAAAGCTTTTGACTCGGTTATACGTAATAATTTATGGTCTGTTTTGAAGAAAAAAGGAATTGATAAGAAAATGTATCGAGCTTTAACTAGCATGTATAATGTAGTCAAAGCAAGAGTGAGAAATTGCAACAGATTAGGTGAAGCATTTAGCTGTCCAATTGGGTTAAAGCAAGGGGAAATTTGCAGTCCAGTTCTGTTCTCCATATTCATTAATGAGTTAGCAGAAGAAATAATTAGAAAAGGCAAACACGGGCTTCAGCCCTTACCAGATTTCTTAGAACTTGTTATTTTGATGTTTGCAGATGACATAATTTTATTCCCCGACTCTGTTGTGGGGCTTCAACATCAGTTAAATACTTTACACGATACGGCAATAAAGCTTGGTTTAACTGTTAATCTAAGTAAATCAAATGTAGTGGTATTTAGAAATGGTGGTTATCTATCAGATAAAGAGCAATGGTTGTATGGTCATTCCAAGATGACTGTGCTGAATATGTACAGATACCTAGGAATTATTCTTTCTACAAGGTTGTCCTTTACGCACAGTTTTAATGATATGGCTAGCAAGGCTAAACGTAAAGTGATACAAATTTTCAGGCTTCTATGGTCTCTAGGTGAAAAGTCCCTAGTTATATTTTTCAAGCTGTTTGATGCCCAGATCCAGCCCATACTTAGTTATGGTGCTGAGGTGTGGGGTCTAACGAGCAATGTTGATATTTTGGAAAAGATTCATCTCTTTGCATTGAAAAGATTCCTAAACGTTAGCGTAAGAACACCAAATTTGATGGTTTACGGGGAGTTGGGACGTTACCCATTGCAAATCAATTTACAGATCAGGACTATCAAATACTGGTTAAGAATTTTGCAAATGCCCAGCCATCGTTTACCATACAAAGCTTATCAAATGTTGCTACATTATCATAGTAATAATAAAAACACATGGGCTTCTACAATATGTTTTTTCCTTTATAGGCATGGGTTTGGCGAGGTATGGGAAAATCAAGGAGTGGGAAACATAAAAACATTTATCTGTTCACTAAAAACTACCATTGTCAACGAATTTAAACAGAAGTGGTCCACAGACACATTGCAAAGTGAACGTTTTCAATTCTTTAGAACGTTTAAGAGTGAATTAGCACTATCTCCTTATCTGATTAATGTACATCACTTGAAGGCCAGAATAAGTTTGATTAGATTAAGACTTGGAGTATCTCCACTAAAAGTACACAAGTTCCGTTTTCGAAGAAATTTGAATGAAGATGATCTGTCTTGTCCTTTTTGTGTCGACCTAACTGAGAATGAAGTGCACTTTGTTTTACAATGCCCCTTATATAAGGACTTAAGGCAACAGTATATTCCTTCTAAATATTTTAGTCAGCCATCTTTGTTCAAACTTACGATGCTCCTTTCATCTGAAAACAATTCATTAAATACAAGGCTGTCTATGTACCTTGAAAAAGCATTCAAAATACG
>CM065740.1:21744181-21746681 GCA_033310375.1 Conus canariensis
GCAATAGGCTGCACAGGCCACTCCATCTTCAGACTTGGAACCGTCAGTGAAAATATTTTGATAGGATGGGAATTTTGAACAGAGGTCAGCATACAATGCCTTGTATGCCAGAGAGCTGGTAGACTCTTTGCGAAAAGCTGCAAGGTCAAAACGAATCTCTGGTGTGAAAAAGGTCCACGGAGGCTCATCTGGAAACTTGGAAAAATCAGACACAACTCCTAGGTCTAGACCTGCATTCTGCGCATGAGGCTGCATACGAAGACCAAACGGCGGAATACAGTAAGGGTTGTTTTTCGAATTTACTTTGGAACTGAGGGTCAAAGACACAGTCATAGGCAGGGTTTTCCGGTTCAGAGAACAGTCTGATATAGTAATTCAAAGATAGTTTCAGCCTGCGGTTGGACAGTGAGGGTTCACCTGCCTCTGAGAGAGAGAGAGAGAGAGAGAGAGAGAGAGAGAGAGAGAGAGAGAGAGAGAGAGAGAGAGAGCGTTACATTGCGGTTTCGTTTTTTATTGAACGGTAGGTGGTATGGGAGGGGTGGGAAGAAAGACGGTTGGAGTCACAGGGCCGAGTGAGCCATCAGAAGCCTTTGTAAGTTAAAAAAAATTATTTAAGACGAACCAGTCGAGCTGTGTGCATGTGGGACCTTGTGAAATGCGTTCACAGAGCACACACCTTGATTGTGGTATCACAAGTCTGCGCACAGACGTGTGGGAATTTTCGAAAGGAATAGCCTCCAAGCCCACCGTCTGTCACTGCACACTGGATCACGGGGTAAGATAAGTGGTTTACCTGAAAAGAGGCCTCAGAGATTCGACTCCGAAATGGTTCTTGCGTTCTCTTTGTACCTTGGCATTTTCTTTCCCCAAAAGGTATTAAAAAGAATTGATGTTGCTGACCTTCTTTTCACTCCAGACTTAGTTATACCAAAAAGTGTATATAGCCCAGTTCTCTCTTTGGCCTGTAACTTCTCTTGACCGGCCGTCCTGGCAGCCTTTGAGAGCAGCGGAGTGGTGAAGTCTTTTAGGCACCTCACAGAACATCCTGTTCCAAGAACTGAGGGGCTATGACCGAGCAATGTCCTAGGTCATGCTTTGTTGGAATCAGTTGGAAGCTTCCCTGCGTGAGCTAACACAGCAGCAAACAGTAAGAAAACCTGTAGTAATTCCTGTTCACTGCATTGCAAAGAAAATACAAATGTAACCGGTGCGTGTTTTGAGTATTGTGTTAGAGATTTCTTTCTTGCTCTACGTAATGAATATGCAACAACTATTTTAGTCCCCCTCTATGGTAGGGACAGAATGTTATTGAAGATTTTGTTTTTGCGCTGGTCTTGCTTAAGATATTGCATTTAATCTCTTTGAGAAAAAAAGCTCTGGTGAGCGAAGATTTTCTTGTATTTGTTTCATTTGTTTGAGGATCAGAGAGGTTCTGCTTTGTGTCTCTATTTTGACCCACACTCTCTGTTACAGGCAGGTTTCTCCGGGCACGCTCGCACACACTCCAACAGACTTGGTGACAATCCATGATATATAAGTCATTTCACTTATATTTGAGGAAATTAAGTGATGTTTTGGCTTGACTATAATGACCTTAGAGGTAGCGTACCTAAACGAGCACGTGGAGTGTGACAGTTCATTGCAACTCACCTGGTGAAATAATGATATGTGCCAGGAATGGGAACGTCATCCACGGGACAGGGGCTGTTACCGCACGTGCAATACGGAGTGCAGTGTGAGTAAGTGCGTTCAGCGCAGACTTGGCCGGGTACTTCACAAGGTTTCAGCTTTCAGGATAGACATGGACCAGGATTACAAGGAGGCCTGCTGTTAACAGCACCATGCACAGTCACAACTAGTACTAATATAATTGACGGACACATTGACAGTAGCATTACGTACGTTCACCAAATGGTACAGATTCCCTACACAGTAATAAGTCATTGAAGACAGCCGTGGGACCTGCCAAGTATGCTGCAGAGCAAATAATGATCGTTCAGAGGACACGTGGAGTGGCGACTGCATTACGTACTATCAAAACCTGTAACAATGACACTGACACTTAACAACATTATTAAGTTCGATTGAATAATGCACGACTCAGCTAATACTGTCGCCAACGATGCATGGACATCACACTGATTGATCACATAGTCTACAAACACAATTTGTAATCATGTCATTGATATGCTGGAAGGTGAGCTGGCTACACGCTCCAGACCCACAGGACGGCCCGCCCTATGCTACAAGAATGTATGCTAGCGCGACCTGACGGCAGGCAGTCTCGACCCAGCAGACCTGGAAACAACAGCCTCAGACCGGGTCAAGGCCGGCATCAAACAAGCAGAGCAGAGGAGAGAGGCCTAGTGGGAGGAACGGAGGCGCTGCAGACGGCAAAGAACTGCTTTGGCGCCCACAGACACTGATGACCGAGACTTCGCCTGCAGCAGCTGCAACAGAGTCTGCCGCTTAAGGAACGGGCTCTTCGGCCACAGCAGGC
>CM065740.1:21749181-21759181 GCA_033310375.1 Conus canariensis
AATTTAATTGTTGTTCTTTGTTTTTTGTCCCTACTTATTTTATCCTTCATACCACACACACACACACACACACACACACACACACACACACACACACACCACATGCACGCGTGACATCTGCTCTCTCACACACACACACACACACACACACACACAACATACACACACGCACGCACGCACGCACGCACGCACGCACACACACACACCACACACACACACACACACACACACACACACACGCACGCACGCACGCACGCACACACGTGCGATCATCTTCTAGCACGCACACACACTCAAACACACACACACGAACGCGCGTGCGCGCGCGCGCATTCACTCACACACACACAGACACACACACACACACACACACACACACACACACACACACACACACACACAACACACATTCACACACACACACACACATGAAGGCACATACATGAGTTTGGACGCATACTAATTTTTTTTTTTTTAATATAAGTACTACCTTACACAAAATCAAAGCGAAATAACTAAGAAAAGTGTGTTTTGTCCAACGTGAGAATTTGCTGTTCGAAATCACGGAGCTGAGCAGAATAATGAGAGAAGAATGTACAATGTAAAGCAAATCTGGATCACTTGCGTTGTCCATATCTGAATTCTAACACAATGACACAAACACTTCTGTGCGCTGCTATGATGCATGCCGTACAAATCCCAACCAGCCAGGTCGTGAGCTCAGCGTGGTGTATGAGTTAAAACGCGAGCGCTCACTGAGTGAAAGCTGAGCACTTGCTGTAGTGTCACTGGCCTCAAGAGAGAGAGAGAGAGAGAGAGAGAGAGAAGAGAGAGAGAGAGAGAGAGACAGAGACAGAGACAGAGAGAGAGAGAGAGAGAGAGAGAGAGAGGGGGGGGAGGGAGAGACGGACGGACGGAGAGAGACGGTTAAAGAAGGGATTGAGACAGAGAGAGACAGAGAGAGACACACACACACACACACACACACACACACACACACACACACACACAGAGAGAGAGAGAGAGAGAGAGAGAGAGAGAGAGAGAGATGCATTTACAAACGGATCGTCGATGGTACTCAATCAATAAAATCAGAAAATTGCACTTTGTCATTGATATAAGATTTTCAAAGATGTATCGAGCAAAGGATGAGATATGCAAGTAGATCGTGGTTTGGGGGATGAGAGATGGAAAGAGACCGAGAGGATCATTAGGAAAGACAGAGGGAGTGGTGGAACGGTAAATGGGCGGATTAGAGAGAGAGAGAGAGAGAGAAGAGACAGAGAGAGACAGAGAGAGACAGAGAGAGAGACAGACAGACAGACACAGACAGACAGACAGACTGACTGACAGACAGACAATGGCGAAAACGTTTGTTTTCTTTAGGCCATCTGCTTACATACATATTGAGAGGAAAGAGGTATAGGGATGGGTGAGGCACTTTACAACCTGTGCAGTGTCTGGTAAACATGCATATCGGCTTGTTACACAGACGGCAGGCAAACATATGTTCGTTTTTATGTAAAGCAATGGAATGCAGAAAGGGACACATCAAATCGAAATGCACTTGCTATGTTTCTTGTCTGCTTTAAACCCAGGCAGTGTCTTTCAATGTTTAGGGTCTTAAGTGTCTGCGATGTCTTTATCTGCCACTAGCATTCATACCCTTCACATGCACATCTGTACAACACACACACACACACACACACACACACACACACACACACACACACCCGCCCCCCCCACCACACACACACACACACACACATTACTCACTCACACACAACACACACACACACACACACACACACACACAACACACACACACACACACACAAACGCACTTGCAAACACATCTGTTTAGTTTTAAAAAATGTTATTACATTTCTACGTGCATTCAACCCATATGATGCACACAGCTAGCAGTCATCTGTGTTCCTATTCCAGATTTACAGATGTGCAGCTCAGTGTGTAAAGGAAACCACACAGAGTTGCTACTTTCCCCATCATCACCATCATGCTATGTCTCGCTGACAATGAGTTACATCAAGCAACTGGTCAGTTGCAGGATCATCCCTTTCTCAGGTTAGCTATACAAATTCCTAGATTAGTAGCCCCTCTATGAAAATCACCACGATTTTTCGCCCCCCCCCCCCCCCCCCCCCCCCAAAGTACAACAGCTGTTTCCTGACGATAAGCAAAAATGACCTTACCAACGACTACGTTCACGAAATCATTCAGGAGAAGTTGATCTTACTCGATGTCTGCCAAAAAGAGGATTCAAGTAAAATTGCCACCAACCTTAGTCTTCTGCAGGGAGGGAAGGCCAGGTAAACGATGTGATGAGTTGAGGAAGAGAGTGTCACACGAAATCACACGTTTACGTGACGAGTGTGGCTCAGTACAATGAAGGCCCACCTCTTTGCCACAAAGGCCGCAGCGCCACCTACTAAGACACCGATCGCGCTGTGTGTGATCAGTCCCCCTCCACCCTCCCCCCCCCCCCCCCCCCCGCACCCCTGCCTCCCAATATCTACATTGCACCAGATGTTTTCTGTCATATCTCCACACTCACGAAAGATGCAGGCCCAGTGTTTCAAATATTAACTTTGCAAACTCAAAATTTAATGTTGTTTTTGCTGCTGCTGTTGTTGTTGTTACTCCCTTCTAAACATTTGTAACCTACAAAGGAGCTTACACACACACGCGCATGCGTGCGCATGCGCACACTTACTCACTCAAACATGCGTGCGCGCCCACACACACACACACACACACACACACAACACACACACACTTACGCACAAACACATACTTACACACACACACACACACACACACACACACACACACACACACACACATGCTCGTACGCACACATATATGTGCACACACAGGCACAGTTGTGTGTGTACAGGAGCACACACACACACCACACACACACACACACACACACACACACACACACCACAGCGCGCTCAGTCACTCACACAGACACACACACACACACACACACACAACACACACACACACACACACACAAATGTGCCCACGCATGTGTTTACCTCACTTCTTACCCGCCTCCACTATCCACCCAGTTCCCATCTCTCTCTTTCTCCCCTCGCCGTCTTGTTTTTGGCCTGTCCTCATTATTGAACCCCTTCATGCATTGCCTTTTTCATGCTGTAATTAATCTGGGGAGCGTGTGTGGTTCTTGTTGTTGTTGTTGTTGTTGTTGTTGTTGTTGTTTGGGGGTTTTCTTTGTTTTGTTCTGTTTTCATTACCTAGCCTGTTTTTTGTAAAGTCTGAAGAGGACGTGTTTGTCGAACATTTCGTGTTTTGTATTCAGATAAGCGTGTTTTTTTCTTCTTCTTCTTTTTTGAAATCGTATTTTGGCTTATATTTGCCCACGCCAGCTTAAGATTCGTATAGACCACAAGTAGGTTGATTGCAACAGAAAAATGATATAAACGACCGTACTCTATATATTGTTTGTTGGGTCACACCACCGATTGTGTTGCATGGTGTCCAGAAAAGTTTGCCCCTGGCACGTTGTCCATTACAGTCAAGACTGACCCACAGCACATTACCCTTTGCAGTCACAAAGCACTGTTACACTCTGTCCAGTGCAGTCAAGAGTATCATTGAGGTACTTACCTGTTCAGTCACAGCACACCATGCTACACTTTGCCCAGTGCAGTACACACTGTCATTGATACATTTACCACTACGTGACAAGACACTGTGTCGTACGTTGTCTTCTGAAATAAACACTGTCGTCAACATATGTACCTGTATAATCTACATTGTACACTGTGTCACGCCTTGTCCACACGATGAATACTGTCGCTAACATGTTACCTGCACAGCCACAGCATACATTGTGATGCACTTTGTCCATACAATTAACACTGACATTTACATAACTGTCTACCACTCATGACACAATGTGTTACATTTTGTCCTGTGCAGTAAACACTGTCATCAACATATCTTCCTACGCATAAACAAAATACACTCTGTTGCATTTTGTGTCGCTCAATAAACATTTCCATCGACATTTTTACCTGTCCAACCACAACATACACAGTGTTACATTTTGTGTCCTGTAAACACCGTCATCGACATATTTACCTGTACAGCCATGACATCCACCATCACATTTTGTGCAATACCGTAAACGCTGTCATCAAAATATTAACCCATACAGTCTCAATACACCGTGTTAGGCTCTTTTCAGTACAATCAACATTGTCATTGAAATATTTACCTGTACAGTCAGAACACACCGAGTTAGGCTCTGTCCAGTACAGTCAACACTATTGTTGATACATCTATCTCTACAGCTACACCATATAATCAACACTGACACTGATACATCTATCTCCACGGCTGCAACATACAGTCAACACTGTCATCTATACATCTATCTCTACAGCCACCCCATACAATCACCACTGTCATCCATACATCTATCTCTACAGCCACACAATACAGTCACCACTGTCAGTGATACATCTATCTCTACGGCCACACCATACAGTCACCACTGTCATCTATACATCTATCTCTACCACTACACAATGCAATAAACACTGTCATCCATACATCCGTCTCTACGGCCACACCATACAGTCAACACTGTCATCTATACATCTATCTCTACAGCCACACCATTCATCAACACTGTCATCCATACATCTATCTCTACAGCCACACCATTCATCAACACTGTCATCCATACATCTGTCTCTACAGCCACACCATGCAATCAACACTGTCATCCATACATCTGTCTCTACAGCCACACCATTCAATCAACACTGTCATCCATACATCTGTCTCTACAGCCACACATTCAATCAACACTGTCATCTATACATCTGTCTCTACAGCCACACCATTCAATCAACACTGTCATCTATACATCTGTCTCTACAGCCACACCATTCAATCAACACTGTCATCCATACTGTCACAACTGCTGCTGAATCATCACCAACAGCTGCTACAACAACAGCCTTAATAACAACAGACACAACACAACTCTTCCTACTACTACTACCACTACTACTACTACTGCTGCTGCTGCTGCTGCTACTGCTGCTGCTGCTGCTGCTGTGGTTGCTACTGTGGCTGCTTCTGCTGCTGCTTTTTCTACTACTGCCACTTCTGGTATTGCTACCACCAGCACTACCACCACCACCACACCACCACTACTACTACTTCTACTACTGCCTGCTGCTGCTGTGCTGCTGCTGCTGCTGCTGCTACCACTACCACTACTACTGCTATCGCCACCACTACTACTACTACTACTACTAAAACTACTACTACTGCTGCTGCTGCTGCTGCTACTACTACTTTTGCGTCGACATGCAGTATTACCTGTACCACACGTCTAACTCTACCAGGATTTCAATATCTACAGGCCAGATTATGATGACCAGCGAGGTAACAATACGTGAGACATCCAAGAGGTGAGAAGCATGGACACAATCCAGCAGTGAAACAACAGTGGGTATAACAGCTGTGTCTCCTGACAAATCACAAGGCCAAACATGGTGATTAATATTGCTCTCTCTCTCTCTCCTTCTCTCTCTCTCTCTCTCTCTCTCTCTCTCTCTCTCTTGGCTGAGTCCCTACTCAGCACGAGCACGTGCATTTACGCAGTAGGGATCTGCGCTGAACAATGGTTGGGTTCAGCCCCGCTCAGCAGCAGGTCTGACCTTCTGCCTACATTCCAGAAAATCTGGAATCTGTACCTCTCCTCCACTCCCCCTCCTCCCCCCCCTCCTCCCGCTTCACGTCCCTTTCTCTTTTGGAAAAGGACCAGCGCTGTGGTCAATAATCTTTTGAGAAAGCAGTCAAAATCAATGAAGGGAAGGGAGGGTGGTTTTGGGGGTGGGGCGGGGGGTGAAGAGGAAAGGGGATGGGAAGAGTGAGAGAAGAAAACAAGTACGGTTTAGTTCTGACTGGAGTAACATGAAACAAAATTTTTCGTTGTGGTGGAGTCGGAAGATCACATTTAGGACAAGAATGAAACGGAGCCGAAAGAAAATATTCTAATGAATTCATGGTGGCTTGCTCAAAAGTAGAAAATTTATCTTCCTTGGAATTTTCAGGTTAGCAGGAAGAATCAAACCCAAACAAACAGTATACTGAAAAACCTTAAAACTTAGAGTTTTCTCTGTAACACAAACAGTTCCCACCAAAGCATCAGCACTACGATGGAGTGTTTTGGTTAAAAAAAAAAAAAAAGCCAACTGCAGCCGGCCCCCCAAAAAGAAGGAAAAATAAATCCATGCCCCTGCTCCTCACCCCATCTCTGTCTCTGACCCTCTTCCACCACCACCTCCCTCTCTGTTCTCTCTCCTCACACACACACACACCCACACACACACACACACACACACACACACACACACACACATACATTCACACATCACACACACAACACACACACACACACACACACACACACACACACAGATGTATCAAGCAAAGGATGAGATATGCAAGTAGATCGTGGTTTGAGGGATGAGAGATGGAAAGAGATTGAGAGGATCAGCATGAAAGACAGAGGGAGTGGTGGGACGGTAAATGGGCGGATTAGAGAGAGAGAGAGAGAGAGAGAGGAGACGAGAGAGGGAGAGAGAGAGAGAGACAGAGAGAGACAGAGAGAGAGAGAGAGAGAGAAACGGGCAGATTAGAGAGACAGACAGACAGACAGACAGACAATGGCAAAAACGTTTGTTTTCTTTAGGCCATCTGCTTACATACATATTGAGAGGAAAGAGGGTATAGGGATGGGTGAGGTGTAGGGTGGAGGTATTTGCATGACGATTCTGAATGTTTATTAACAATATGGACTTGCAAAACTGTCGAACTGATTTTTAATCGTCCACAAAAAGGCTCCATAGGTGACTACAAACAAGACGAAGTTGGATGATAGCTGGCATAGCCTCTTGGAAAGGCAGAGAGAGAGAGAGAGAGAGAGAGAGAGAGAGAGAGAGAGAGAGAGAGAGAGAGAGAGAGAGAGAGAGAGATTCAAAACTTAAGCTGAAGATTTTCTTCAGATAATGGTTAAAACCTTTCGCAGAAAAGTAATGAAACAGCTAAACAGGACAACAGAACCTAATCCTATGAAGAAATCACATCAAATGTCTTAACAGAATGAGAGTAATGTGATACTGATATCAACAGCCAACAGAGTCACACTTTACAACCTGTGCAGTGTCTGGTAAGCATACACACCAGCTTGTTACACAGACGGCAGGCAAACATATGTTCGTTTTTATGTAAAGCAACGGAATGCAGAAAGGGACACATCAAATCGATACGCTGTTGATTCATTTGCTATGTTTCTTGTCTGCTGTAAGCCCATGTAGTTCTTTTCAATTATTAGGGTCTTAAGTGTCTGCAATGACTTTATCAGCCACTAGCATTCATAGCCTTCAGCATCTGCTAAGGACACACACACGCACACACATGCACGCACACACACACACACACACACACACACACACACACACACACACACACACACACTCTAACTCACTCACACACACACACACACACACACACACACACACACACAACACACACACACACCACATACACAAACGCACTTGAAAACACATCTGTCTAATCAAACAAAGTAATTACATTTATACATGCGTTCAACCATTATGATGCACACAGCTAGCAGTCGTCTGTGTTCCTATTCCAGACTTACATATGTGCAGCCCAGTGGGTAATGGAAACCACAGGAAGTTGTTACTTTCCCCGTCATCGACATCATGCTATGTCTCGCTGACAATGAGTGACATCAAAGAACTGATCAGTTGCAGGATCACCCCTTTCTCAGGTTAGCTATACAAATTCCTAGATTAGCAGCCCCTCTTTGAAAATTACTACGATTCTTCGCCCCCCAAAAAGCACAACAGCTGTTTCCTGACTGTGAGCAAAAATGACCTTACCAACGACTACGTTCACGAAATCATTCAGGAGAAGTTGATCATACTCGATGTCTGCCAAAAAGAGGATTCAAGTAAAATTGCCACCAACCTTAGTCTTCTGCAGGGAGGGAAGGCCAGGTAAACGATGTGATGAGTTGAGGAAGAGAGTGTCACACGAAATCACACGTTTACGTGACGAGTGTGGCTCAGCACAATAAAGGCCCACCTCTCTTACCTGACGTGGCAAAGGCCGCAGCGCCACCTACTAAGACACGGGTCGCGCTGTGTGTGATCAGTCCCACTTCCCCCCCCCCCCCCCCCCCCCCCCCCCCCCCCCCCCCCAATATCTACATTGCACCAGATGTTTCCTGTCATATCTCCACACTCCGAAAGATGCAGGCCCAGCGTTTCAAAGATTAACTTTGCAAACACAAACGCTGCTCACCAGTCATGTGCTGGGTTTAAATGAAATAATTGCTACAGTAATATTAAAAGTGTCAGGCCACTACAGTATTATCTAGTTCCAGAAAATACTTTTTAGACATCCAGTGTTGTATGGAAACAGTATTTTAAAAACATAGCCATGCAATGGTAAGGTTCACACATTCACACGTTCACTTTTTGTACTCCCAGTTCTTATAGAACAGGGAGTGCTTTAGAATGGGAACGAAGAAATGCTTGTGTGTGTGTGTGTGTGTGTGTGTGTGTGTGTGTGTGTGTGTGTGTGTGTGTGTGTGTGTGTGTGTGATGTGTGTGTTGCATGTGTGTGTGCATGTGTGTGTGTGTGTGTGTGTGTGTGTGAGTGTGTGTGTGTGAGTGTGAGTGTGTGTGTGTGTGTGTGTGTGTGTGTGTGTGTGTGTGTGTGTGTGTGTGTGTGTGTGTGGTTATGCTGTACTGTTTCAACTACATTTTACTTCAACAGGGCACCCAGTTCCATAAACTCGCGTGAAAAACCAAACAAACAAACAAACAAAAAACAAGGGACAAAAAAACTTAGTTTACTGCTATAGCCGTTACTAACGGCTGTAGTGGAATGTAATGGTTTTTCTTCTTTATGGAATATCTCAGAAAGTACTGGGCCGATCTTTGTGAAAAGTAGCAGGTATGTTCATTATGGGTCACGGATGATGCCCGATGTTTTAGTTTACCGTTATAGCCGTTACTAACGGCCTGTAATGGTAACGTTTTTTATTTTTACGGAATATCTCAGAAAGTACGTGGCCGATCTTTCTGAAAATTTGTAGGTATGTTCATTATGGGTCACAAATAATGCCCGATGTTTTAGTTTACCGTTATAGCTGTTGCTAACGGCTGTAACGGCCTGTAACGGTTTTTCTTCTTTGTGGAATATCTCAGAAAGTACTTGACCGATCTTTGTGAAAATTAGCAGGTATGTTCATTATTGGTCACGGATGATGCCCGATGTTTAGTCTACCGTTATAGCCATTACTAACGGCTTGAACGGCCTGTAACGGTTTTTCTTCTTTGTGGAATATCTCAGAAAGTACTTTGTCGATCTTTCTGAAAATTTGTAGATATGTTCATTATGGGGCTTGGATGAAACCCGATGTTTTAGTTTACCGTTATATCCGTTACTAATGGCTATAACGGCCCATAACGGTTTTTCTTCTTTATGGAATAACTCAGAAAGTCCTTGGCCGATCTTTCTGAAAATTTGTAGGTATGTTTATTATGGGCGACGGATGATGCCCGATGTTTAATTTACCGTTATAACCGTTACTAACGGCTATAACGGCCCATAACGGTTTTTTATTTTTATGGAATGTCTCAGAAAGTACTTGGCCGATCTTTTTGAAAATTTGTAGGAATATTAATTATGGGCCACGGATGATGCCCAACGTTTTAGTTTACCGTTATAGCCGTTAATAACGGCTATAACGGCCCATAACGGTTTTTCTTCTTTATGGAATATCTCAGAAAGTACTTGGCCGATCTTTCTGAAAATTAGCAGATATGTTCATTGTGGGTCACGGATGATGCCCGATGTTTTAGTTTACCGTTATAACTGTTACTAACGG
>CM065740.1:21764181-21821681 GCA_033310375.1 Conus canariensis
TCCCTTGCACAGCAAATCCGTGAGGGTCGGCCTCTCGGGTTGGGGGGTCGTCTTACCTCCTCTTCCACTGTCATCCCTGCCCATTCCTCTGCTTGGAGTGGAGACGCACCTGGATCCGGCAGGGTGTGTTCTGGACTGGACGCCGACTCCGTCTTCTGCAGTCCCAGTGTTTGCAGTTCCAACTTCGGTTCCATCCTTTCTTCGGGGTGGGCAAGCACCTCGAGGGCTCACTGCGGTATATCATCTGCGGGTGACTTGTGAGTGATGTAGTTGGTGCCTAGTAGGTAGGGGACCGGACTCTTCGATTCTTCACTACTTTATTCCAGCTGCTTCGTCTCAAGCGCTTCAGTGCAGGTCTTTTGTGTGTGTGTGTGTGTGTGTGTGTGTGTGTGTGTGTGTGTGTGTGTGTGTGTGTGTGTGTGTGTCTGTGTGTGTGTGTGTGTGTGTGCGTGTGTGTGTTTGGTGGTACATTGATGTGAGGGCGTGGTGAATCAGAGACAGACTTTTACGTGGTGATATTAGAAAACACTTACTGTATTGCCGTTTTTTTTTTGAGTTTTTTTTTCTGTGTGCATGTGTCGAGTGTCCGCCAGGGTCTTTGAGTGAGATACTTAAAGTGCAAGATTGGGTTTCGTGTCACTTGAACAATTTAAGTGCTTTAAATGATATGTTGGGAATTGAGTTTGGGTGTAGGGATAGTCTGACACCAATAGTAAAAAAATTAGTATAAGGAATACAGTTTGGGAGAAGGAGGGTGTACATTGAAGCATCGCGTGGGCATCTCGGGTTCGGTGGAATGTCAACCTTGTTTGATATTTCAGCCCGGGATTACCAGGTGATGTAGTTCTTCACCCGTGTTCCTTCTGGTATTGGCCTTCAGTGGGCTGAGGTGTGTGTGTGCCTCTTGAGGGAAGGGTCCCTACATGTGAATGCGCAGCACATGCGTGCACAGGACTGCATAAGGGGCCATGTGATGATGGTCGTGCATTGGTGTCATTAATATAGTTGGATTCCTTTTTGCTTTGGTTTTTTTTTGCGTGTGGGGAAAACTGCGTGCGTGTGTTGGATGTAAAGATCTTGGTGTTTTCATCTGCTATTCTGTTGGTGAGACTGCGTGTGTGAATGCAAATAAAGCCGTCTGTTTGTGCACCATATTTCCCTTTGTCTGTGTGTTTGTTGTGTGGCGTTCGTACTCAGGTAAAAAGGGGAAGGGGGTGGTTATAAAGGGGGGGGGGGTATATTTATACATATATCCCTGTCTACTGTCTTATACAGTGACATAACCACATCATGCAAATGTTAAAAAAAAAAAGCAAGCTGATATTTTTGATGCATTGTAGTTGTCTAATTATCATCCTTCGCAGCTTGTTGTATGTTAATATTTTACAAAAGGAATCTCTCTCTCTCTCTCTCTATCTCTCTCTCTCTCTCTCTCTCTCTCTCTCTCTTCTCTCTCTCTCTCTCTCTCTCTCTCTCTCTCTCTCTCTCTGTAACAACAGAAGGATCGCTTATTCTGTCTGTGTGTGATGATTATTTTTTCTCTTCTTTGTAATCGATTTCTTTATTCTTGCTTGTTGTTTCAATCATTTTGTAATTTTTTTTTTTTACCTTAAATTCATCTATACTTCAATGTTAATGGAGGAACAACTCATCAACTTTTTAATGTATTTGTGAAGAATGTGTGGTTGTTAAAAGTTTTGTAGGTTTTAGTTGCTAGTTATGCTTAGTTAAGTTAGTCCCTTAGCGGGGCAAGGGCCGGATGAACAAATGCATGTGTTTGCTTATCAGTTACTCTTGGAAATAAAGATATCATCATCATCATCATCATCATCATCATCATCATCATCATCATCATCATCATATCAGATGCAACTTAGAATGGAAAGGGACTCTTGAACTGAATTACTGTGATTTGCCGCGTCTGTCTGTCTATCTGTCTGTCTATCTGTCAGTCTGTCTGTCTGTCTGTCTGTCTGTCTATCTGTCTGTCTGTCTCTTTCTCACACACACATACACACGCACGCACGCATGCACACACGCACGCGCGCACGCATACACTCAGAGTAAATTTGGTGGAGTCCTACAAGGTCCTGGGAGTTGTTTGGAAGAAATTGTTTTTTGTTTGTTTGTTTGTTGTTTTTTTCTTTGCGCCAGTGTGACTCCCATAGGAGCTAGACTGGGGAATACGGATGTCAGTTTGAGGCTGATCCAGAATGGCCACCTTCCAATATGAGAGTCACTCTGGGATGGGTTCCAGAAACGCCTACCCCCCCCCCCCCCCCTTCCTTCCACTCCTGTCTGACAGGGAAGTCATGTTGGTACAGATTTAAGAAAATCCCCTTCTTCTGTCCAACAGGGAGGGGGGGGGGGGGGCGGGGTTCTGTGTGGGGTCCTATAAGCCCCAACCTTTCCAACACGGGAGGGGTTCTGGATGGGGGTCCCATACAGTCCCCACCTTTCCAACAGTGGCGGGGGGGGGGGGGGCGTCCTGTGTGGGGTCCAATAAGCCCCAACCTTTCCAACAGGGGAGGGTTTCTGGGTGGGGTCCTATACAGTCCCCACCTTTCCAACAGGGGAGGGTTTCTGGGTGGAGTCCTATACAGTCCCCACCTTGCCAACAGGGGAGGGGTTCTGGGGTGGGGTCTTATACAGTCCCCACCTTTCAATCAGGGGAGAGGTTCTGGGTGGGGTTCTATACAGTCCCCACCTTTCCAACAGGGGAGGGTTTCTGGGTGGGGTCTTATACAGTCCCCACCTTTCCAACAGGGGAGGCTTTCTGGGTGGGGTCCTATACAGTCCCCACCTTTCCAACAGGGGAGGGTTTCTGGGTGGGGTCTTATACAGTCCCCACCTTTCCAACAGGGGAGGGTTTCTGGGTGGGGTCCTATACAGTCCCCACCTTTCCAACAGGGGAGGGTTTCTGGGTGGGGTCCTATACAGTCCCCACCTTTCCAACAGGGGAGGGGTTCTGGGGTGGAGTCTTATACAGTCCCCACCTTTCAATCAGGGTAGAGGTTCTGGGTGGGGTCCTATACAGTCTCCACCTTTCAAACAGTGGAGGGGTTCTGGGTGGGGTCCTATACAGTGCCCACCTTTACAAGAGGGGAGAGTTTCTTTTGGGTCCTATACAGTCCCCACATTTCCAACGGGGGAGGGTTTCTTTTTGGGTACGTATACAATGCCCGCCTTTCCAACAGGGGAGGGTTTCTGTCTGTAGTTCTATACAGTCCCCACCTTTCCAACAGGGAGGGTTTCTGGGTGGGGTCTTATACAGTCCCCACCTTTCCAACAGGGAGGGTTTCTGGGTGGAGTCCTACACAGTCAACACCTTTCCAACGGGGCAGCAATTTTGGGTTGGTTTCTATACAGTCCTCACCTTTCCAACAGGGGAGAGGTTCTGGTTGGGGTCCTTTACTGTCCCAACCTCTCCAGCAGGGGAGGGATCTGGTTGGTTCCCATACAGTCCCCACATTTCCAACAGGTGAGGGGTTCCGGTTGGAGTCCTATACAGTCCCCGCCTTTTCAACAAGGGAGAGGGTTTTAGTGGGTCCCATACAATCAC
Source organism: Conus canariensis (assembly GCA_033310375.1). NCBI lineage: Eukaryota > Metazoa > Mollusca > Gastropoda > Neogastropoda > Conidae > Conus > Conus canariensis. The sequence goes on from CM065740.1 coordinate 21,767,744, forward strand.
CACCCTTACAACAGGGGAGGGGTTCTGTGTGGGGTCGTATACAGTCTCCGGCTTTCCGACAGTGGGGGGGTGGGGGGGGGGGGTTGTGGTTGGAGTCCGATACAGTCCCCACCTTTCCAACAGTGGAGGGGTTCTGGGTGGGGTTCTATACAGTCGCCACCTTTCCAGCAGGGGAGGGATTCTGGTTGGAGTCCTATACAGTCCCCACCTTTCCAAGAGGGGAGGGGTTCTGGGTGGGGTCCTATACAGTCCCCACCATTCCAACAGGGGAGGGGTTCTGGGTGGGGTCTTATACAGTCCCCACCTTTCCAACAGGGGAGGGTTTCTGTCTGTAGTTCTATACAGTCCCCACCTTTCCAACAGGGGAGGGGTTCTGGGTGGGTTCCTATACAGTCCCCACCTTTCCAACAGGGGAGGGGTTCTGGATGGGTTCCTATACAGTCCCCACCTTTCCAACAGGGGAGGGGTTCTGGGTGGGGTCCTATACAGTCCCCACCTTTCCAACAGGGGAGGGGTTCTGGTGTGGTTCCTATACAGTCCCCACCTTTCCAACAGGGAATGGGTTCTGGGTGGGTTCTCTATACAGTCCCCACCTTTCCAACAGGGGAGGGTTTCTGTCTGTAGTTCTATACAGTCCCCATCTTTCCAACAGGGAATGGGTTCTGGGTGGGTTCCTATACAGTCCCCACCTTTCCAACAGGGGAGGGTTTCTGTCAGCAGTTCTATATACAGTCCCCACCTTTCCAACAGGGGAGGAGTTCTGGATAGGGTCTTATACAGTCCCCACCTTTCCAACAGGGAATGGGTTCTGGGTGGGTTCCTATACAGTCCCCACCTTTCCAACACGGGAGGGTTTCTGTCTCTAGTTCTATACAGTCCCCACCTTTCCAACAGGGAGGAGTTCTGGGTGGGTTCCTATACAGTCCCCACCTTTCCAACAGGGAATGGGTTCTGGGTGGGTTCCTATACAGTCCCCACCTTTCAATCAGGGGAGAGGTTCTGGGTGGGGTCCTATACAGTCTCCACCTTTCGAACAGTGGAGGGGTTCTGGGTGGGGTCCTATACAGTGCCCACCTTTCCAAGAGGGGAGGGTTTCTTTTGGGTCCTATACAGTCCCCACATTTCCAACGGGGGAGGGTTTCTTTTTGGGTACGTATACAATGCCCGCCTTTCCAACAGGGGAGGGTTTCTGTCTGTAGTTCTATACAGTCCCCACCTTTCCAACAGGGAGGGTTTCTGGGTGGGGTCTTATACAGTCCCCACCTTTCCAACAGGGAGGGTTTCTGGGTGGAGTCCTACACAGTCAACAACTTTCCAACGAGGCAGCAATTTTGGGTTGGTTTCTATACAGTCCTCACCTTTCCAACAGGGGAGAGGTTCTGGTTGGGGTCCTTTACTGTCCCAACCTCTCCAGCAGGGGAGGGATCTGGTTGGTTCCCATACAGTCCCCACATTTCCAACAGGTGAGGGGTTCCGGTTGGAGTCCTATACAGTCCCCGCCTTTTCAACAAGGGAGGGGCTTTTAGTGGAGTCCTATACAATCACCGCCCTTACAACAGGGGAGGGGTTTTGTGTGGGGTCGTATACAGTCTCCGGCTTTCCGGCGGGTGGTGGGGGGGGGGGGATTATGGTTGGAGTCCGATACAGTCCCCACCTTTCCAACAGTGGAGGGGTTCTGGGTGGGGTTCTATACAGTCGCCACCTTTCCAGCAGGAGAGGGATTCTGGTTGGGGTCCAATACAGTCCCCACATTTCCAACAGGCGAGGGGTTCTGGGTGGGTTCCTCTACACTCCCTGCCTTTCCAACAGGGATGGTGTCCTGGGTGCGGTCCTATTAAATTCTCACCTTTCCAACAGGGGAAGGGTTTTCGGGTGGGTTCCTATACAGTTCCCACCATTCCAACGGGGGAGCGGTTCTGGGTGGGTTCCTATACAGTTCCCACAATTCCAACGGGGAGGGGTTCTGGGTGATGTCCTGTACAGTCCCCATCTTTCCGGCTGGGGAAGGGTTCTGGTGGGATGGGTGTAGTGTTGTAGTGTGGGTGATTGGGTGGTCATTGGGGAGGGATGGGTGTAGTGTTGTAGTGTGGGTGATTGGGGGGGGGGGGGGTCTTCGGTGAGGGATGGGTGTAGTGTTGTAGTGTCAGTAATTGCAGGGTCATTGGTGAGGGATGGGTGTAGTGGTGTAGTGTGGGTGATTGGGGTCACTGGTGAAGGGTGACTGTAGTGTTGTAGTGTGGTGAATTGGAGTCATGTGAGGGATGGGTGTAAGGTGTGTATTGGTGGGTGATTGGGGTCACTTGTGAAGGGTGTGTATTTGGGGTTTGTAGTGTGTGGGCTAATTGTGGGGTCACTGATGAGGGATGGGTGTATTGTTGATGTGGTGATTGGGTGTATTGGTGGAGGGTGTAGTGTTGTAGTGTGGTGAATTGGGGGAGTTATGTGGTGAGGATGGTGTGTAGTTGTAGTGTGGTGATTGGGGTCATTGATGAGGGATTGAGTGTTGTAGTGTGTATTGGGGTCACTGTAAGGAGGTTGATGGGTGATGGGGTGAAGGGGGTCATTGGTGAGGCGTTATGGGGTAGTGACTTGTAGTGTGGGTGATTGGGTGGTATTGGTGAGGGATGGGATGTAGGTTTGTAGTGTGGGTGATTGTGGGGGTCATGTGAGGGATGGGTGTAGTGTTGTAGTGTGGTGATTGGGGGGTCATTGGTGAGAGTATGTGGTGTAGTTAGTGTATTGGTGATTGGGGCATGTGAGGGTATGTAGTTAGTGTGGGTGAATTGGGATCATTGGTGAGGATGGGTGTAGTGTGTAGTGTGGGTGATGGGTGGTCATTGTGAGGGATGGGTAGTGTTTGTAGTGTGGGTGATTGGTGGTCATTGGGAGGATGGGTGTAGTGTGTAGTGTGGGTGATTGGGGGTCTTTGGTGAGGGATGGGTATGTTGTAGTGTGAGTAATTGGGGGGGGGGGTATGGGAGGTGGTGGTGGTTGTATGTGGGGTGATTGGGTGGTATTGGGGAGGGATGGTGTTAGTGATGTAGTTGTGGAAATTGGGGTCTTGGGGGAGTGTGTAGTGTTGTAGTGTGAGTAGTGTGGGTGATTGGGTGTTATTGGTGAGGGATGGGTGTAGTGTTGTAGTGTGGGTGATTGGGGGTGATAGCTGAGGGGTGGGTGTAGTGTCTAAGTGTGGGTGATTGGGGGCTTATTGGTGGGGATGGTGTAGCGTTGTAGTGTGGGTGATTGGGGGGTCATTGGTGAGGGATGGGTGTAGTGTTGTAGTGTGGTGATTGGGTCACTGGTGAAGGGTGACTGTAGTGTTGTAGTGTGGGTGAGTGGGTGGGTGTCGTGGGGGGGGGGGTCATTGGTGAGGGATGGGTGTAGTGTTGTAGTGTGGGTGATTGGGTGGTCATTGGTGAGGGATGGGTGTAGTGTTGTAGTGTGGGTGATTGGGGGGTCATTGGTGAAGGATGGGTGTAGTGTTGTAGTGTGAGTAATTGGGGGTCATTGTTGAGAGATGGGTGTAGTGGTGTAGTGTAGATGATTGGGGTCACTGGTGAAGGGTGACTGTAGTGTTGTAGTGTGGGTGAATTGGGGAGTCATTGGTGATGGATGGGTGTAGTGTTGCAGTGTGGGTGATTGGGTGGTCATTGGGGAGGGATGGGTGTAGTGTTGTAGTGTGGGTGATTGGGGGTCTTTGGTGAGGGATGGGTGTAGTGTTGTAGTGTGAGTAATTGGGGGGTCATTGGTGAGGGATGGGTGTAGTGTTGTAGTGTGGGTGATTGGGTGGTCATTGGGGAGGGATGGGTGTAGTGATGTAGTGTGGGTGATTGGGGGTCTTTCGTGAGGTATGGGTGTAGTGTTGTAGTGTGAGTAATTGGGGGTGATTGGTGAGGGATGGGTGTAATGTTGTAGTGTGGGTGATTGGGTGGTCATTGGTGAGGGATGGGTGTAGTGATGTAGTGTGGGTGATTAGGGGTCTTTGGTGAGGGATGGGTGTAGTGTTGTAGTGTGAGTAATTTGGGGGGGGGGGGGGGGCGTCATTGGTGAGGGATGGGTGAAGTGGTGTAGTGTGGTGATTGGGGTCACTGGTGAAGGGTGACTGTAGTGTTGTAGTGTGGGTGAATTGGGGAGTCATTGGTGAGGGATGGGTGTGGTGTTGTAGTGTGGGTGATTGGGGTCACTTGTGAGGGATGGGTGTAGTGTTTAGTGGTGATTGGGTGGGGCATTGGTGAGGGATGGGTGTTTGTGAGTAGTGTGGGTGATTGGGGTCTATTGCGTGAGGTATGGGGTAGTGTTGTAGTGTGATGGGTGACTGTAGTGTTTTAGTTGGTAATTGTGGGGTCACTGAGTGAGGGATGTGTGTTATTGTTGAAGTGTGGGTGATTGGGTTTATTGGTGAGGGATGGGTGTAGTGTTGTAGTGTGGTGATTGGGGGTGTGCTGAGGGTGGGATGTAGTGTCAAGTGGTGGGTGATTGGGGGTCATTGGTGGGGGATGGTGTAGTGTTGTAGTGTGGGTGATTGGGGGGTGGGCGTTGGTGAGGGATGGGTGTAGTGTTGTAGTGTGGGTGATTGGGGTCACTGGTGAAGGGTGACTGTAGTGGTTGTGGTATTGTGGGGTTGAGAGGTGGGTTTGTTGAGTGTGGTGATTGGGTCATTGGTGAGGGATGGGTGTAGTGTTGTAGTGTGGGTGATTGGGTGAGTCATTGGTGAGGGATGGGTGTAGTGTTGTATGTGGGTGATTGGGGTGGTCATTGGTGAGGGATGGTGATAGTGTTGTAGTGTGGGTGATTTGGGGTGAAGGTTGGAGGGAGTGGGTGTAGTGTTGTAGTGTGGTGATTGGGGTCACTGGTGAAGGGTGACTGTAGTGTTGTAGTGTGGGTGATTGGGTGGGAGGGAGGTGGTATGTTGTAGTGTGATGGGGGTATGGTGAGTGGTGTGTGTGTAGTGTGGGTGATTGGGTGGTCATTGGTGAGGGATGGGTGTAGTGTTGTAGTGTGGGTGATTGGGGTGAAGGTGAGGGTGGGTGTAGTGTTGTAGTGTGGTGATTGGGGTCACTTGGTGAAGGGTGATGTAGTGTTGTAGTGAGGTGATTGGGGGTCATTGGTGAGGGATGAGTGTAGTTTGTAGTGGTATTGGGTGGTATGGTGAGGTGGGTGTAGTGTTGAGTGGGTGATTGGGTAGTGAGGGTGGTGTAGTGTATGTGGTGATGGGGTCAGAGATGTGTTGTTGTAGTGTGGGTGATTGGGAGTGATAGGTGAGGGATGAGTAGTGTTGTAGTGTGGGTGATTGGGGAGTGATAGGTGAGGGTGGTAGTGTTGTAGTGGTGATTGGGGTCATGTGAGGTGGGTCATGGTAGTGTGGTAATTGGGTCAGTGAGGTGGGTAGTCTTATAGTGTGGGTGATTGGGGACTCAGAGGTGAGGGGTGGGTGTAGCGTGGGTAATTGGGGGTCATTGGTGAGGGGTGGGTATATAGTGTGGGTGATTGGGGGTGACTGGTGAGGGTGGGCACGGGAGGAGAGAGGATGAAGGGACAGGGGGTTAGACTCGATGTCCATAGGCCTGTGTGGTCCCACTGGGTGTAAACCACGAACTGATAAACGTCACACAATGAAACAAAATCCTCGCGCTTTTTTCTTCTCATTATCTTGAATTGGAACTGCATTTAGCCTCACAAATTTGAACTCATATCCAGTCATTTGGATTTGAACTCATGTCCGGCGGTTTGAATTTGAATTCATATTGATCTTATACTTAAGCTTACAGTGATCATTTTGAATTTAAACCGAAAATCCGCATCTCAGATTAAACTTATATTCAGCATCTCGATTTATGACTTGTATTTAGCGTCTTGAATTCAAATCATGTCGGCGTCTTGAATTGACATTTATAATCTGCATCTGCAACTGTGACATACATATCTGAAAAGGTAAAAAGGCGTCGATTCAGCGGAAGGAATGATGTGTAGAGCCGGAATAGCTCAGTTGGTAGAGCGCCGGACTCGTAATCTTGGTGATTCTGGGGTTGCGGGTTCGAATCTCCTCCGGAGCGTTTCGGTACAGGGGGATTTTTCCCTCGGAGTTAACATTGGTTCTGACTCCATTTCCCATACAGTCCTTCGAATGAGACTATAAACCGAGGTTCCGTGTGTGAATGCATGCATAACATCTTGCTCACACGTAAAATCCCATCACCAACTTTCGGAAGAGAAGGCCAGTTTGGCCGTTGTATGGATGACACGTTACACATTGCAAGCACCCTGCGTGAGAAATAGAAAGAATGAAGGAAGTAAGGAAGGAAATTGAGTGAACGATATTGACTGGATGGCACGGGAAACGACTGAATGAAGCGCCAGCTGGCAGCTCTTCAGTCGGCACTACCCAGGTAGGCAGCCCGTTGTGTAAACGAGTGTCGCTTGTAAAGCGCTTAGAGCTTGGTCTCTAGCCGAGAATAGGCGCTATATAAGTATTCATTATTAGATGAGGCGAAATGCTCATCTTTATAAAGTACACAATCGCCTGCATAATTTGTCTGTTCGTTGGTAGAAGAACAAACGGTTGGTAGATAAATTACTTAGGCTGCAGGGTTTTCTCTGCAACTGTAGCTCGGTGATGAGATAGTTACACGAAATGTCACGTTTGTATCTCGGTAATGAGTTACACAGACTGTAACAATTGTATCTCGGTGATGAGTCACACATACTAACGACTGTATCTCGGTGATGAGTTACACAGACTGTAACAATTGTATCTCGGTGATGAGTTACACAGACTGTAACGACTGTATCTCGGTGATGAGTTACACAGATTGTAACGACTGTATCTCGGTGACGAGTAACACAGATTGTAACAATTGTATCTCGGTAACAAATTACAGAGACTGTAACGACTGTACCTCGGTGATGAGTTACACAGACTGTAACGACTGTATCTTGGTGATCAGTTACACAGAATGTAACAATTGTATCTCGGTGATCAGTTTAAGATATTGTAACAATTGTATCTCGGTGATGAGTTACACAGACTGTAACGATTGTATCTTGGTGACCAGTTACACAGATTGTAACAATTGTATCTCGGTGATCAGTTTAACAGATTGTAACGACTGTATCTCGGTGATGAGTTACACAGACTGTAACAATTGTATCTCGGTGATGAGTTACACAGACTGTAACGACTGTATCTCGGTGATGAGTTACACAGATTGTAACGACTGTATCTCGGTGATGAATAACAGATTGTAACAATTGTATCTCGGTAACAAATTACAGAGACTGTAACGACTACCTCGGTGATGAGTTGCACAGACTGTAACGACTGTATCTTGGTGATCAGTTACACAGAATGTAGCAATTGTATCTCGGTGATCAGTTTAAGAGATTGTAACAATTGTATCTCGGTGATGAGTTACACAGACTGTAACGACTGTATCTTGGTGATCAGTTACACAGATTGTGACAATTGTGTCTCGGTGATCAGTTTAACAGATTGTAACAATTGTATCTCGGTGATGAGTTACACAGACTGTAACGACTGTATCTCGGTGATGAGTTACACAGACTGTAACGACTGTATCTCGGTGATGAGTTACACAGACTGTAACGACTGTATCTCGGTGATGAGTTACACAGATTGTAACAATTGTATCTTGGTGATGAGTTACACAGACTGTAACGACTGTATCTTGGTGATCACTTACACAGATTGTAACGACTTTATCTCGGTGATGAGTTACACAGACTGTAACAATTGTATCTCGGTGATGAGTAACACAGATTGGTATAGTGTGTCTCAATGATAAGTAACACAGACTGTTACAATTTTATCTCGGTGATGAGTAACATAGACTGTTACAATCGTAATTTGATGATGAGTAACACAACCTGGTGTAGTTGTATCTTGGTGATGAGTAACACAGATTGGTAAAGTATTATCTCGGTGATGAGTAACACAGATTGGCATAGTATTATCTCGGTGATGAGTAACACAGATTGGTACAGTACTATCTCGGTGATGAGTAACACAGATTGTTACAATTGTATCTCGGTGATGAGTTACACAGATTGTTATGGTTGTATCTCGTTGATGACTTACAGACTGCTAAAATTGTATCTGGGCGATTAGGTCCACAGTGTGTTACAATGGTATCTGGGCGATTAGGTCCCAGTGTGTTACAATGGTATCTGGGCGATTAGGTCCACAGTGCGTTACAATGGCATCTGGGCGATTAGGTCCACAGTGTGTTACAATGGTATCTGGTCAATTAGTTCCACAGTGTGTTACAGTTGTATCAGGGTGGTTAGTTCCACAGTGTGTTACAATGGTATCTGGGCGATTAGTTCCACAGTGTGTTTCAGTTGTACTGGGCTATTAGTTCCACAGTGTGTTACAATTGTATATGGGCGATTAGTTCTACAGTGTGTTACATGGTATCTGGGCGATTATTCCCACGGTGTGTTACAATGGTATCTGGGCGATTATTTCCACATGTGTTAGTTTTATCTGGGATGTTCACAGTGTAAATTATCTGGGCGATTAGTTCCACAGTGTGTTACATTATCTGGGCGATTAGTCCCAGTGTGTTACAATGGATCTGGGCGATTAGTTCCACAGTGTGTTACAATGGTATCTGGGCGATTATCTACAGTGTGTTACAATGGTATCTGGCATTAGTTCCACAGTGTGTTACTAATTGCATCAGGGCGATTAGTTCCACAGTGTGTTACAATGGTATCTGGGCGATTAGTTCCACAGTGTGTTACAATGGTATCTGGGCGATTAGTTCCACAGTGTGTTACAATCTCATCAGGGCGATTAGTTCCACAGTGTGTTACAATGGTATCTGGGCGATTAGTTCCACAGTGTGTTACAATGGTATCTGGGCGATTAGTTCCACAGTGTGTTACAATGGTATCTGGGCGAATTAGTTCCACAGTGTGTTACATTTGCGATTAGTTCCACAGTGTGTTACAGTGGTATCTAGGCGATTAGTTATACAGTGTGTTACAGTTGTATCTGGGCGATTAGCCCCACAGTGTGTTACAGTTGTATCTATGCGATTAGCTCCACAGTGTGTTACAAAGGTATCTGGGCGATTAGTTCCACAGTGTATTACAGTTGTATCTCAGCAATTAGCCCACAGTGTGTTACAGTTGTATCTGGGCAATTAGCCCTACAGTGTGTTACAGTTGTATCTGGGCAATTAGCTCCAAAGTGTGTTGCAGTTGTATCTATGCGATTAGCTCCACAGTGTGTTACAAAGGTATCTGGGCGATTAGTTCCACAGTGTGTTACAGTTGTATCTGGGCAATTAGCCCCACAGTGTGTTACAGTTGTACCAGGCCGATTAGCTCAAAATTGTGTTACAGTTGCATGTGGGTGATCAGTTCTACATTGTGTTACAATTTCATTCAGGGCGATTATTTCGACAGTGTGTTACAGTTTTATCTGGGCGATTAGTTCCACAGTGTGTTACAATGGTATCTGGGCGATTAGTTCCACAGTGTGTTACAATGGTATCTGGGCATTAGTTCCAAGTGTGTTACATTTATCGTGGCGATTAGTTCCACAGTGTGTTACAATGGTATCTGGGCGATTAGTTCCACAGTGTGTTACAATAGTATCTGGGCGATTAGTTCCACAGTGTGTTACAGTGGTATCAGGGCGATTAGTTCCACAGTGTGTTACAATGGTATCTGGGCGATTAGTTCCACAGTGTGTTACAATCTCATCAGGGCGATTAGTTCCACAGTGTGTTACAATGTTATCTGGGCGATTAGTTCCACAGTGTGTTACAATGGTATCTGGGCGATTAGTTCCACAGCGTGTTACAGTGGTATCAGGGCGATTATTTCCACAGTGTGTATACAGTTTTATCTGGGCGATTAGTTCCACAGTGTGTTACAATGGTATCTGGGCGATTAGTTCCACAGTGTGTTACAGTGGTATCTGGGCGATTAGTTCCACAGTGTGTTACAATGGTATCTGGGCGATTAGTTCCACAGTGTGTTACATGGTATCTGGGCGATTAGTTCCACAGTGTGTTACAATGGTATCTGGGCGATTAGTTCCACAGTGTGTTACAATCTCATCAGGGCGATTAGTTCCACAGTGTGTTACAATGGTATCTGGGCGAATAGTTCCACAGCGTGTTACAGTGGTATCAGGGCGATTAGTTCCACAGTGTGTTACAATCTCATCAGGGCGATTAGTTCCACAGTGTGTTACAATGGTATCTGGGCGATTAGTTCCACAGTTGTTACAGTGGTATCTGGGCGATTAGTTCCACAGCGTGTTACAATGGTATCTGGGCGATTAGTTCCACAGCGTGTTACAGTTTTATCTGGGCGATTAGTTCCACAGCGTGTTACAATGGTATCTGGGCGATTAGTTCCACAGCGTGTTACAGTGGTATCTGGGCGATTAGTTCCACAGCGTGTTACATGTAACTGGGCGATTAGTTCCACAGTTTGTTACAATTTCATCAGGGCGATTAGCTCCACAGTGTGTTACAGCATGCCCGAATCCGGGGGTGGGGGGTGGGGTGGGGGGGTGGGGGGGGGGGTGTCTGCAGTGTGTTCGTTTTGTCGCAGTGATGACTGGGATATTCCATACATTGGGCAGATAATGTGTGGCGATAAATAGATACCTTAATAAGTCATAATAGCTGCTGAATTTTTCTCTCTCTCTCTCTCTCTCTCTCTCTCTCTCTCTGTTGTGTGTGTGTGTGTGTGTGTGTGTGTGTGTGTGTGTGTGTGTGTGTGTGTGTGTGTGTGTGTGTGTGTGTGAAACTTGATTCGACGATGCTGCGAACTGAGATGAACGCTGGGTGTTGACGTTCAAATCAAGCTCTTCCACATGAGATACTAATCAAACTAACTGACAGTCGCCTTCTTGTCACCTGAAACCTTTCAATCGCTGACGAATAAAGCTTCATGAACGGACTGGCAAACATAACATCTTGTAACATGCATTACCCTTACCTGCATGCACACAGAAAAACATGCAGAAAAACTGGAACGGTTTCATAATTGTATTGTATGGAGTGGGGTGGTGCAAGGAAGGGGCGAGGGGGGAGTGGGGCGGAGCAGGGGGTAGAGGGGAGGAGGGGTCGGAGAATCGGCATGCTTGTAAAGCATCTGCATGCTGTCTTGAGCTGAAGTTTTCAGGGTGAAGTCAGCCGATGGTTAAAGTGCTTTGAGGTGCAGAACTTTTCAAAGTGAAGTCAGCAGATAATTTACAGTGCTTTGAGGTGCAGACGTTTTCAAGGTGAAGTCAGCCGATAATTAAAGTACTTTGAGGTGCAGACGTTTTCAGGGTGAAGTCAGCCGACATCGTTAGTGCTTTGAGGTGAAGAAGTTTTCAGGGTGAAGTCAGCGGATAATTGAAATGCTTTGAGGTGCATGAGGTTTCAGGTTGAAGTCAACCGATACTTCAATTGCTATAAGGTACAGGAGTTTTCAGGACTAATTCAGCCAATATCTAAAGTGCGTTGAGGTGCAGGAGTTGTCCGGGTGATGTCAGCCAATACCTAAAGTGCTTTGAGGTGCAGAAGTTTTCAGAATGAAGTCAGCCAATATCCAAAGTGCTTTGAGGTGCAGAACTTTTCAGGGTGAAGTCAGCCGACATCTCTAGTGCTTTGAGGTGCAGACGTTTTCAAGGTGAAGTCAGCCGATAATTAAAGTACTTTGAGGTGCAGACGTTTTCAGGGTGAAGTCAGCCGACATCGTTAGTGCTTTGAGGTGAAGAAGTTTTCAGGGTGAAGTCAGCCGATAACTGAAATGCTTTGAGGTGCATGAGGTTTCAGGTTGAAGTCAACCGATACTTCAATTGCTATAAGGTACAGGAGTTTTCAGGACTAATTCAGCCAATATCTAAAGTGCGTTGAGGTGCAGGAGTTTTCCGGGTGATGTCAGCCAATACTTAAAGTGCTTTGAGGTGCAGAAGTTTTCAGAATGAAGTCAGCCAATATCCAAAGTGCTTTGAGGTGCAGAACTTTTCAGGGTGAAGTCAGCCGACATCTTTAGTGCTTTGAGGTGCAGACGTTTTCACGGTGAAGTCAGCCGATATTTAAAGTACTCTGAGGTGCAGAAGTTTTCAGGGTGAAGTCAGCCGATATTTAAAGTGCTCTGAGGTGCAGAAGTTTTCAGGGTGAATTCAGCCAATATCTAAAGTGCTTTGAGGTGCTGAAATTGTCAGGGTGAAGTCAGCCATATTTAAACTGCTTTGAGGTGCAGAAGTTTTCTGGGTGAAGTCAGCCAATATTTAAACTGCTTTGAGGTGCAGAAGTTTTCAGGGTGAGGTCAGTCAGTATCTAAAGTCCTTTGAGGTGCAGAAGTTTTCATGGTGAAGTCAGGCAATATCTAAAGTGCTTTGAGGTGCAGAAGTTTTCAGGGTGAGGTCAGTCAGTATCTAAAGTATTTTGAGGTGCAGAAGTTTTCAGGGTTAACTCAGCCAGTATCTAAAGTGCTTTGAGGTGCAGAAGTTTTCAGGGTGAGGTCAGTCAGTATCTAAAGTCCTTTGAGGTGCAGAAGTTTTCAGGGTGAAGTCAGCCGATATTTAAAATGCTTTGATATGCAAAAGTTTTCAGGGTGAGGTGAGCCGAGATCTTTAGTACTTTGAGATGCAGAAGGTTTCAGGGTGAATTCAGCCAATATCTAAAGTGCGTTGAGGTGCAGACGTTTTTAGGGTGAAGTCAGCCGATATTTAAAGTGCTTTGATGTGCAGAAGTTTTCAGGGTGAAGTCTGCCAATATCTAAAGTGCTTTGAGATGCAGATGTTGTTAGGGTGAAGTCAGCCGATGTTTAAAGTGCTTTGAGGTGCAGAAGTTTCCAGGGTGAATTCAGCCAATATCTAAAGTGTGTTGAGGTGCAGAAATTTTCAGGTTGAAGTCAGCCGATATCTAAAGTGCTTTGAGGTGTACAAGTTTTCAGGGTGACGTCAGCCAATATCTAAAGTGCTTTGAGGTGCTGAAGTTTTCAGGGTTAAGTCAGCCGATATTTAAGGTGCTTTGAGGTGCAGAAATTTTCAGAGTGAAGTCAGCCAATATCTAAAGTGCTTTGAGGTGCAGACGTTTTCAGGGTGAAGTCAGCCAATCTCTAAAGTGCTTTGAGGTGCAGAAGTTTTCAGGGTGAAGTCAACCGATAGTTTAAGTGCTTTGATGTGCAGAAGTTTTCAGCGTGAAGTCCTCCAATGTCTATAGTGCTTTGAGGTACAGGAGTTTTCAGGGTGAGGTCAGCCGAGGCCTTTAGTGCTTTTAGGTGCACAAGTTTTGAGGATGAAGTCAGCCAAAAGATAAAGTGCTTTGAGGTGCAGAGGTTTTTTAGGATGAAGTCAGCCAATTGTCTAAAATGCTTTGAGGTGCAGAAGTTTTCAGGGTGAAGTCAGCCAACAGATAAAGTGCTTTGAGGTGCAGAGGTTTTTTAGGGTGAAGTCAGCCAATTATCTAAAGTGCTTTGAGGTGCAGAAGTTTTCAGGGTAAAGTCAGCCAATATTTAAACTGCTTTGAGGTGCAGAAGTTTCCAGGGTGAAGTCAGGAATATCTAAAGTGCATTGAGGTGCCCAAGTTTTCAAGGTGAAATCAGCCGATATTTAAAGTGCTTTGATGTGCAGGAGTTTTGAGGGTGAAGTCAGCCAATATCTAAAATGCTTTGAGGTGCAGAAGTTTTCCGCGTGAAGTCAGGCACTATCTAAAGTGCTTTGAGGTTCAGGAGTTTTCAGGGTGAAGTCAACCGATATTCAAAATTCTTTGATGTGCAGAAGTTTTCGGGGTGAAGTCAGCCGATAGTCAAAATGCTTTGAGGTGCAGAAGTTTTGAGGGTGAAGGCAGCCGATAGTTAAAGTTCTTTGAGGTGCAGGAGGTTTCAGGGTGAAGTCAGCCGATGTTTAAGTGTTATGAGGTGGAAGAGTTTTCAGGGTGAATCGGCTGATATTTAAAATATTTTGATGTTCAGGAGTTTTCAGTGTGAAGTCAGCCGACATCTTTAGTGCTTTGAGGTGCAGGACTTTTCAGGGTGAAGTCAGCCGATATTGTAAGTGCTTTGAGGTGCAGACGTTTTCAGGGTGAAGTCAGCCGATAGTTAAAGCGCTATGAGGTGTCAGAGAGTGCCGTTTGTTTCTCATCCTCTTCATCTCATTCTTTTCCTCCTTCTCCACCTTACTTCCTCCTCTTCCTGATCCTCTTCCTCTTATTCTTTCCACTTTCTCCTCCTCTTCCTCCTCCTCCCTTTCGATTTCTTAAAAAAAAATTTCTTCCTATCAGCTTTATTAGTACTATTTTAGGTATTATGACAAATTTCTTAGCAAGAAAGCGAACATGATACTAAAGAAAGATTGATCATGCATTCAGTCCCACACGTCAAAAATCTCAGTCCCACAAATACACAGTCTTCGTTTGTTCATTATTAGAGTTTAGAACAGGCCCATGATCCAGGGCCACCGGCAGACTTCAGTGATGGCTGTCAGGTGATAACACAACACCTTCAGTTTCCTTCATCAAGGCAGAGGTTGGTTTGCCAGTCGTTCAAACAGAACACAGTCAAGGTGTGATAAGAACAACACGTTTACACCCGCACTGAAGTCCGGACTCTCTGTCTAGTTCCTGTGTCAAATGTATATCGAAACTACTTCAGTCCACTGCCATTGTACAGCTACTCGGCGTGGTGTATTCACAGAGTACATACCAGTTTTCGTCTATGTCTTGCTGGAAACCGTATAGGATTTCTTTTGCTTCCAGACATGTAGCGAGCTAGAGCAGAGACAGATGAGCAGGCGACGCTGGTTTGGTGGTCCTTAGTCTTCACTGCTTTCTGACCGGTTACATGCTGTGGACTTTGTTATTGTTGTGCAAGTGTTTGGTGAACATGTGCGAGATGCTTTCTAACCGGTTACACACAGTGGACGTTGTTATTGTTGTGCAAGTGTTTGGTGAACATGTGCGAGATGCTTTCTAACCGGTTACACACAGTGGACGTTGTTATTGTTGTGCAAGTGTTTGGCGAACATGTGGGGATATTTTCTGACCGGTTACGCACTGTGTACTTTGTTGCTGTGCAAGTGTTTGTTGAACATGTCGGGGGGGGGGGGGGGGGGAGGGGGGGAGGGGAAGTGGTGCTTCCTGACCGACTATGACATTGCCGCTTCCATGATTGTACGGATGGTGGGTGAGCATTTTGGGAATGGTTTGAGATACGGAGTACTTTATTATTGTGCATGTGTTGGGCGATGTTTGCCGCAGATACTTTCAGACTAACTACACACTGTGCTTTCATTACTATGCAGGTAATGGATAAACATGTTGGGGATGGTTTTCTGATCGGCCAGGTATTGTACATTTCTTTGTATTGCCAATGGTGATGAGACAGAGAGAAACTTAGATATAGAAAATCAGACTCAGAGCAGGGAGAAAAGACACAACGAAACAGTAAAAAACCTGGATGTAGATGCACGTCTGGCGGCCATTCTTCCTACCACATGGACAGATATGTCACTCTTCGTTCTTTGTTTGTACTGTCCTAAATGTCAAACGTGATTTTTTTTTTTTTTTGCCTGAAGAAGACCCAAGAGGTCGAAATGCATCGTGTCTTGTTCTGTGCTTTGTTTGTCAACGTCCTTGGCGGTAACCAGGCACAATGAAAGACAAGCTGAGATACAACACAATAAAGGCACTGAGATAGAAACAGACAGAATGACAGACAAGCTGAGATATAACACAATGAAGGCACTGAGATATAACACAATCAAGGCACTGAGATATAACACAATCAAGGCACTGAGATATAACACAATGAAGGCACTGAGATATAACACAATCAAGGCACTGAGATATAACACAATGAAGGCACTGAGATATAACACAATCAAGGCACTGAGATATAACACAATCAAGGCACTGAGATATAACACAATCAAGGCACTGAGATATAACACAATCAAGGCACTGAGATAGGGAGAAACAGACACGATGAAAGACAAGCTGAGATATAACACAATAAAGATACTGAGATAGGACGAAACAGACACAACGAGTGACGGAGAAAAAACAGACGTAGAACAGAGGCGGGAAGGAACAGATACCGCGAAAGACAGAGAGAAACTGGGGCGCAGACAAACATGCCCAGTTATGGAGAGAAACAATGCAAAAAGAGACACAAAAAAGAGATACAGACGGGTACAAAAAGATTCAGGGTGACAGAAACGACTAGTCGAATACCCGCAGAGAGACAGATACAGAGGCAAAGTGACGGACATGGAGGTGAGAATCAGCGTAACTTCCAGGCCTTTCTGAGACTCTCACTGAGAGACAGAGTCGCCGAACACACAGAACTTTCGTGCTAACAAAAGAGGACAAAGTCGATGTAGCATGTCCAAACAAATTTATTGGAATCTTGTTATGGTATGGCGCGCTTGGCTTGTGGACAAGACATCCATTTCAAGGACAGAGAAACCCCGTTCAGACTGACGTCTAACCCCACCGATTGTTGTCCTTTCCATTGCCGTTTTCCTCCCGCCATCTTATGTAGTCCTGTATCAGCTGAATGCATTCCGGGTTAGTGCAGAAGTACGTAACGTCACTGCTGGTATTCGTGGTGCCCCTGGTGGAACGGACCGGACCTGTCCGCACCTGGGATGGCGCCAGTGGCAGCGCTGGCATCGGGGTGATCATCCGGGTCATTGAGAGACAGGCGAGAACGATGATGCCGAGTGACAGCATGGCGTCTATTCTCTGTCAACAAAAGGAAAAGATCGAGAAAATAGTGAGCGGGAAAACAATCGTTATCTACACCCGTCTGTGTGCGTACGTCTTTCATGTCTTGTTTCTCATACTCCGTGACAGACCTGCTGCCCACTCCCTCCCCCCTCGCCCTTCTTCACCTCCATGCTGGTTTCGTTTCCTTTCAATTTTTGCCTCATAAAGAAAGTCACCACAGAGGTAAACCTGCCACAGCCTATTGGCCGTGGGGGTGTGAACTGTCAGCTTCCACGTGTCTAGGACACTACATGACGGAAGGTGGGTCCACCCCTCTCCTTCTGCCGCCCATCACCGTCTCTGAACTGAATCACATACCCATTTACTGCTTGGTGAATAGAGGTTTTCAAGTCGAAAAAAATCCGACTCCACGAGTGTTCAAACTGACGACCGTCGGCTCCGTAGGCAAACGCTCTGACCATGTGCCCACAGGGCCCTCTCAAGACATTTGGCCACTTTCAAAAATGCACCCGTCTTAAGATGAGACAGAAAATGATTTTCTTTCCCCAAAATGCTTTCAAATAGATGTTTTGGTTCTTGCTTTTCCCAGTAGCTGTAATACGTCGCTTGACATTTTCCCTGCTGGTAGCTTTTAGACAACTTTCGGACAACGTCAGCAAAGAACCCCCATCTGGGACATCCCATGAGAGTTTCAGAAGCGAATAAGTGGTACTCGAGGTTTATAGTTTTACCCTGTCTATAAGCTACATCTTCCATCAAAGGAGACCTGGCACTGGGATCTCTGCAGATCAGAGCAGACATCAAATTCGTGGACAAAAGAGGTGCGGCGGTCGTGTGAGACACAACGCCCTACGCCCTAGCCGTTAACAACATAATCATTGCCTCCCGCTGCACAAGCCTTCCCTTCCACTCCAAGTGGTCACACGTTAAAAGCCTGGCAGGAGCTAGTCGCCGCTGACCAACCTCCTCACACGGCCAGACTCCTGATCAAACACCGACCTCACGAACCTGGTCTCCATCTGTTACCTTGTTACACACTAGACCGCTGACTTCCTCAGTATGAGGTGAGTGAGTATGTACAAGTAAGTACGGTAGCTCGTAAGAGTTCGTTGTAGATCCCGTGGTAGGTGTTCATCTTGCAGACGACAAAAAATACCAGGCAGTATTGAAACGTAGAGGATCCTCTTACTTACAAACGTTGAAGAATATAGGAACAACAAACAGCAATCCACTGACCTTCAGGTTCCATAAGTTGTACAGGAACTCAATCGTACATGCAGCAGCCAACATTCTACTTATGGCAGCTTTTCATCGACTAGACTCAAACTCATTGAAGACTCGAACACTTCTGTGTTCGACAATGACTAGAACTCTTCGACCGCCCTCATTTCTCTCTCCCTCAGTCGCACAACTCTCATCCTTTTATATATGTTATCTAAAGAGTATTCTCGAACATAATTCTACGACATTCTTGACCCTTCGGCAATGCACTAGCAACTTACGGAGACCTGGTGAACATTTTAACATTATCTCGAATATTCCAATCGCATTATCAATCGATACGAAAACAAAACTGATTTATTGTGCATACGAACACTTTCCAAATGTAAATAAATCAGCAACAGCAATACATTGAAAATACAGAGATTTAAAAAGCGATAAGTAAAACAAGGCTTGCAACTCGTCATGACGTCGTTCGCGAAAGTTCCTCCTCTCTTGTCCCCCTTTTGAATTGTAACATACCAGAACTCACACAGCCAGCAATCCTGACCATCCCACTGTCGCTGCGTGTGGTGACCTACAGAAACAGGATATAGACACATCTGTGAACAGCTGGACTTTGTGCAGCAACTGTGTACCTATTTAAAGGACACTCCACATGTCCTCAGTGTTAATGTTATAAGGGACCACAGCAACATCAGTTCCAGACCAGACACTCATCACCCCTAATCTTGCCTCCCTCTACACCAGCATACTCCATGCAGCTGGACTTCTGACTTTCACCCACTTTCTTGAAAAGCGTCACAAGATCCCAGCCCACACCTCGCAATAACCCTAGTCTGTTTGGCTGATCGGTCCTAATAATCCTGAAGAAGTTCTCCTCACGGGAAGACATTACTGCGCCACAGCGTGGAGTCGCCATGGGGAGTAAAACGGGAGCCTGCCACGTTCGCCTGTTCATGAACGATGGTTTAGACAATCTGCTTCAGCATCACACCAAGCACGGCCTGAAATGTACACACTGTGTGCTTATAGTGGTACTGGGTTCACCATAGTCCAAGGCCACCGGTCCAACTCGTCTCCACACACTTCATCTGCCAATCTGGGATCATTGTCTACGTGATTCACTATATTGAATAAAGCCAACGCAGGCTTGGCAAGACAGGTGGCATGCACTGACCACGTGGTGGACATTATGTGCCACAGAAAAAAAAAACACCTGACCTCAGTTTGTCGCTGTGGACGACTGTTGCTCTCTTTCCCTTGGTTCCAGCAAAAGGAACTGTCAACCATAGGCACTGCTGTATAGGGGGCCGGAATAGCTCAGTGGTAGAGCGCCGGACTCGTAATCTTGGTGATACTGGAGTTGCGGGTTCGTTTCGGAACAGGGGGATTTTTCCCTCGGAGTACACCAGCTGACTATTGGCACAGAGGCCAAATTGACCTCCACACCAGCTGACCATTGGCACAGACAGAGGGCAAACTGACCTCCACACCAGCTAACCATTAGCACAGACAGGCCGAGGGCAAACTGACCTCCTAAATCCAGCTGACCACTGACACAGACAGAGGGCAAACTGACCTCCACTCCAGCTGACCATTGGCACAGACAGGCAGAGGACAAAGCGACCTCCACAATCCAGTTGACCATTGGCACAGACAGAGGGCACACTGACCTCCACACCAGGTAACCATTGGCACAGACAGAGGGCAAACTGACCTCCACACCAGCTGACCATTGGCACAGACAGAGGGCAAACTGACCTCCACACCAGCTGACCATTGGCACAGACAGAGGGCAAACTGACCTCCACACCAGCTGACCATTGGCACAGATAGACAGAGGACAAACTGACCTCCACACCAGTTGACCATTGGCACAGACAGAGGGTAAACTGATCTCTACACCAGCTGACTATTGGCACAGACAGACAGAGGGAAAACTGACCTCCACATCAGCTGACCATTGGCACAGACAGAGGGGAAATTGACCTCCACACCAGGTGACCATTGCTACAGACAGACAGAGGGAAAACTGATCTCCACACCAGCTGACCATTGGCATCAGACAGAGGGCAAACTGACCTCCACACCAGCTGACCATTGGCACAGAGGGCAAACTGACCTCCACACCAGCTGACCATTGGCACTGACAGAGGGCAAACTGACCTCCACAATCCAGCAGACCATTGGCACAGACAGACAGAGGGCAAACTGACCTTCACACCAGCTGTCCATTGGCGCCGACAGACAGAGGGCAAACTGACCTTCACACCAGCTGTCCATTGGCACCGACCGGGAGAGAGCAAACCGACCTACACAATACAGCTGATCATTGACACAGACAGGCAGAGGGGAAACTGACCTCCAAAATCCTGCTGACCATTGGCACAGACAGAGGGCAAACTGACCTCCACACCAGCTGACCATTGGCACAGACAGGCAGAGGGCAAACTGACTTCCAAACCAGCTGACCATTGGCACAGACAAACAGAGGGCAAACTGACCTCCACAATCCAGCTGACCTGTGGCACAGACAGAGGGCAAACTGACCTCCTCACCAGGTGACCATTGGCACAGAAAGACGGGAAACTGGCCTCCATCATCCAGCTGGCCATTGGCACAGGCAGAGGTCAAACTGACCTCTACACAAGCTGACCATTGGCACAGACAGACAGAGGACAAACTGACCTCCACACCAGCTGACCATTGGCACAGACAGACGGGAAACTGACCTCCACAATCCAGCTAGCCATTGCCACAGGCAGAGTGCAAACTGACCTCCACACCAGCTGACCATTAGCACAGACAGAGGGCAAACTGACCTCCACATCAGCTGACCATTGGCACAGACAGGCAGAGGGCAAACTGACCTCCACAATCCAGCTGACCACTGACACAGACAGAGGGCAAACTAACCTCCACACCAGCAGACCATTGGCACAGACAGCCAGAGGGGAACCTGACCTCCACAATCCAGCTGACCTGTGTCACAGACAGAGGGCAAACTGACCTCCACACCAGCTGACCATTGGCACAGACAGACAGAGGGCAAACTGACCCCCACACAAGTTGACCATTGGCACAGACGTGGAGAGGGCAAACCGACCTCCACAATCCAGCTGAACATTGGCACAGACAGACAGAGGACAAACTGACCTCCACACCAGCTGACCATTGGCACAGAGACCAAACTGACCTCCACACCAGCTGACCATTGGCACAGACAGACAGAGGGCAAACTGACCTCCACACAAGTTGACCATTGGCACAGACGTGGAGAGGACAAACCGACCCCACAATCCAGCTGACCATTGGCACAGACAGACAGAGGACAAACTGGCCTCCACACCAGCTGACCATTGGCACAGACAGAGACCAAACTGACCTCCACACCAGCTGACCACTGGAACAGACAGGCAAACTGACCTCCACAATCCAGCTGACCATTGGCACAGACAAGCAGAGGCAAACTGACCTCTGCACCAGCTGACCATTGGCACAGACAGACAGAGGAAAAAGTGACCTCCACACCAGCTGACCATTGGCACAGACAGACAGAGGGCTAACTGACCTCCACAGCAGCTGACCATTGGCAACAGACAGGCAGAGGACCAACTGACCTCCACACCAGCTGATCATTGGCACATAGGGCAAACTGATCTCCAAACCAGCTGACCAGTGGCACAGACAGACAGAGGGGATACTGACCTCCCCACCAGCTGACCATTGGCACAGACAGAGGGCAAACTGGCCACACCAGCTGACCATTGGCACAGACAGAGGGCAAACTAACCTCCACAATGCAGCTGACCATTGGAACAGGCAGAGGGCAAACTGACCTTCACACCAGCTGACTATTGGCACACACAGAGGGGAAACTGACCTCTACACCAGTTGACCATTGGCACAGACAGGCAGATGGCAAACTGACCTTCACGCCAGCTGACCATTGGCACACACAGAGGGGAAATTGACCTCAACACCAGTTGCCCATTGACACAGACAGGCAGAGGACAAACTGATCTCCACGCCAGCTGACCATTGGTACAGACAGGCAAAGGGGAAACTGACCCTCACAATCCAGCTGACCATTGGCACAGACAGAGGGCAAACTGACCTCCACGCCAGTTGACCATTGGCATCAGACAGAGGGTAAACTGACCTCCACACCAGTTGACCATTGGCACAGACAGACGGGAAACTGGCGTCCACAATCCAGCTGGCCATTGCCACAGGCAGAGGTCAAACTGACCTCTACACAAGCTGACCATTGGCACAGACAGACAGAGGGCAAGCTGGCCTCCACACCAGCGGACCATTGGCACAGACAGAGGGCAAACTGGCCTCTACAATCGACTAGCCATTGGCTCAGGCAGAGGGCAAACTGACCTCCACACCAGCTGATTATTGGCACAGTCAGAGGGCAAACTGACCCCATCACCAGCTGACCATTGGCACAGGCAGAGGGTAAACTGACCTCTACACCAGCTGACCATTGGCAGAAACAGGCAGACGGCAAACTGACCTCCACAATCCAGCTGAACATTGGCACAGACAGAGGGCAAGCTAACCTCCACACCAGCTGACCATTGACACAGACAGACAGGGGGGAACCTGAGCTCCACAATTCAGCTGACCTGTGCCACAGACAGAGGGCAAACTGACCTCCACACCAGCTGACCATTCGCACAGACAGGGAGAGGACAAACCGACCGTCACAATCCAGCTGACCATGTGCACAGACAGACAAAGGACAAAGTGACCTCCACACCAGTTGACCATTGGCACAGACAGAGGGCAGACACTGACCTCCACACAGCTGACCACTGGAACAGACAGGCAAAGGGGAAACTGATCACCACAAACTGACATCCATACCTGCTGACCATTGGCACAGACAGTGGGTAAACTGACCTCTACACCAGCTAACCATTGGCACAGAGAGAGGGCAAACTGACCTCCACACCAGCTGAACTTTGGCACAGACGGAGGGCAAACTGGCCTCCACACCAGTTGACCATTGGCACAGACAGACGGGAAACTGGCGTCCACAATCCAGCTGGCCATTGGCACAGGCAAAGGTCAAACTGACCTCTACACAAGCTGACCATTGGCACAGACATACAGAGGGCAAACTGGCCTCCATACCAGCTGACCATTGGCACAGACAGACGGGAAACTGGCCTCTACAATCCACCTAGCCATTGGCTCAGGCACAGGGCAAACTGACCTCCACACCAGCTGACCATTGGCACAGACAGAGGGCAAACTGACTCCACACCAGCTGACCACTGGAACAGACAGGCAAAGGCGAAACTAATCACCACAATCCAGCTCATTTTTGGCACAGATAGAGGGCAAAATGACCTCCATACCTGCTGATCATTGGCACAGACAGGCAGACGAGAGACTGACCTCCACAATCCAGCTGATCATTGGCACAGACACAGGGTAAACTAACCTCCACACAAGCTGACCATTGGCACAGGCAGAGGGCAAACTGACCTTCACACCAGTTGACCATTGGCACAGATAGAGGGCAAACTGACCTCCACACCAGCTGACCATTGGCATGGACAGAGGGCAAACTGACCTCCACACCAGCTGACCATTGGCACAAACTGAGGACAAACTGACCTCCACACCAGCTGACCATTGGCACAGACAGAGGGCAAACTGACCTCCAGATCAGCTGACCTGTCGCACAGACAGGAAAAGAGCAAACTGTCCTCCACAATTCAGCTGACCATTGACTCAGACAGACAGAGGGCAAACTGACCTCCACAATCCCAGCTGACCATTGGCACAGACAGGCAGAGTGCAAACTGATCTCTACACCAGCTGACCATTGGCACAGACAGACAGAGGGCAAACTGACCTCCACACCAGCTGACCATTGGCAACAGACAGGCAGAGGACAAACTGACCACACCAGCTGACCATTGGCACATCGGGCAAACTGACCTACACACCCGCTGACAATTGGCACAGACAGAGGGGACACTGACCTCTCCACCAGCTGACCATTGGCACAGACAGAGGGCAAACTGACCTCCACACCAGTTGACCATTGGCACTGACAGAGGGAAAACTGACCTCCACAATCCAGCAGACCATTGGCACAGACACGACCGAGGGCAAACTGACGTGCACACCAGCTGACCATTGGCACAGACAGAGGGCAAACTGACCTCCACACCAGCTGACCACTGGAACAGACAGGCAAAGGGGAAACTGATCACCACAATCTAGCTCATCTTTGGCACAGACAGAGGGCAAACTGATATCCATACCTGCTGACCATTGGCACAGACAGAGGGTAAACTGACCTCCACACCAGCTGACCATTGGCACAGAGAGAGGGTAAACTGACCACCAGCTGTCCATTGGTACCAAAAGGGAGAAAGCAAACCGACCTACACAATCCAGCTGACCATTGACACAGACATAGGGGAACTGACCTCTACAATCCTGGTGACCATTGACACAGACAGAGGGCAAACTGACCTCCACAATCCAGCTGACCATTGGCACAGACAGAGGACAAACTAACCTCCACAATCCAGCTGACTATTGGTGCAGGCAGAGGGCAGACTGACCTTCACACCAGCTGACCATTGGCACACACACAGTGGGGAAACTGACCTCCACACCAGTTGACCATTGGCACAGACAGGCAGAGGGCAAACTGACCTCCACGCCGGCTGATCATTGGCACACACAGAGGGGAAATTGACCTCCACACCTGTTGCCCATTGCCACAGACAGGCAGAGGGCAAACTGATCTCCACGCCAGCTGACCATTGGCACAGACAGGCAGAGGGACAAACTGACCTCCACAATCCAACTGACCATTGGCACAGACAGAGGGTACACTGACGTCCACACCAGCTGACCATTGACACAGACAGAGGGCAAACTGACCTCCACACCAGTTGACCATTGGCACAGGCAGAGATCAAACTGACCTCTACACAAGCTGACCATTGGCACAGACAGGCAGAGGGGAACCTGTCCTCCACAATCCAGCCGACCTGTGGCACAGACAGAGGGCAAACTGACGTCCACACCAGCTGACCATTGGCATAGGGAGAGGGCAAAATGACCTCCACACAAACTGACCATTGGCACAGGCAGAGGGCAAAATGACCTCCACACCAGCTGACCATTGGCACAGACAGGCAGAGGGCAAACTGACCTCCACAATCCAGCTGACCATTGGCACAGACAGTGGGCAAACTAACCTCCACACCAGCTGACCATTGGCACAGACAGGCAGAGGGGAACCTGACCTCCACAATCCAGCTGACCTGTGCCACAGACAGAGGGCAAACTGACCTCCACACCAGCTGACCATTGGCACACACAGGCAGAGGGCAAACTGACCTCCACACCACCTGACTATTGGCACAGACAGAGGGCAATCTGACCTCCACAATCCAGCTGACCATTGGCACAGACAGAAGGCAAACTAACATCCACACCAGCTGGCCGTTGGCACACACAGAGGTGAAAATGACCTCCACACAAGCTGACCATTGGCACAGACAGAGGGCAAACTAACCTCCACAATCTAGTTGACCATTGGCACAGGCAGAGGGCAGACTGACTTTCACACCAGCTGACCATTGGCACACACAGAGGGGAAACTGATCTCCACACCAGCTGACCATTGGCACAGACAGAGGGCAAACTGACCTCCACACCAGTTGACCATTGGCACAAACAGGCAGAGGGTAAACTGACCTCCACACCAGCTGACCATTGGCACATACAGAGGGCAAGCTGTTTTCAAATGTATGGATGACTTGAATATATAGGCGTCATTAGAGTTCAATAAATCAGTTTCAATGTTAGGCGAAAGAGAAAGCCCTCAGACAAGAGGAGGGATATGAAAAGTTATCTGTTCGCGTTGAATTTTTCCAGCTGACGGAAATTGGTCATATTTTTGCCAATACCGCAGAATTCGGATCAAAACCGAAAAGAAACTAACTGCCTTATTAGTGGTAATAAGGGATGGGGGTGGGGCAGAAGTAACCAACCCTCCTATCTCCTCCTCTCCCCAACGTCTCCTGCTCCTCCCTACCTGTGGTAAACACTTGGTGCTGAAGCCGTTGTGCCCAGTGTGAACGTTCGGTGTCGACCTCTCTCTCTCTCTCTCTCTCTCTCTCTCTCTCTCTCTCACTCACACACACACACACACACACCCACACACACACACATACACACACACACGCACGCACGCACGCACACACGCACGCACGCGCACACACAGGCGCGCGCGCGCGCACACACACACACACACACACACACACACACACACACACACACACACACGCACGCACACACGCACACACACACGCACGCACGCACAGACGCACATACACAGAGTAAATCTGGTGGAGTCCTACAAGATCCTGGAAGTTGTTTGGAGGAAATGGTTTTTTGTTTGTTTCTTTCTTTCTTTGTATGTTTGCAGTTTTGTTGTTGTTGTTGTTGTTGTTTTCGCCAGTGTGACTCCCATGGGGGCTAGACTGGGGAATACGGGTGTCAGTTTGAGGCTGATCCAGAATGGCCACCTTCCAATATGAGAGTCACTCTGGGATGGGTTCCAGAAATGCCTACCCCCCCTCCCCCCCCCCCAAAAAAAAAAAAAAAACACTTCCTTCCACTCCTGTCTGACAGGGAAGTCATGTTGGTACAGATTCTAGAAAATCCCCTTCCTCCGTTCAACAGGGGGGGGGGGGGGGGGGTTCTGTGTGGGGTCCTATAAGCCCCAACCTTTCCAACATGGGAGGGGTTCTGGATGGGGGTCCCATACAGTCCCCACCTTTCCAACAGTGGGGGGGGGGGGGGGTCCTGTGTGGGGTCCTATAAGCCCCCACCTTTCCAACAGGGGAGGGTTTCTGGGTGGGTTCCTATACAGTCCCCACCTTTCCAACAGGGGAGGGTTTCTGGGTGGGGTCCTGTCACCCTAATCAGATAATCTTTTAAGGAGCGTGACGCCATCCAACGTAGGCGTGTAAACTTTACCAGACTAGGGTGAATTTTTGGGTGTTTTGCAGCTGTTGACGATCAGGACAGGTTTGGGAGGGTGTTTCTAATTGCGGAGTGGGGCCCTCGCGGTGGCGGTGTAAACGCAGCGTGTCGTGTGTCAGGTTTGTGTTGTGTGACTGGTGTTCACCCCGCCTTCGGTTGAGAGGGAAGTTGGGGGCCACTCGTGGTCGCAGCGTGTGAGCTGGTTGCGGTAAGGCGTTTGTGCCAGATTTGTTTGAGAGGCTTATGCCTGAATACTAAGTACTTGTGGACTCATGTCCTTGACTTAAGTTTGTTTCGGTGTGTCGGTGTGCATCTCCTGGGAGGGGACCAGGGTGCGGTGTGATGTTTTGATTTGAGGTATGTAGTTTTGTGCATGTATTAACTATTGGTGAGATGAAGTTTTGTGTACTAGTTGTGTTAAATGTTAGTCCTATGGTTTGATTGTTAATTTAAGGTGGGGCGAGGACAATAGCTGGGAGGTAATCCTATGTAGCAAAGGCGCATGGTGATTATTGTCTGTGTGTTTATTGTGAATAAGAGTGCGGGTGGTAAGTAGGGGTGTGCATTGGAAATCATTATTCTAGACTTGCGTTTTGGTTTCCCTATCTAGTGAAATGTTGTTTGTGTGTCTGGTAGTGAGTGTGGTGTGTATGAGGCCGTTTGGCTGATTAATGGTAGTTAGTGGGAGAGGTTTCTAGTGTGCTTGCAGGTGTGTGCATGTGTGGGTATGGGTGAGTAAGGTGTGCATGACTTTAAGTTGATAGTGTATGGATGTGTGTGTGTTAGGTGTGTTAAGTTATGGGAGGTGAAGCTTGATGTATGTATTTCATCCGGTGTGGCAACATTCCTGGTTATTGGTGGTGAACTGTTAAGAGGCTGTAATGGCTGTGCTGTAGTGATAATTGAATGGGCAATGTGGTTAAGAATGCCACTTGAGGAGTAGGCAAAATTGTGGTAATACTTCATTTTGATTCCGGGTTGCTATACATAATTTTGGTGGAGACTAGGAAAATTTTGCAACATTTTGGAGGATGTCCCTAAACATGTGTTGATAAGGGAGAATAATCATTGATAACTTGGTGTAAACTTTGTTGCAGATGTGAGTGTGGTTGGGATTCATCATGTCATGTGAAGTTGTGTCGTTAAATTGAGTGGGTGATTGATAGTATAGAGTTGCAATGGGGATGTTAAAAGGGTAGTCACACAAATGGTTGGTGTGCCCCAAGGAGGTTATTTGACAGCTAGGTTGTATAAAATATCAGTATGTAGTATGGCTAACATTGCTATATTACTCCAAAGGCCTAGAATCATGGTACTGGAGAAATTTTGTTGTTAACCGGCTGATTGAATCTAACAGTTGCCACTTCATGATTGGTAACAAACAAGTTTAAGTTCTCGTTATGATAGCTGGCAGAGACTGGTTACAATGGGGTGGTTTTTATTAAGGTATGTGTGGTTGAGGGGGCGAGGGACAGTATTGAAGGTGGCGTTTGGTCATGTCCTAGAGTGACCGTGTTCGCCGCCAGCTGCAACCTGTGCCACAGCTGCCACCCTTCACCACCAGTGGCAGCCTTCACTGCTAGCGGCAAGTCTGTGCCACAGCTGCCACCCTTCGCCACCAGGGCAGCCTTCACTGCTAGCGGCAAGTCTGTGCCACAGCTGCCACCCTTCGCCACCTGTGGCAGCCTTCACTGCTAGCGGCAAGTCTGTGCCGCAGCTGCCACCCTTCACTGCCAGCTGCGACTTTGTGCCGCAGCTGTAGCTCTTCACTGCCAGCTGCAACTTTGTGCCACCAGCTGCAGATCGTCACTGCCGGCTGCGACTCTGTGCCGCAGCTGCAGCTCTTCACTGCTAGCTACAACTCCTTGCGGTAGCTGCAACCCTCGCCGCAGCTGTAACCCTGTGCCGCCGGTTGCAGCCCTTCACTAACAGCAGCCCTTGTCATCAGTGGTCGCTTTCTCTCCACCTGAGTCTGTGTTGGTATTGACTACTGTGTCACTGTCAGGGGTGTGTGGTGTGGGGATCAAGATTTCCCCATTGTGGCGCGACGTTGGGGAAAGGGCGAGGGGGTGAATTGTGTCTGTGGGGATTTAGGCTGAGCCGGGAAGGTGGTTGTGCCGGAAGAGCACAGTTAGCCAGTGTGACAAACCAGCGACATGACATCACTCTGGCACTTTGTCTGCGTCATCACAACTTCGTCTTCACGGAGTGACACTCAGCATCCGGTCGCCAGTCACAGCTCCCTAGTGTGTTAATGAGAGAATGGGGGTGTATGCAAATAAAGTGTGGGATGTGTGGAGTGGATAGTGTGGATGACATGAGCTGATTTATGTGTGATATTGAACATGAATTGTTGTAACTGAGACGGTGGGATAGAACGTACTCTGTTAAAATTTAAAATCTTAGTGTGGTGATAGATACCCTTTTCCAAAGAAAAGTAAATTCATTAATCGGTACTAAAGTCTGTGTTTTGGAGCCCTGCTGGTGCATCCTTTCGATACCCCAGCGACGTTCCGCGTCTGCCATTTTTTTGTCCCACTATTTGTTAAAAAAAAAAAAGTATTATTATTTTTATTTTTATTTTATTTTTTTTTTGAAGTTTTCCCCATCTTAATTAGATTGTCTGATTTGGTTTTGGGGCAGCCTCTTCTGACGCTGTTATAGTCAAATTTTGTTTTCCATTACTCACTTGTCCCTGAGGTTATGGGCAAATGTTATTTGCAGTGATTGCACAATGGGTACAGTAAAATGGGGAAAATAGCCTTGTGTTGATGTGTGGTGTAGGGTCGGTGTGTGTGGTATTGTGGGGGTGGGTGTAGTAGCGTAAAAGTGGTGTATGTCTACTTGGGGTGTTGTAATAAAGTTTGTGTTTGGTGTAAACTCCTTGTGTTTCTTTGTTGTGGGTCGTTCGGGATAGGGTAACTTTGGTACGGGAGG
Organism: Conus canariensis; assembly: GCA_033310375.1. NCBI lineage: Eukaryota > Metazoa > Mollusca > Gastropoda > Neogastropoda > Conidae > Conus > Conus canariensis. Next base: position 21,797,653 of record CM065740.1, read on the forward strand.
GAAGGAGTCAGGCTTAGCGACCTTGACAGGTCCTATACAGTCCCCACCTTTCCAACAGGGGAGGGTTCTGGGGTTTTTTGGGGGGTCTGTGCAAGTCCCCACCTTTCAATCAGGGGAGAGGTTCTGGGTGGGGTTCTATACAGTCCCCACCTTTCAATCAGGGGAGAGGTTCTGGGTGGGGTTCTATACAGTCCCCACCTTTCCAACAGGGGAGAGGTTCTGGGTGGGGTTCTATACAGTCCCCACCTTTCAATCAGGGGAGAGGTTCTGGGTGGGGTTCTATACAGTCCCCACCTTTCAATCAGGGGAGAGGTTCTGGGTGGGGTTCTATACAGTCCCCACCTTTCAATCAGGGGAGGGGTTCTGGGTGGGGTTCTATACAGTCCCCACCTTTCCAACAGGGGAGGGGTTCTGGGTGGGGTACTGTACGGTACACTCCTTTCCAACAGGGGAGGGGTTTTGGGTGGGGTCCTATACAGTGCCCACCTTTCCAACAGGTGATGGGTTCTGGGTGGGGTCCTTTACAGTCCATACGCTTCCAACGATGAAGGGGTTCTGGGTGGGGTCTATACAGTCCCCGCCTTTCCAACAGGGGAGGGGTTTTGGGTGGGGTCCTATACAGTCCCCGCCTTTCCAACTCGGGTCATACTGGGACCAGTTCCACAACAGCCCCCAACTCCTCTGATAGGGGGAGCCCTTCCCACAGTGATTCCCTCTCTTGACTATGGGGTTTATTCTGGACCCTCTTAAATATGCTTCCCAGGCTGAAGGAAGGGGGCATTACATACCCTGTTGTGGAATGATTTTTCCTATTGAGCGAGGGACTTGTTTTTGTACCACACCCAAGAAAGCTCCCACTTTTAACCCTCTTGCTCACATCCCCCATCACTGTCAGGTGGAGGTAGAAGGTCAATTCTGATCCTTCCCCCCTCAACAAATCTCGCTCCATCTCATGCCTCAACCCCTCCCGCAAACTTGTACACATTCTCGGGATCGATTCTATTGTTGAAACCTTTGTCCACAGCGCTGTTCAGTTGAAATATACTGTCCTGGGCCAGGGAACACGTAGTGAGCCCCATGGCTGTAGACACTAGTGCGGCATGAGCAGAGCTAAACAGCTCCAGCAGTGGCGTGACCAACACGGGTTCTAGCTACAACTGGTGTGTTAAGCGGCTACACTACGGGTTCTAGTTCTAGCTACAGCTGGTGTGTTAAGCGGCTACACTACGGGTTCTAGTTCTAGCTACAGCTGGTGTGTTAAGCGGCTACACTGTGTGTGTGTGTGTGTGTGTGTGTGTGTGTGTGTGTGTGTGTGTGTGTGTGTGGCACAGGCTGCCTCCATGTCCGTGGTTCAACATCAGCCACAACTGGCGTGCAAAGCCCGGCCCCTGATCTCATATGACAGTATGTTCAATACCATGGTTCTATCCCTGAATTCTATAAACGCTACATCGATGACGGACTTGGCGCCACCTCCATGCCAATCAGTGATCTCCATGTCTTCATCACAGCAGTCCAGAACTTTCATCCAGCAATCAAGTTCACCTACGCAATATCTGAAAAGTGCATCACTTTCCTTGACATGAGTCTCTCCATCACTGATAGTGGACTCTCCACTTCCATCCACTACAAACCTACGGACTCCCACTCTTATCTCGACTACAGATCGTCACATAATCCCAGTACCAAAACCAGCATACCCTATTCTCAGTTCTTGAGGCTCTGTAGACTCTGCTCTGAGAACTCTGTCTTTGATGTAAAAGCCCTTGAAATGAAACAGTTCTTCCTTGATCGCCACTACCCCGAAGACATCATTGATCGTGCTCTCCAGAAAGTCCAGCTCATCGCCCGCCCACAAGCTCTGGAACCGAAACCCCAGGAATCAACCAGAGACAGACCTGTTGTCAGCCTGCTCTACCACCCTTCTGTCCACCAGGTGCGCAAAATTCTCCAAACCAACTGGAACATCCTTCAGTCTTGTGCCCACTCAGCTAGAATTTTTTCCCAGCCCCCCCTAGTTGCCTACAAACGGGACAAGAATATCCGTGACATGCTTGTGCGTTCCAGTCTCCAGCCTCACAGACGTCAATCTTCTGTAGGCACAAGCCCGTGCAATCTGCCCAACTGCAAGACCTGCCCCTTCATCTGTACTGCCATTGAAGTGAAAGGACCCAGTTCACGCATGACTGTCTCCAAATTCTTCGACTGCCAAACCACTAACCTGATCTACATCCACTGCACCGTTTGCTCTAAACTTTACATCGGCGAGACCGGACGCACTTTGACTGTCAGATTCAAGGAACACCTCGCTGACATTAAATACAACAGGGACAAACCAGTAGCCAAGCACTTCAACCTCCCCAGCCATTCCGCACACAATGCAAGAGTGAAGGGCTTGTGGCTCATGAAAACTAGTGACTCTAGAGACAGGAAGGATATGGAGTCTCACCTGATTCAAAAACTGGGCACCAGAAATCCAGCTGGTATCAATGAAAAAGCTTAGCAATTCTGTGTACTTCTTTTTCCCGAGCCAAATCAGGTGGACAATGACTTATCATTCCCCTTTCCCCTTTAGTACTTACCTGTGCATGGTTGGTCTGCATCAGTGGCCTCTTCGTGACCGTAGAGCCTAGCGCCTGCTGGAATGATCGTTTGAGAGCCTACATCTTTTGCCAGGAGTTTCTGAGTAGGGTTAGCTCCCCAGTCTCCTGTCTTTTTTTTATTTTCTTTTCTTTTATTTATTCATTTATTTTTCTTTTCACTTACTTTTGTATCTATCCCTCTCCTTCCTACCTTCCTTGGCCCCCTTCTCTCCCCCCCCCCCTCCTTTTTTCTTTTTTTTCCCCTCCCCCCTTTCACCCCTCCCCCTTCTACCCCTCCATACCCCCTCCTCCCCCTTTCCCTTCTGCTCCCTCTCCCCTCCGTCCTTGTTCCTTTTCTGTCGTCCTCTGAAGGGCTCCTTCCCCCTTTCGTTCCTTCTCTTTACTTTCCCTCTTACTTCCTTTCTCTCTACTTTTGACCTCAACTATTCTCCTCTCTCACACCCCCACCCTCCTCCCTCTCGCCCTCCCACATACCTCCACCCTTGCTTTAGGTCCTTCTTTTCTTCTCTTTATGTCTCTCCTTCTTTCCCCCCGCTCCCTCCCCTTTCCCCTCCCTCCCCCCCCCCCCTTTTTTCCCCCCTTTATTTATTATATATATATATATATATATAGATACTTCTTTTTTTATTTGGTGGTCATTGGGAGTGTTGTTAGCGCCTCTCATCATGACCTCATATCTATCTTTTGCTTTAATGCTCTTATTTTTGCCTCTTTTTCTGTTGCGCCACCATAGCACCACCTACCTCCCTATGCTATACCCAAATGTCTTAATGTATGCCTTGTTTGTACATTTACCCATTTATTCCCCATTGTAACCCCCCACCCACCCACCGCCCCATCCTTTTTTTTTTTTTTTTAGGTATATGTGTGGTTGTGTGTGTGTGCTTATTGGCGTGTGTATGTGTGCGTGCGTGGTTGTTCATGCGCGCGCGCGCACTTGTATGTATGTTGTGTGGTTGTGTGTGTGTGTGTGTGTGTGTGTGTGTGGTTGTGCCCGCGGGCAAGTGCTTTTTTGTGTGTGTGTGGGGGGGGGGGGGGGGGTGAGCCTTGCAGCTCTTAGCTGCGTCTGGCTAGTGGGTTTTTTTCTCGGGGTTCTCCCGTTTTCCCTCTCACCCCTTGGTGCTTGGGTAGGGCAACCTACCCTTGGGTCAGACTTGGGTCGGGTGCTTTAGGCGGCTGTCCCGCTTCTCCTCTCTCTCTCCCCCCCCCCCTCCCCTTGTCATTTAAAATGCTTTTTTGAGCATATTGTATTTTATTTATTGTGTTTTTCTCTTGTTCATTTCATTCATATGCAACACACCCACTACATACCATCACACCCTTCCCCTCCACTCACTCTCCTTCCCCTCCTCTTCTCTCTCTCATTCTCCACTCTTCCTCTACTTCCATTCTCTCTCCTGTCTCTCCCCTCTCTTTCTCCCCTCCCCCCCTCTCTCTCTCTCTCTCTCTCTCTCCTTTTCCTCCTCCTCACTTTACTCTACCCTCTTTCCTCGTGCCCTATTCCTCGAACTCTACTCACCCTCTCTCCCACTGTCCCTCTGTCTACTTCATTTACCACTTTGGCTTCACAAGGGGAGTATTGTGCATGTTTATGTCTGTATTTTTTTTTGTCGCTGAGGAAGGCATATTGCCGAAAATTTCTTGTCCTGTTTTGTGTCGTGCATTAAAACTGCGTTACTTCACACTTTGTTTTGTGTGCTCTTCTGCTTTTTTGTCGTGTTCCAGTAAGGCTGCAGTTTGTTTCTTTTGCAGTATGTTCAACGTTGCAACCTGATGCAGCATGGGGCGCACTGGCATTTCTGCAAACAATCGATGAACACCTGGGTACATTTTTGTAAGCAAAGAAATGACTTATTTTAATTCACACACACGCACACACACACACACACACACACACACACACACACACACACACACACAATGTCCATGTACACACGCACACACGGACACACACACACACACACACACACACACACACACACACACACACACACACAGGACACACAGTGTAGCCGCTTAACACACCAGCTGTAGCTAGAACTAGAACCCGTAGTGTAGCCGCCTAACACACCAGTTGTAGCTAGAACTAGAACCCGTGTTGGTCACGCACGCACGCACGCACGGACGCACACACACACACACACACACACACACACACACACACACACACACACACACACACGTGCTTGAACACCCCACACACACACACACACATACACACACACACACACACAAAACATGTGCTTGAACACACACACACGCACGCACACGCACACACACACACACACACACACACACACACACACACACACACACACACTCACAAATAACGTCCCAGCCACTGTAAACACCTCCGAATGTCTGGGCCGTACTACAGAGGCCATTTACACCAACATTTTTTTTTCCAGGCTGAGTACCTACTCAGCAGGGATCTGCGCTGAACAATGGTCGGGCTCCAGCCCGCTCAGTAGCAGGTCTGACCTTCTGCCTACATTCCAGAAACTCTGGAATCCTTACCTCTCCTCTACTCCCCCCCCCCCCCCCGCTTTATATCCCTTTCTCTTTTGGAAAAGGACCAGCGCTGTGGTCAATACATCTTTTTGAGAATAGCAGTCAAAATCAACGAAGGGAAGGGAGGGTGGTTGTAGGGGGGCGGGGGGTGAAGAGGAAAGGGGATGGGAAGAGCGAGAGAAGAAAATAAGTGCGGTTTAGTTCTGACTGGAGTAACGATGAATCAAAATTGTTGATTGTGGTGGAGTCGGAAGATCACGTTTAGGACAAGAACAAAATGGAGCCAAAAGAAAATATTCTAATGAGTTCATGGTCGCTGGCTCAAAAGCAGAAAATTTATCCTCCTTGGAATTTTCGGCTTAGCAGGAAGAATCAAACCCAAACAAACAGTATACTGAAGAAACCTTGAAACTTAGAGTTTTCTCTGTAATACTAACAGTTCCCACTACAGCATCAGCACTACGATGGAGTGTTTGGGTTAATAAACGAAAAAAACAAAAAACAAAAAACTGCTGCCGCCCCCTCTCCCCTCCCCCCCCCCCCCAAAAAAAGGAAAAATAAATCTATGCCCCTGCTCCTCACCCCCTCTCTGTCTGTCTCTGACCCCCTTCCACCACTACCTCTCTCTCTGTCTCTCTCTCTGTCTCTCTCTCTCTCTCTCTCTCTCTCTCTCTCTCCACACAACACACACACACACACACACACACACACACACACACACACACACATGGAGGCACAGGCATGAGTTTGGACGCATATTATTTTTTGTACTCCCAGTTCTTATAGAACAGGGACTACTTTAGAATGGGAACGAAGAAATGCTGTCTGTGTGTCTGTCCGTCCGCCCGTCCGTCCATGGTCAAAATGTGTTCCACTCGCCCCAGACAAAACTACTGGGTCGATCTTTCTGAAAATTTGTAGGTATGTTCATTATGGGTCAAGGATGATGCCCGATGTTTTAATTCACCGTTATATCCGTTACTAACGGTTGTAACGGTCTGTAACAGTTTTTCTTCTTTATGGAATATCTCCGAACGTACTTGGCCGATCTTTCTGAAAATTAGCAGGTATGAACATTATGGGTCACGGATGATGCCCGATGTTTTTGTTTACCCCTTATAGCCGTTACTAACGGCTGTAACGGCCTGTAACGGTTTTTCTTCTTTATGAAATATCTCAAAAAGTACTTGGCCGATCTTTCTGAAAATGTGTAGGTATGTTCATTATGTGTCACGAATAATGCCCGATGATTTAGTTTACCGTTATGGCCGTTACTAACGGCTGTAACGGCCTGTAATGGTTTTCCTTCTTTATGGAATATCTCCGAAAGTACTTGGCAGGTCTTTGTGAAAATGTGTAGGAAATGTTCATTATGGGTCACGAATAATGCCCCATGTTTTAGTTTACCGTTATACCGTTACTAACGGCTGTAACGGCCTGTAACGGTTTTTCTTCTGTATGGAATATCTCCGAACGCAGTTGGCCGATCTTTGTGAAAATTAGCAGGTATGAACATTATGGGTCACGAATAATGCCCGATGTTTTAGTTTACCGTTATAGCCGTTACTAACGGCTGTAACGGCCTGTAACGGTTTTTCTTCATTTTGGAATGTCTCCGAAAGTACTTGGCCGAACTTTGCGAAAATTAGAAGGTATGTTCATTATGGGTCACGAATGATGCCCGATGTTTTAGTTTACCCCGTTATAGCTGTTGCTAACGGCTATAACGGCCCATAAAAGTTTTTCTTCTTTGTGGAATATCTCAGAAAACACTTTGTCGATCTTTCTGAAAATTTGTAGGTATGTTCATTATGGGTCACGTATGATACCGATGTTTTAGTTTACCGTTATACCCGTTACTAACGGCTGTAACGGCCTGTAACGGTTTTTCTTCTTTATGAAATATCTCCAAAAGTACTTGGCCAATCTTTGTGAAAATTAGCAGGTATGTTCATTACGGGTCACGGATGATGCCCGATGTTTTAGTTTACCCCGTTATAGCTGTTACTAGCGGCTGTAACGGCATGTACCGGTTTTCCTTCTTTATGGAATATCTCCGAAAGTACATGGCCGATCTTTCTGAAAATTTGTAGGTATGTTCATTATGGGTCACGAATAATGCCCAATGTTTTAGTTTACCGTTATAGCCGTTACTAACGGCCTGTAATGTTTTTTCTTCTTTATGCAATATCTCCGAAAGTACTTGGCCGATCTGTGTGAAAATTAGCAGGTATGTTCATTATTGGTCATGAATGATGCCCGATGTTTTAGTTTACCGTTATATCCGTTGCTAACGGCTGTAACGGCTGTAACGGCCTGTAACGTTTTTTCTTCTGTATGGAATATCTCCGAAAGTGCTAGGCAGATCTTTGTGAAAATTAGCAGGTATGTTCACCATGGGTACGGATGATGCCCGATGTTTTAGTTTACCGTTATAGCCGTTACTAACGGCTGTAACGGCCCATAAAAATTTTTCTTCTTTATGGAATATCTCAGAAAGCACTTTGTCGGTCTTTCTGAAAATTTGTAGGTTTCTTCATTATGGGTCACGGAAGATGCCCGATGTTTTAGTTCACCGTTACAGCCATTACTAACGGCTGTAACGGCCTGTAACGGTTTTTCTTCTATTTGGAATATCTCAAAAAGTACTTGGCCGATCTTTGTAAAAATTAGCAGGTATGAACATTATGGGTCACGGATGATGCCCGATGTCTTAGTTTACCCCGTTATAGCTGTCACTAACGGATGTAACGGCCTGTAACGGTTTTCCTTCTTTATGGAATATCTCCGAAAGTACTTGGCCGATCTTTCTGAAAATTTGTAGGTATGTTCATTATGGGTCACGAATAATGCCCTATGTTTCAGTTTACCCCACTATAACCGTTACTAACGGCTGTAACGGCCTGTAACGGTTTTTTCTTCTGTATGGAACATCTCCGATAGTACTTGGCCGATCTTTCTGAAAATTAGCTGGTATGTTCATTATGGGTCACGGATGATGCCCGATGTTTTAGTTTACCCCGTTATAGCCGTTACTAACGGCTGTAACGCCTGTAACGGTTTTTCTTCTTTATGGAATATCTCCGAAAGTACTTGGCCGATCTTTGTGAAAATTAGCAGGTATGTTCATTATGGGTCACGGACGATGCCCGATGTTTTAGTTTACCCCGTTATAGCCATTACTACCGGCTGTATCGGCCTTAACGGTTTTCCTTCTTTATGGAATATCTCAGAAAGTACTTGGCCGATCTTTCTGGAAATTTGTAGGTTTGTTCATTATGGGTCACGAATAATGCCCGATGCATTAGTTTACCGTTATAACTGTTACTAGCGGCTGTAACGGCCTGTAACGGTTTTTCTTCTTCATGGAATATCTCCGAAAGTACGTGATCGATATTTGTGAAAAATAGCATGTATGTTCATTATGGGTCACGAATAGTGCCCGATGTTTTAGTTTACCGTTATAGCCGTTACTAACGACCTGTAACTGGTTTTCTTCTTCATGGAATATCTCTGAAAGTACTTGGCTGATCTTTGTGAAAATTAGCAGGTATGTTCATTATGGGTCACGGATGATGCCCAATGTTTTAGTTTACCGTTATAGCCGTTACTAACGGCTGTAACGGCCTGTAACGGTTTTTCTTCTTTATGAAATATCTCCGAAAGTACTTGGCCGATCTTTGAGAAAATTAGCAGGTATGTTCACTATGGGTTACAGATGATGCCCGATGTTTTAGTTTACCGTTATAGCCATTACTAACGGCTATAACGGCCCATAAAAGTTTTTCTTCTTTGTGGAATATCTCAGAAAACACTTTGTCGATCTTTCTGAAAATTTGTAGGTATGTTCATTGTGGGTCACGTATGATACCCGATGTTTTAGTTTACCGTTATAGCCGTTACTAACAGCTATAACGGCCCATAACGGTTTTTCTTCTTTATGGAATATCTCGGAGAGTACTTGGCCGATCTTTCTGAAAATGTGTAGGTATGTTCATTAAAGGTGACGGATGATGCCCGACGTTTTAGTTTACCGTTATAGCGGTTACTAACGGCTGTAATGGCCCATAACGGTTTTTTTTTATGAAATCTCTCAGAAAGTACTTGGCCGATCTTTGTGAAATTTAGCAGGTATGTTCATTATGGGTCACGGATCATGCCCGACGTTTTAGTTCACCGTTATGGCCGTTACTAACGGCTATAACAACCAATAACGGTTTTTCTGGGTTTTTTTTTTTTTTTTTTTTTTTTTTTGAATATCTCAGAAAGTACCTGGCCGATCTTTCTGATGATTAGTAGGTATTATGGGTCACGGATGATGTCCGATGTTTTATTTTACCGTTATAGCCGTTACTAACGGCTATAACGGCCCCTAACGGTTTTCCTTCTTCATGGAATATCTCAGAAAGTACATGGCCGATCTTTCTGAAAATTTATAGGTATGTTCATTATGGGTCACGGATGATGCCCGATATTCAAGTTTACCGTTATAGCCGTTACTAACGGCCCACAATGGTTTTCTTCTTATGGAAAATCTCAGAACGTAATTGGAAGATCTTTCTGAAAAGTTGTAAGTATGTTCATTATAGGCCACAGATGATGGCTGATGTTTACCAGAAAAGCCATTACTAAGGGTTAGACCAACCCTAGACGGTTTCTCCTCTTTATGGAATATCTCACGCGTATTCAGGATAAACTGGGAGTACGTTTATATGCTTTGCATCTTGTTTTTATAGAAGTACTTCCTTACACCAAATTAAAGTGAAATAACTAAGAAATAACTAAGAAAAGTGTCTTTTGCCTAGCATGACAATTTGCTGTTCGAAATCACTGTGCTGAGCAGAGTAACGAGAGAATAATGTACAATGTAAAGCAAATCTGGATCACTTGCGTTGTCCATATCTGAATTCTAACACAATGACACAAACACTTCTGTGCGCTGCTATGATGCATGCCGTACAAATCCCAACCAGCCAGGTCGTGAGCTCAGCGTGGTGTATGAGTTGAAACGCGAGCACTCAACGAGTCAAAGCTGAGCACTTGCTATAGTGTCACTGGCCTAGGAGAGAGAGAGAGAGAGAGAGAGAGGGGGGGGGGAGGGAGGTACGGACGGAGAGAGACGGGTAAAGAAGGGATCGACACAGACAGAGAGAGAGAGAGAGAGAGAGAGAGAGAGAGACAGACAGACAGACAGACAGACAGACAGAGAAAGAAAGAGAGACAGACAGACAGACAGAGAGAGAAAGAAAGAGAGAGACAGACAGACAGACAGACAGACAGACAGAAAGAGAGAGAGAGAAAGAAAGAGAGAGAGAGAGGTGCATTTTCAAACGGATCGGGGATGGTACACAATCAATACAATCAAAAAAATTGCACTTTCGTCATTGATATTAGATTTTCAAAGATGTATCAAGCAAAGGATGAGATATGCAAGTACATCGTGGTTTGGGGGATGAGAGATGGAAAGAGATTAAGAGGATCAGCATGAAAGACAGAGGGAGTGGTGACCAGTAAATGGGCGGATGTTACTGATATCAGCAGCCAACGGAGTCACACTTTGCAACTTGTGCAGTGGTCTGGTAAACATACACACCAGCTTGTTACGCAGACGGCAGGCGATGTGATGAGTTGAGGAAGGGAGTGTCACACGAAATCACACGTTTACGTGACGAGTGTGGCTCAGCACAATACAGGCCCACCTCTCTTACCTGACGTGGCAAAGGCCGCAGCGCCACCTACTAAGACGCTGGTCTCGCTGTATGTGATCAGTCCCACTCCACCCTCCCCAACCACCCTCCTGCACCCCCCAATACCTACATTGCACCAGATGTTTCCTCTTATACAATTTCCTCCATACAATTAACACTGACATTTACATAACTGTCTACCACTCACGACACAATGTGTAACATTTTGTCCTGTGCAGTAAACACTGTCATCAACATATCTTCCTACGCATAAACAAAATACACTCTGTTGCATTTTGTGTCGTTCAATAAACATTTCCATCGACATTTTTACCTGTCCAACCACATAATACACAGTGTTACATTTTGTGTCCTGTAAACATCGTCATCGACATATTTACCGGTACAGCCATGACATCCACCATCACATTTTGTGCAATACCGTAAACGCTGTCATCAAAATATTAACTCATACAGTCTCAATACACCGTGTTAGGCTCTTTTCAGTACAATCAACATTGTCATTGAAATATTTACCTGTACAGTCAGAACACACCGACTTAGGCTCTGTCCAGCACAGTCAACACTATTGTTGATACATCTATCTCTACACCTAGAGCATATAATCAACACTGACACTGATACATCTATCTCCACGGCTGCAACATACAGTCAACACTGTCATCTATACATCTATCACCACAGCCACCCCATACAATCACCACTGTCATCCATACATCTATCTCTACAGCCACACCATACAGTCACCACTGTCAGTGAGACATCTATCTCTACGGCCACACCATACAGTCACCACTGTCATCTATACATCTATCTCTACCACTACACAATACAATAAACACTGTCGTCCATACATCTGTCTCTACAGCCACACCATGCAATCAACACTGTCATCGATACATCTATCTCTACAGCCACACCATTCAATCAACACTGTCATCGATACATCTATCTCTACAGCCACACCATTCAATCAACACTGTCATCGATACATCTATCTCTACAGCCACACCATTCAATCAACACTGTCATCCATACTGTCACAACTGCTGCTGAATCATCACCAACAGCTGCTACAACAACAGCCTTAATAACAACAGACACAACACAACTCTTCCTACTACTACTACCACTACTACTACTACTGCTGCTGCTGCTGCTGCTACTGCTGCTGCTGCTGCTGCTGTGGTTGCTACTGTGGCTGCTTCTGCTGCTGCTTTTTCTACTACTGCCACTTCTGGTATTGCTACCACCAGCACTACCACCACCACCACACCACCACTACTACTACTTCTACTACTGCCTGCTGCTGCTGTGCTGCTGCTGCTGCTGCTGCTACCACTACCACTACTACTGCTATCGCCACCACTACTACTACTACTACTAAAACTACTACTACTGCTGCTGCTGCTGCTGCTACTACTACTTTTGCGTCGACATGCAGTATTACCTGTACCACACGTCTAACTCTACCAGGATTTCAATATCTACAGGCCAGATTATGATGACCAGCGAGGTAACAATACGTGAGACATCCAAGAGGTTGAGAAGCATGGACACAATCCAGCAGTGAAACAACAGTGGGTATAACAGCTGTGTCTCCTGACAAATCACAAGGCCAAACATGGTGATTAATATTGCTCTCTCTCTCTCTCTCTCTCTCTCTCTCTCTCTCTCTCTCTCTCTCTCTCTCTCTCTCTCTCGCAGAAGTATGGGGTTTGACTCGTTATTCAGCGGTGGAAAATATACATTTATTCGCATGTAAAAGATACATGGGGGTAGGGAAAAAACGCCAAACAACTTAGTATACGGAGCACTAGGAAGATATCTGATGAGTATAGATAGTTCAATAAAAGCAATCAGATATTGGTTCAAAATAATGAAGATGACTCCAGACAGGATACCTAGACAAGCATATGAAAGAGAAAAAACAGAAATTGACAAACCACAGAACTGGGCGCTGGAAATTAAACGCTGTTTGGATATGTATGGCTTCTCTGAAGTCTGGTTGAATGAAGGCGTAGAAAACGAGCAAAGATTTATCATAACACTAAAACAAAGAATCATAGATTGTTACAAACAGAACTGGCATAACAAAATAGCGAATAGTGAACGATTTACAACATATACGTTTAAAACTATACACCAAACTGAAGAATACTTTCGCGCAATCACAATCGCGAAGTTTAGAAAAGCATTGACAAGATTACGATTAGGAATAAACGAACTGCATGGCAATAAAAAATATATAGATAATCAAGCTATAACAACATGCCCCTTCTGCCCAACAGTAGAAACAGAAATGCACTTCTTAATGTGGTGTCCCAATTACAGGCAATTGCGAACAAAATACATTTTCAAACATTTTAGTAATAGAAACGCAGTCACACTGGAAAGTCTGCTACAAAACGACAATACTGAAATCATAAGAGATATTGCAATGTACATCTTCTATGCCTTAAAAACGAGAGAAACCCATATGTAATAGTAATACTGACGATATAGGAAAAAATAGAAATTCTAAACAGAAAACAAAATATTTTACAATCAACGTTTCAATCAATGTTTTTGTTGTTGTCATGTTGTAATGTATGTTGCGTACTCCTGTGGACGGGCCGAGGGCCCCACAATAAATGTCGCGGCGTGAAAGCGCGCGTCAAGCGTCAAGCGTCAAGCGTCTCTCTCTCTCTCTCTGGCTGAGTCCCTACTCAGCACGAGCACGTGCATTTACACAGTAGGGATCTGCGCTGAACAATGGTTGGGTTCAGCCCCGCTCACCAGCAGGTCTGACCTTCTGCCTACATTCCAGAAACTCTGGAATCTGTACCTCTCCTCCACTCCCCCTCCTCCCCCCCCCCCCCCCCTCCTCCCGTTTCACGTCCCTTTCTCTTTTGGAAAAGGACCAGCGCTGTGGTCAATACATCTTTTTGAGAATAGCAGTCAAAATCAATGAAGGGAAGGGAGGGTGGTTTTGGGGGCGGGGGGGGGGGGGGGGGGTGAAGAGGAAAGGGGATGGGAAGAGTGAGAGAAGAAAACAAGTACGGTTTAGTTCTGACTGGAGTAACATGAAACAAAATTTTTCGTTGTGGTGGAGTCGGAAGATCACATTTAGGACAAGAATGAAACGGAGCCGAAAGAAAATATTCTAATGAATTCATGGTGGCTTGCTCAAAAGTAGAAAATGTATCTTCCTTGGAATTTTCAGGTTAGCAGGAAGAATCAAACCCAAACAAACAGTATACTGAAAAACCTTAAAACTTAGAGTTTTCTCTGTAACACAAACAGTTCCCACCAAAGCATCAGCACTACGATGGAGTGTTTTGGTTAAAAAAAAAAAAGCCAACTGCAGCCGGCCCCCCCCAAAAAAAGAAGGAAAAATAAATCCATGCCCCCTGCTCCTCACCCCATCTCTGTCTCTGACCCTCTTCCACCACCACCTCCCTCTCTGTCTCTCTCTCTCCTCACACACACACACACACACACACACACACACACACATACATTCACACATATTCACACACGCCCACACACACACACACACACACACACACACACACACACACACACACACAGATGTATCAAGCAAAGGATGAGATATGCAAGTAGATCGTGGTTTGAGGGATGAGAGATGGAAAGACATTGAGAGGATCAGCATGAAAGACAGAGGGAGTGGTGGGACGGTAAATGGGCGGATTAGAGAGAGAGAGAGAGAGAGAGAGAGAGAGAGAGAGAGAGAGAGAGAGGAGAGAGAGAGAGAGAAATGGGCAGATTAGAGAGACAGACGGACAGACTGACTGACAGACAGACAATGGCAAAAACGTTTGTTTTCTTTAGGCCATCTGCTTACATACATATTGAGAGGAAAGAGGGTATAGGGATGGGTGAGGCGTAGGGTGGAGGTACTTGCATGACGATTCTGAATGTTTATTAACAATATGGACTTGCAAAACTGTCGAATTGATTTTTAATCGTCCACAAAAAGGCTCCATAGGTGACTACAAACAAGACGAAGTTGGATGATAGCTGGCATAGCCTCTTGGAACGGCAGAGAGAGAGAGAGAGAGAGAGAGAGAGAGAGAGAGAGAGAGAGAGAGAGAGAGAGAGAGAGAGATTCAAAACTTCAGCTGCAGATTTTCTTCAGATAATGGTTAAAACCTTTCGCAGAAAAGTAATGAAACAGCTAAACAGGTCAACAGAACCTAATCCTATGAAGAAATCACATCAAATGTCTTAACAGAATGAGAGTAATGTGTTACTGATATCAACAGCCAACGGAGTCACACTTTACAACCTGTGCAGTGTCTGGTAAGCATACACACCAGCTTGTTACACAGACGGCAGGCAAACATATGTTCGTTTTTATGTAAAGCAACGGAATGCAGAAAGGGACACATCAAATTGATACGCTGTTGATTCGTTTGCTATGTTTCTTGTCTGCTGTAAGCCCATGTAGTTCTTTTCAATTATTAGGGTCTTAAGTGTCTGCAATGACTTTATCAGCCACTAGCATTCATACCCTTCAGCATCTGCTAAGGACACACACACACGCACACACACGCACGCACACACACACACGCACACACACACACACACACACACACACACACTAACTCACACACACACACACACACACACACACACACACACACACACGCACTTGAAAACACATCTGTCTAATCAAACAAAGTAATTACATTTATACATGCGTTCAACCATTATGATGCACACAGCTAGCAGTCGTCTGTGTTCCTATTCCAGACTTACATATGTGCAGCCCAGTGGGTAATGGAAACCACAGGAAGTTGTTACTTTCCCCGTCATCGACATCATGCTATGTCTCGCTGACAATGAGTGACATCAAAGAACTGATCAGTTGCAGGATCACCCCTTTCTCAGGTTAGCTATACAAATTCCTAGATTAGCAGCCCCTCTTTGAAAATTACTACGATTCTTCACCCCCAAAAAGCACAACAGCTGTTTCCTGACTGTGAGCAAAATGACCTTACCAACGACTACGTTCACGAAATCATTCAGGAGAAGTTGATCTTACTCGATGTCTGCCAAAAAGAGGATTCAAGTAAAATTGCCACCAACCTTAGTCTTCTGCAGGGAGGGAAGGCCAGGTAAACGATGTGATGAGTTGAGGAAGAGAGTGTCACACGAAATCACACGTTTACGTGACGAGTGTGGCTCAGTACAATGAAGGCCCACCTCTTTGCCACAAAGGCCGCAGCGCCACCTACTAAGACACCGATCGCGCTGTGTGTGATCAGTCCCCCTCCACCATCCCCCCCCCCCCCCCCCCCGCACCCCTGCCTCCCAATATCTACATTGCACCAGATGTTTTCTGTCATATCTCCACACTCACGAAAGATGCAGGCCCAGTGTTTCAAATATTAACTTTGCAAACTCAAAATTTAATGTTGTTTTTGCTGCTGCTGTTGTTGTTGTTACTCCCTTCTAAACATTTGTAACCTACAAAGGAGCTTACACACACACGCGCATGCGTGCGCATGCGCACACTTACTCACTCAAACATGCGTGCGCGCCCACACACACACACACACACCACACACACACACACACACACACACACTTACGCACAAACACATACTTACACACACACACACACACACACACACACACACATGCTCGTACGCACACATATATGTGCACACACAGGCACAGTTGTGTGTGTACAGGAGCACACACACACACACACACACACACACACACACACACACACACACACACACACACACACACGAGCGCGCTCAGTCACTCACACAGACACACACACACACACACACACACAATGTGCCCACGCATGTGTTTACCTCACTTCTTACCCGCCTCCACTATCCACCCAGTTCCCATCTCTCTCTTTCTCCCCTCGCCGTCTTGTTTTTGGCCTGTCCTCATTATTGAACCCCTTCATGCATTGCCTTTTTCATGCTGTAATTAATCTGGGGAGCGTGTGTGGTTCTTGTTGTTGTTGTTGTTGTTGTTGTTGTTGTTGTTGTTTGGGGGTTTTCTTTGTTTTGTTCTGTTTTCATTACCTAGCCTGTTTTTTGTAAAGTCTGAAGAGGACGTGTTTGTCGAACATTTCGTATTTTGTATTCAGATAAGCGTGTTTTTTTCTTCTTCTTCTTTTTTTGAAATCGTATTTTGGCTTATATTTGCCCACGCCAGCTTAAGATTCGTATAGACCACAAGTAGGTTGATTGCAACAGAAAAATGATATAAACGACCGTACTCTATATATTGTTTGTTGGGTCACACCACCGATTGTGTTGCATGGTGTCCAGAAAAGTTTGCCCCTGGCATGTTGTCCATTACAGTCAAGACTGACCCACAGCACATTACCCTTTGCAGTCACAAAGCACTGTTACACTCTGTCCAGTGCAGTCAAGAGTATCATTGAGGTACTTACCTGTTCAGTCACAGCACACCATGCTACACTTTGCCCAGTGCAGTACACACTGTCATTGATACATTTACCACTACAGTGTCAAGACACTGTGTCGTACGTTGTCTTCTGAAATAAACACTGTCATCAACATATGTACCTGTATAATCTACATTGTACACTGTGTCACGCCTTGTCCACACGATGAATACTCTCGCTAACATGTTACCTGCACAGCCACAACATACATTGTGATGCACTTTGTCCATACAATTAACACTGACATTTACATAACTGTCTACCACTCACGACACAATGTGTTACATTTTGTCCTGTGCAGTAAACACTGTCATCAACATATCTTCCTACGCATAAACAAAATACACTCTGTTGCATTTTGTGTCGCTCAATAAACATTTCCATCGACATTTTTACCTGTCCAACCACAACATACACAGTGTTACATTTTGTGTCCTGTAAACATCGTCATCGACATATTTACCTGTACAGCCATGACATCCACCATCACATTTTGTGCAATACCGTAAACGCTGTCATCAAAATATTAACCCATACAGTCTCAATACACCGTGTTAGGCTCTTTTCAGTACAATCAACATTGTCATTGAAATATTTACCTGTACAGTCAGAACACACCGAGTTAGGCTCTGTCCAGTACAGTCAACACTATTGTTGATACATCTATCTCTACAGCTACACCATATAATCAACACTGACACTGATACATCTATCTCCACGGCTGCAACATACAGTCAACACTGTCATCTATACATCTATCCACAGCCACCCCATACAATCACCACTGTCATCCATACATCTATCTCTACAGCCACACAATACAGTCACCACTGTCAGTGATACATCATCTCTACGGCCACACCATACAGTCACCACTGTCATCTATACATCTATCTCTACCACTACACAATACAATAAACACTGTCGTCCATACATCCGTCTCTACAGCCACACCATACAGTCAACACTGTCATCCATACATCTGTCTCTACAGCCACACCATACAGTCAACACTGTCATCCATACATCTGTCTCTACAGCCACACCATACAGTCAACACTGTCATCCATACATCTGTCTCTACAGCCACACCATACAGTCAACACTGTCATCCATACATCTGTCTCTACAGCCACACCATACAGTCAACACTGTCATCCATACATCTGTCTCTACGGCCACACTATATAATCAACACTGTCATCCATACATCTGTCTCTACAGCCACACCATGCAATCAACACTGTCATCTATACATCTATCTCTACAGCCACACCATTCAATCAACACTGTCATCCATACTGTCACAACTGCTGCTGAATCATCACCAACAGCTGCTACAACAACAGCCTTAATAACAACAGACACAACACAACTCTTCCTACTACTACTACCACTACTACTACTACTGCTGCTGCTGCTGCTGCTACTGCTGCTGCTGCTGCTGCTGTGGTTGCTACTGTGGCTGCTTCTGCTGCTGCTTTTTCTACTACTGCCACTTCTGGTATTGCTAACCACACCAGCACCACCACACCACCCACACTACCACTACTACTACTTCTACTGCTGCCTGCCTGCTGCTACCACTACCACTACTACTGCTATCACCACACTACTACTACTACTACTAAAACTACTACTACTGCTGCTGCTGCTGCTGCTACTACTACTTTTGCGTCGACATGCAGTATTACCTGTACCACACGTCTAACTCTACCAGGATTTCAATATCTACAGGCCAGATTATGATGACCAGCGAGGTAACAATACGTGAGACATCCAAGAGGTCGAGAAGCATGGACACAATCCAGCAGTGAAACAACATGGGTATAACAGCTGTGTCTCCTGACAAATCACAAGGCCAAACATGGTGATTAATATTGCTCTCTCTCTCTCCTTCTCTCCTCTCTCCTCTCTCTCTCTCTCTCTCTCTCTCTCTTCTCTCTCTCTCGCAGAAGTATGGGGTTTTGACTCGTTATTCAGCGGTGGAAAATATACATTTATTCGCATGTAAAAGATACATGGGGGTAGGGAGAAAAACGCCAAACAACTTAGTATACGGAGCACTAGGAAGATATCTGATGAGTATAGATAGTTCAATAAAAGCAATCAGATATTGGTTCAAATATAATGAAGATGACTCCAGACAGGATACCTAGACAAGCACATGAAAGAGAAAAAACAGAAATTGACAAACTACAGAACTGGGCGCTGGAAATTAAACGCTGTTTGGATATGTATGGCTTCTCTGAAGTCTGGTTGAATGAAGGCGTAGAAAACGAGCAAAGATTTATCATAACACTAAAACAAAGAATCATAGATGTTACAAACAGAACTGGCATAAACAAAATAGCGAATAGTGAACGATTTACAACATATACGTTTAAAACTATACACCAAACTGAAGAATACTTTCGCGCAATCACAATCGCGAAGTTTAGAAAAGCATTGACAAGATTACGATTAGGAATAAACGAACTGCATGGCAATAAAAAATATTAGATAATCAAGCTATAACAACATGCCCCTCTGCCCAACAGTAGAAACAGAAATGCACTTCTTAATGTGGTGTCCCAATTACAGGCAATTGCGAACAAAATACATTTTCAAACATTTAGTAATAGAAACGCAGTCACACTGGAAAGTCTGCTACAAAACGATAATACTGAAATCATAAAGATATTGCAATGTACATCTTCTATGCCTTAAAAACGAGAGAAACCCATATGTAATAGTAATACTGACGATATAGGAAAAAATAGAAATTCTAAACAGAAAACAAAATATTTTACAATCAACGTTTCAATCAATGTTTTTGTTGTTGTCATGTTGTAATGTATGTTGCGTACTCCTGTGGACGGGCCGAGGGCCCCACAATAAATGTCGCGGCGTGAAAGCGCGCGTCAAGCGTCAAGCGTCAAGCGTCAAGCGTCTCTCTCTCTCTCTCTCTGGCTGAGTCCCTACTCAGCACGAGCACGTGCATTTACACAGTAGGGATCTGCGCTGAACAATGGTTGGGTTCAGCCCCGCTCACCAGCAGGTCTGACCTTCTGCCTACATTCCAGAAACTCTGGAATCTGTACCTCTCCACATGCGTATTACCTACTCCAATCTACCTTCATATCTACAGGCCAGATATGCCACGAGTACATACGTGGACATCCAGAGGCGAGAGCGGACACATCCCGTGAACACGTGTACACGCTGCCCTGACAATCCAAGACAAACAGTATTATATGCTCTCTCCTCCCTCCCTCCTCCTCTCCTCCCTCCTCCCTCCCGCAGTCCCTCACACGAGCACTCTTTCGCAAGGATCTGCGCTGAAACAATGCGTTCGAATCACCGTCACGAGCTGGCGCCTCGGCCTACTTCAGAAACTGGGAATCGACACTCAACCCATCTTTCCGCTAACTCCTTCCTCACACACCCCCCATCCTCCGTTCAACGTCCATTTCTCTTTGGAAAAGGACCATGCGCTTGTGGTCAATACTCTTTTTGAGAATAGCAGTCAAAATCATGAAGGGAAGTGAGGGTGGTTTTGGGGGTGGGGAGCGGGGGGGTGAAGAGGAAAGGGGATGGGAAGAGTGAGAGAAGAAAATAAAGTGCGTTTAGTTCTGACTGGAGTAACATGAAACAAAATTTTCGTTGTGGTGGAGTCGGAAGATCACATTTAGGACAAATGAACGGAGCCGAACGAAATATTCTAATGAATTCATGGTGGCTTGCTCAAAAGTAGAAAATGTATCTTCCTTGGAATTTTCAGGTTAGCAGGAAGAATCAAACCCACACAAACAGTATACTGAAAAACCTTAAAACTTAGAGTTTTCTCTGTAACACAAACAGTTCCCACCAAAGCATCAGCACTACGATGGAGTGTTTTGGTTAAAAAAAAAAAGCCAACTGCAGCCGGCCCCCCCAAAAAAGAAGGAAAAATAAATCCATGCCTGCCCCTCACCATCTCTGTCTCTGCCTTCACCACCACCTCCCTCTCTGTCTCTCTGCTCCTCTCACACACACCACCACCACACACACACACACACACATGCAACCACACACACAACACACACACACATGCACACACCACACACACACACACACACACACACACATGCACACACACACACACACACACACACACACACACCACACATGCACACACACACACACACACACACACACACACACACACCACACCACACACACACACACATTCATTCACACATATTCACACACGCCCACACACACACACACACACACACCACACACACACACACACACACAGATGTATCAAGCAAAGGATGAGATATGCAAGTAGATCGTGGTTTGAGGGATGAGAGATGGAAAGAGATTGAGAGGATCAGCATGAAAGACAGAGGGAGTGGTGGGACGGTAAATGGGCGGATTAGAGAGAGAGAGAGAGAGAGAGAGAGAGAGAGAGAGAGAGGGGGGGGGGGAGAGAGAGAGAGAGAGAGAGAAATGGGCAGATTAGAGAGACAGACGGACAGACTGACTGACAGACAGACAATGGCAAAAACGTTTGTTTTCTTTAGGCCATCTGCTTACATACATATTGAGAGGAAAGAGGGTATAGGGATGGGTGAGGTGTAGGGTGGAGGTACTTGCATGACGATTCTGAATGTTTATTAACAATATGGACTTGCAAAACTGTCGAATTGATTTTTAATCGTCCACAAAAAGGCTCCATAGGTGACTACAAACAAGACGAAGTTGGATGATAGCTGGCATAGCCTCTTGGAACGGCAGAGAGAGAGAGAGAGAGAGAGAGAGAGAGAGAGAGAGAGAGAGAGAGAGAGAGAGAGAGAGAGAGAGAGAGAGAGAGAGATTCAAAACTTCAGCTGCAGATTTTCTTCAGATAATGGTTAAAACCTTTCGCAGAAAAGTAATGAAACAGCTAAACAGGACAACAGAACCTAATCCTATGAAGAAATCACATCAAATGTCTTAACAGAATGAGAGTAATGTGTTACTGATATCAACAGCCAACGGAGTCACACTTTACAACCTGTGCAGTGTCTGGTAAGCATACACACCAGCTTGTTACACAGACGGCAGGCACACATATGTTTGTTTTTATGTAAAGCAACGGAATGCAGAAAGGGACACATCAAATTGATACGCTGTTGATTCATTTGCTATGTTTCTTGTCTGCTGTAAGCCCATGTAGTTCTTTTCAATTATTAGGGTCTTAAGTGTCTGCAATGACTTTATCAGCCACTAGCATTCATACCCTTCAGCATCTGCTAAGGACACACACACACGCACACACACGCACGCACCACACACACACACACACACACACACACACACACACACACACAACAACAAAACACTCTAACTCACACACACACACACACACACACACACACACACACACACACACACGCACTTGAAAACACATCTGTCTAATCAAACAAAGTAATTACATTTATACATGCGTTCAACCATTATGATGCACACAGCTAGCAGTCGTCTGTGTTCCTATTCCAGACTTACATATGTGCAGCCCAGTGGGTAATGGAAACCACAGGAAGTTGTTACTTTCCCCGTCATCGACATCATGCTATGTCTCGCTGACAATGAGTGACATCAAAGAACTGATCAGTTGCAGGATCACCCCTTTCTCAGGTTAGCTATACAAATTCCTAGATTAGCAGCCCCTCTTTGAAAATTACTACGATTCTTCACCCCCAAAAAGCACAACAGCTGTTTCCTGACTGTGAGCAAAAATGACCTTACCAACGACTACGTTCACGAAATCATTCAGGAGAAGTTGATCTTACTCGATGCCTGCCAAAAAGAGGATTCAAGTAAAATTGCCACCAACCTTAGTCTTCTGCAGGGGGGAAGGCCAGGTAAACGATGTGATGAGTTGAGGAAGAGAGTGTCACACGAAATCACACGTTTACGTGACGAGTGTGGCTCAGCACAATAAAGGTCCACCTCTTCTTACCTGACGTGGCAAAGGCCGCAGCTCCACCTGCTAAGACGCCGGTCTCGCTGTGTGTGATCAATCCCCCTCCTCTCCCCCCCCCCCACTCCCCCCCCCCCCCCTCAAATCTACATTGCACCAGATGTTTCCTGTCATATCTCCACACCCACGAAAGATGCAGGCCTAGCGTTTCAAAGATTTACTTTGGAAACTAAAACATTGCTCACCAGTCATGCGCTGGGTTTAAACGAAGGCATTGCTACAGTAATATTAAAAGTGTCAGGCCACTACAGTCTTATCCAGTTCCAGAAAAAAAATTTTTTTAGACACCAAGTGTTCTATGGAAACAGTATTTTAAAAGCATGGGCATGCAATGGAAAAGTTCACACATTCACACGTTCACTTTTTTTTTTTTAAGACAGTTGTTTTCAATCAGACTTAACAGAAACTATCATCATCATTATTACCTTTATCACCAACATTCATCATCGCCCTAACACTGTTGCCACCACAAACATGCTGTTCGACAATGCTTTAAGCCCTCTCTTTTCTCCCCTTCTGCCTTTATAGCTACTGTTAATACTGCAACTACTATCATCATATGATTACCAAACGTGGCAGTAATCATCTCTTTATTCTTTTTCAAAACTATTATTACTATTACAATCATTATGATTATCATTAGTATCACTATTGTCATTATCATTATTATTATTATCATGTTGTTGTTGTTAATGCTATTGGTATTACTATCATTATTATTATTATCATTGTTATTATTATCATTATTTCAACTTGCATGTTCTCCT
>CM065740.1:21824181-21841681 GCA_033310375.1 Conus canariensis
ACCGCATAGTCGCAGGTCGTCTTGGACAGGCAAATAAAAGACCAATCCACACTCTGTTGGCAGGAAGTTTGTAAAGATCAGGCAGCAGGACTGAGACCAGACACTGCACGCTGTATTCGTTGTCTGAGAAGCTGCAGAACTGGACACACTACTCCCTGGACTGATCCCAATCGATCACGTGTCTGTGGTCCTCGTCGCTGATTGGTTCATTGTTTGTCACATCACTTCTTCCCCTTTTATTCTGCTGATCTGTTCTCTCGCTCTCAGAAAACGCCGTCTTTAATCTCTTGGTAAGATGAGTTACACCAAACACTGTCAAAACGAGCTTTACGCCGCTGCTCCAACGGAGGTTAGTGACGTTCTCCATCCAGCGTGAGCCTGGTGTTAGGTCAGTGGAGGTCAGACAGCGAGTTCCCGTGGGTGGGACCGCCCGTTCTGTGTGTCGGTTATTGGGTTTTCCGGACGTTCAATATTTGTCCCTGAGGAAACAGAGGGCAGGAAGGCGAAATAATGGTCAGAGGGTAAGAGTCTGGGTGTATGTGTGTGTGTGTGTGTGTGTGTGGTGTGTGTGTGGGGTGTGTGTGTGTGTGTGTGTGTGTGTGTGCTAGTGACATAATTGGTTACACACACACACACACACACCACAACACACACACACACACACACATGCACGCATGCGCACTCACCAACACCCACCCACCCACCCACACACACATTAACGTGCGCGTGCACACACACACACACACACACACCACACACACACACACACACACACACACACACACACACACACACACAGAGGCATCTACCTGCTGCCTCTTCTGATCCACGTCTGCGCGTCCGTGGCTATCCGTCACACAGACATAGAGAGAAAGGGCCACACAGACAGTACCCAGCAGACACCAGTTCATCCACACCGTGCCTGAAATGAAACCATTGTCACTGTCACTGTCACTGTCACTGTCACAGCATCATTACAATCAATTGTCATACAGACACAGAGAGAAAGAGAGAGAGGGCCACACAGATAGTACCCAGCTCACACCAGTTCATCTACTCCGTGCCTGAAATAAGACCATTTGTCACTGTCACTGTCACACCACAAATTACAATCAACTGTCACAGAGAGAGAGAGAGAGAGAGAGAGAGAGAGAGAGAGAGAGAGAGAGAGAGAGAGACGAGACAAGACAAGACAAGACAAATGTTTTATTGTCATAGCATTACAGCCTTAAGACAAGGGGGTGAACATGAACAATTGTATGCACATATCAATATTATTTACTGATTTCACACATGCATAAACATACACGCACACACAATGCGCGCGCGCCACAAACAGCACCCCCCCCCACCACACACACACAACACACACAACACACACACACACACACACACACACACACACACACACACACACATTGATACAGGATCATCTTGAATAGTTACTTTTTTTAAAGTTAGATGTTATCGCACATTAATTCTAACTTACTCTTTCTTATCTTCATTGCCTGTGCTATAAATTTAGCGACAGATTTAATAACAGTTTCATTACTACTGGAAAGGATTTTTATAACTTTGTTCTGATCAGGAATGTTGGGGAAGGATTCCAGTATGGCACATTTTTTACGGATATCATCATAAGTGGTACAGTAAAATAAAACATGAGTTTCATTTTCGAATCCATTTCCACATGATGGGCAATTGTATCTGTTTGGTCATTTCGAAACCACTGAATACAGTTTTTAAGGCCACAAACTCGGAGTCGAAATCTTGAGAAGCTGTCTCTATGCCACTTATCGGTAACACATGACAAATATTTTTCAGGCTTAAAGACATTTTTGAAAGAATGAAACCATCCATATTTATCATTATCCTCCAACTCAGAATGCCAGTTCGTTTAAAGCAGGAAATAAGCGTATCTTTCAGCTCTAGAATAAAATCAGATTCACACCCAACACCTTGACTCAACCAAACTATGCCATACCCATTTTCCGTCAAAATTTTTTTGTACTTTTGATGCCCAATTAAAGTGACCAGATTCATGCTGCCTTAACAGCATTTCATAAACCTGTCTACATATTCTTGACATGGGCAATGACACGAGTTTTAACCAGTATTTAATACACTTTACTGATGTCCTAAGATACAGTGGGTATCTTCCGGTTTCCCCAAACACCAGATTGTTTGAGGCATGCAGGGGGACATTTAGGAATCTTTTTATAGCAAAGGTGTGTACAGTTTCGATTTGTCTACAATCATTTTCTAGACCCCAGACTTCCGCTGCATATGTTAAGATAGGTTCAATTTGCGAATCAAAGAGTTTCCAGAACAAACGTGCATCTATTGATCTCAGTTTTTTCAGAGACTTTATTATTTCTATAACTCCTTTTTTCCCTTTTCGACAGGGTTCCGACAGAGCAGAACTTACACTTAATTTTGTCGTAAAGAGCATGCCCAAGTATTTATAAGAATTCGTTACTTTAACCACTCCATTCCCATAGTACCACTTTTCCATAGAGGCTAAATGTCCCCCCTTCCTAAAAATCATTACGTTTGTCTTTTCAAGGTTAACAGTTAAACCCAAACGGTCAGCTTCTCTTTTTAAACAGTTCAGTTGATTTTGAAGTCCAATGACTGTATCAGACAACAGAACAACACCATCCGCAAATAACAATAGAAATATTTCAGTAGCACCAGGGATTAACTGAATACCATGTTTTCCGCTTTTTGACAAATCAGTAGCCAGTTCATTTATAAAGAAAGAAAATAATTGGGGACTCAGCAGACAGCCTTGTTTCACACCTCTAGGACATTCAAAGCAATCAGAATAATTACACTTGTCACGCACACATGCCAAAACATTATCGTATATGCTTCTAAGGGCATTATACAGTTTACCTTTTACACCATTTTTCCTCATAATCGCCCAAAGCACATTTCTGTTCACTGAATCAAATGCCTTTCTAAAATCGACAAAAGCAACATATAGTTTAGTTCTTTTTTGCAAAAACTTTTCAACAATTGCATACAATGTGAAAATATGATCGACAGTACTGTACCCTGCTCTAAAACCTGCTTGCTCTTCAATAATCTTGCTTTCTTGTTCTGCCCATTTCTTTATTCTTTTATTTAGTATATGTGTATAAACTTTACTAACAACACTTGTTAGGGCAATACCACGATAATTGTCTGGCTGGTTTACGTCTCCTTTCTTATGCAAAGGTACAATAATAGATTTAGACCATTCAATAGGAAAGACTCCCATATCAAACAGCTTATTAAAGTAAACAACGAGCAAATAAACAACTGAGGCATCAGCATGTTTTAACATTTCAGAAACGATTTTGTCTGGCCCTGCGCTTTTCCCGGCTTTGAGTTTACCTATACTGGCGCAAACCTCCTGCCTGGAAATAGGGCTATTAAACATTATGTCTGGTGTGTTATCATTAGTATCTTCCATGACGTCAATTTCCCCAGTCTGTTCCTTGCAATTTGTTTCATTGAATACACTAAAGAAGTGTTTATACCATTGTTCTGAAGTGATTGTGTTATAAATAGCCGATTTTCTGTTCACTGATCGGAATGACTGGAATGCATAGTCTTCAGACCATATGATGCGATTTTCAGTACAACCATTTTCATCATTACAATCTCTATTGCTATCACTTTCCGTACAAACATTCTTTCATTTGAATTCCACATGAGTCAATTTTATCGCTGACGCATAAGTCACAAGACTGTGTTAAAAACATATCTTCTGAGATGACTACATAATCTGTCACACTGCAGCCATGTGGCGAAACATACGTGAACTCACCATTAGAGTCACTAGGGCATAAACCATTGACTATGATGCAATTTAACTGAAAACACATATTTAATAAGGATTTGCCAAAATTATTGCTACAAACATCTTTTGATTTCCTCTTCAACCCCCCAATCACCATGTTTTCATCCATGACGTCGTAATCAGAATTGGGAGAATAATTCAACATTGATTCGAGTCTAGTTTGATCACAAGCTGTTCTAGCAGTAAGGTCACCAACTATCATCACATGAAAATCATGATTTTCTGTAATCTGTAGAATACTTTCCTCCAAAATAACAATACCGTCTTTAATTTCCATTTGGTCATACAACGGTCCATTTTCTGGAACAACATAACAACCAAGTAAAAGAATATCTTTATCCTGGTTGAACACAGATTTGTCAACTCTAACAGCAACAGTATTACAGCAGTTTAACTCGACCCTCGACACAAAGCTATCTAATGACTTTCTTATTAGGAGCAAAACACCGCCTGAATTTCGACCATGTCGAGATAGTTTTCTGGCTGGGGCAACAAACTTGACATGATCATGAAAAACACCATTAAAGTCAAAGGCATTATCCACAAAAGTTTCAGTTAGACAAACAATATCAAAAGAAGAAACATAATTCATGAATGACGTGTCACTTAACTTAGAGTACAGATTTTCTACATTATATACAAGGAAAGTCAGTTCATCAAGATGACCCTGCCTGTCCTATGGGTTAGTCCGTGTTGATCGCCGGGGCTGGGTGGGGTTGTTGCGGGGACACTTGTTGACAGGGGAGGACTGGCTGGAACGGAGCTGAGTCACGTTTACTCCAGTGTGTCGACTGCCACCACTTCTGTTGTCACTGTGGCCACTACGCACATTGCTCTCACCACCAGCACGGGCACTGCTGTCACTGCAACGCGCTCTATCATTAACATCACGAGTACCACTGACACCACCACAAGCACCACCACCACCACCACCACCACCACCACCACGAGCACTACTGACACTGCCACGAGCACTACTGACACCACCACGTGCAGTGCTCTCACCACCACGTGCAGTGCTCTCACCACCACATGCACTGCCGTATCCATCGCGTGCACTACCGTATCCACCGCGTGTACTGCCGTATCCACCATGTGCACCGCCATATCCACCTCGCGCGCTGTTACGTCGACTCTCCCTGTTGGAGCGAGGAGAATCTTCACCTCGCCGATGACCTCCGCTGATGTTGTGACCTGTGCCCTCATGACCTCTGCGACGTGATGCGTTGTACTTGGGCTGTTCTGTGGCCGGGTTGTTGGTTGACGTATCTCCGGCGTCGGCGTCGTCGTTTGCTGCTGCTGCTACTTCAGCGTAAGGCCGGGGTCAGGCCTTGGTACCACCATCAGCTTTCCTCGCCTGAAGAATGCGACCTTCCCCTCCTTCTTCGCCTCCGCAACGATGCCGGTCTGCTTCCTGGTGAGGTCGTTGGCCACCCTCACACCTTGCCCCTCCAACCTGGCTCGGTACTCCCGGTTCGTGATGACTGCCATCTCGTCCCTCCACCGACTGAATTTGACAATCATTGGGCTTTGGCTGGCCATTTCTGCTTTCGCCCACTCGATGAGCTCGTGCAATGTCATCTGCTGTCCATTGCTTCGGTGCTTCCACACTGTTCAGTGTGTCAACAACCAGTCTGGCACAGGAGTCATAGCTCTCGAATTGTTCTGTCTGTGGCTCACCAAACAAGCGTAAATTATCCCTTCTGGAGAAAGCTTCCAGAATATCACAATGTTCTTTCAGACCATCTATCTCGGTTTTCATAGTTTCCATTTCAGAAAACAACGTGGAAAGATTGTCCCTCGTTCTGCTTGCAGGCGCAGAAAAGTTCGTCAACATCTTCTTGGGTATCCTTCACGGACGAAGACAAGCGGTCATTCTCTTCCTCCAGCCTGTCACAGCGCCTCCCTATGTCATCACACTTCGTTCTGACATACGAAATGTCCGTTTTGATGGAACTGAGATCTTCCCGCATGAGTGACATATCATTAGAAAGAGACTGGGACTGTTCACGCTGTAAGCGCATTGCTTCCAGTAACTGCTTTGCGAAATCGGGTAGAAAACCCGAATCAGCTGTACAATCGATGGAAGGGGGACGAGCGGAAGTCTTGTCAGTGTCACTGCTACCATTCACACTGTCACTTTCTGTGCTAATGCCTTGTTGGTGAACGGCATCCCTATCTACAGGGCCAGGGTTCACCTCAACGTCACCACAGCACAAGAAATAGGCAGCCACAAACACGAAAAGAAGTAGCTCCACTCGGTTTCGCACAGTGATAACCCTGATGCGCATTTTCACGACCAACTGAATTCGCTTGGCCATGAAGCTGTGGTAAGTGGGCAGAAACAGGCCACAGGCAGCACGGAAACACAGAGAGTTCACAGGCATGGTCACAGTTTTAGTCACAAATTTCACATCACTGTGATCAGCACACTTTCACCAGTTCAGTGTGATTGAAAGTGACTTGATTATTCCAATAATTAACGTAGTAATTAGACAATAATCCTCCGCAACTCGAGAGCGATCCAAAAACACGTCTTCTCTGCGCTGTGAAATCAGCTCACCCCCGAGAGAGAGAGAGAGAGAGAGAGAGAGAGAGAGAGAGAGAGAGAGAGAGAGAGAGAGAGAGCTACACAGATAGTGTCCAGCACACACCAGTTCATCCACCCCGTGCCTGAAATAAAACCATTGTCACTGTCACTGTCACTGTCACTGTCTCTCTCACTGTCACAGCACTAATTACAATCAACTGTCACACTGACAGACAGAGAGAGAGAGGGCCACAGAGATAGTGTCCTGTACACACCAGTTCATCCACTCCATGCCTGAAATCACAGCATCATACAACACTACTTATAATCCACTGTCACACCACACTACTTATAATCCACTGTCACACAACACTGCTTTTAATCACTGTCACACCACACTACTCATAATCCACTGCCACACAACACTACTTATAATCCACTGTCACACATCACTACTTACAATCCACTGTCACACAACACTGCTTATAATGCACTGTCACACCACACTACTTATAACCCACTGTCACACAACACTGCTTATAATGCACTGTCACACCTCACTACTTATAACCCCCTGTCACACAACACTGCTTATAATCCACTGTCCACGCAACACTACTTACAGTCCACTGACACAAACACTACATATAATCCACTGTCCACACCACACTACTATTACCACTGTCACACAACACTGCTTTATTTCACTGCCACAAAACGTACTTATAATTCACTGCCACACAACACTGCTTATAATCCACTGTCACACAACACTGCTTTAATCCACTGACACAAAACACTACATAACATTCACTGTCACACAACACAGCTTTAATCCATTGTCCAAAACACTACTTATAATCCAATGTCACATAACACTACTTAAAACCCACACTCACATCACACTACTAATAATCTGCTGACACACAACACTACTACAATTTACAGTCACACAACACTTTTAAATACACAGTCACGCAACACTTTACAATACACAGTCACGCAACACTATTTACAATGCACAGCCACACAACACTATTTACAATACACAGTCTCACAGCACTACTGACAGTGCACGGTCACCCAGCCCCTCACCCAACACACACACCCATAACCCACGCACGCACGCATACACACACACACACACACACCACACACACACAACACACACACACACACACATTTATGCATGCAGCACACATTTTATGCACGCACACACACACACACACACACACACACACACACACAACACACACACAACACACTGCTCACTCCCACACACTCTCTCTCCTTTCCCTACACCTCACCTATATTGGGAGCTCTGCACAGCAGCGAACCCCATGCCCGTCAGGACCCACAGCATGAGGTGGAAACAGTGATATCCCCTCCCCATGGTACACAGGCTCACACATCAACTCCACGCCAGAGGGAAGTTCCGTCAGGAACATTACCGCTCAGGATGAGGGCGACCCTGGATACTGAGTGTACAAAAACAGACACCATGGGCTTATGGAATGCTGATGGTCACGTGACGTTCGTACTAGCTCTGCAAAAGCACATGCCATGGGGCATTACAGAATGCTGATGATGACGTTCGTACTAACTGTGCAAAAGCACATACCACTGGGCATCACAGAATGCTGATGATGACGTTCGTACTAACTGTGCAAAAGCACATACCATTGGGCATTACAGAATGCTGATGATGACGTTCGTACTAACTCTGCAAAAGCACATACCATTGGGCATTACAGAATGCTGATGATGTTTGTACTAACTCTGCAAAAGCACATGCCATGGGGCATTACAGAATGCTGATGATGACGTTCGTACTAACTCTGCAAAACACATAACCATTCGGGCATTACAGAATGCTGATGATGACGTTTGTACTAACTGTGCAAAAGCACCTACCATGGGCATTCAGAATGCTGATGATGACGTTCGTACTAACTGTGCAAAAGCACATACATGGGGCATTACAGAATGCTGATGATGACGTTCGTACTAACTGTGCAAAAGCACATACCATGGGGCATTACAGAATGCTGATGATGACGTTGATACAGACTGTGCAAAAGCACATACCATGGGGCATTACAGAATGCTGATGATGACGTTCGTACTAATTTGCAAAAGCACATACCATTGGGCAGTACAGAATGCTGATGATGACGTTCGTACTAACTGTGCAAAAGCACATACCATGGGCATTACAGAATGCTGATGATGACGTTCGTACTAACTGTGCAAAAGCACATACCATGGGGCATTATAGAATGCTGATGATGACGTTCGTACTAACTGTGCAAAAGCACATACCATGGGGCATTACAGAATGCTGATGATGACGTTTGTACTAATTGCAAAAGCACATACCATTGGGCATACAGAATGCTGATGATGACGTTCGTACCAACTGTGCAAAAGCACATACCATGGGGCATTACAGAATGCTGATGATGACGTTCGTTCTAACTCTGCAAAAGCACATACTATGGCGCAGTACAGAATGCTGATGACGTTGATACTGACTGTGCAAATCCTGTGTGGTGTGTGTGTGTGTGTGTTGTGTGTGTGTGTGTGTGTGTGTGTGGTGTGTGTGTGTGTGCGTGTGTGTGTGTGTGTGTGTGTGTGTGTGTGTGTGTGTGTGTGTGCCTGTGCGTGCGTGCGTGCGTGCTTGCGTGTGTGTGTGTGTGTGTGTGTGTGTGTGTGTGCGTGCGTGTGCGTGCGTGCGTGCGTGCGTGCGTGCGTGTGTGTGTGGTGTGTGTGTGTGTGTGTGTGTGTTGTAGTTTCCACATTCCACACTAACTCATTTATCTAAACTATGGGGTAGCAGAAATTGCTTTTCGATGACTTAGAGACTGACCATACAAGCTACACACACACACACACACACACACACACACACACACACACACACACATACATATATATATATATATATATATATATACATATATATATATATATATATATATATATATATATATATATATAACACATTACAATGTGTAGATGAGGACGTAGATATTGTATGTGCATGGAACGTGAATCATGGGACATCGCATGTTGTTGACGATTACGCACTGACTGTACAAGGCGCAAACACCATGGAGCATTGCATGTTGATGATGACCTAGAGAATGACTGTACAACGCACACACATTATAGGACATTATATGTAATTAAAGATGACGTAGGTTTCGGCTGCATATGGTACACATACCATGGGGCATTACGTGTTGATGACGATGTCGTAGATACTGACTGTACAAGGCACACACACTGTGGGACATGACATGTTGATGCCGTTGACATAGATACTGACTGTACAAGGCATCTACACCATGGGACATTACATGTTGATGCTGATGCCGTTGACATGGATACTGACTTAGAAGGCATCTACACCATGGGACATTACATGTTGATGCCGTTGACATAGATACTGACTGTACTAGGCATCTACACCATGGGACACTACATGTTGATGATGATGATGTAGATACTCACTGTACAAGACATATACACTATGGAACATAACATGTTGATGATGATGACGTAGATACTGACTGTACAAGGCATATACACTATGGGACATTACATATTGATGATGATGACGTAGATACTGACTTTACAAGACATCTACACTGTGGAACATTGCATGTTGATGATGGTGACGTAGATACTGACTGTACAAAGTATATACACTATGGGACATTAGATGTTGATGATGATGACGTAGATACTGACTCTACAACACATAATTATACACTATGGGACATTACATGTTGATAATGATGACGTAGTAGTGAGTGCAAAAAGTATATACATTGTGGGACATCATATGTTGATGACGATGACGTAGATACTGACTCTACAAGGCATATACACCATGGGACATTACATGTTGATGATGATGACGTTGATACTGACTTTACAAGAGATAATACACTATGGGACATCACATGCTGATGATGATGAAGTAGATACTGATCGTACAAGATAAATTTACAACAAGACGTTGCTTGTTCTTCATGATGACGTAGGTATTGACTGTGCAATGCAGATATGCCATAGATCATTACAAATTAGAATATAACAAAGCACACACACCATGGGATGTTTCATTTGCTGATGACGACATACATACTGACTTTTCAAGGCACACATACTATGGGGCATTACCAGTTGTTCATAATGTCGTCGATACTGACTGTACAAAGAACGCATACCATGCTATGTATACATTAAAAATTGTTGATGATGACGTTGTTTATGACAGGCAAAAGACACACTGTGGATATGACCAGTTATTTGTTTGTGATCGATATATGTGCGATCACATTATGATTCCTCGTCTGATATAATAAAGCTGATTTGGTCTGGTTTGATTTGATTTGATTTGATTTGATTAGATATACTGATGATTATGTTTGCACTGATTGCCCAAAACACACATACCATGGAGAATCTCAAAGTGTTAATGATGACATAGCCACTGACTGTTTAGGATACACATACCATGGGACATGACAAAATGTAAATGACACGAAGGCATTGATTTACATGGCACACATACGATTGGACAAAACCAAATGTTGACGGCTGTATGACTCGGCTAGTGTCTGGTTAAGTATTTTACCAATGATCTGTTATGCACGTAGCTACAGTAACGACACACATATCACGTCACCACACAACAAAACAAAGTACAATAGATAGATAGATAGATAGATAGATAGATAGATAGATAGATAGATAGATAGATAGAGTAGATAGACAGATAAAGTCGCATTCTCCTTTTTTTAACATGCGCTCTGGTGACCTATTCATTTTTGAGTGAACCAGTTTTTAAGGAAGAAGAAGAAGAAGATAATCACTTTAAAAGTACAATAGAGAGACAGAGATAGATAGATAGATAGATAGATAGATAGATAGATAGATAGATAGATACATAGACAGACAGATATAAGCATTTTTACATACCTAGGTAATCCCCATATTAATTAAGCAGATATATTTACACACACGGGCACAGAGAGAGAGAGAGAGAGAGAGAGAGAGAGAGAGAGAGAGAGAGAGAGAGAGAGAGAGACAGACAGACAGACAGAGAGACAGAGAGACAGAGAGAGAGAGAGTCGTACTAGGCAGCGAATGTTTTGTGTGCAGTTTATTTGCTTCTTAACAGTATCATTTACTAGAACACACGAGCGGACAAAATTACTCAAACACAGAGACAAGCGAAAATGCATGCACACGCCTTACCTAGCACACACACACACACACACACACACACACACACACACACACACACACATTCTCTCTCTCTCTCTCTCTCTCTCTCTCTCTCTCTCTCTCTCTCTCTCTCTCCTCTCTCTCTCTCTCTCTCTCTCTCCCCTCTCACTGACTGACTGACTGAAACCATTTACTGTCAGATTAACATTATTACACGAGCGGACAAAAACACTCAAACACAGAGACAAGCGAAAATGCATGCACACGCCTTACCTAGCACACACACACACACACACACACACACACACACACACACACACACACACACACACACACACACACACGCACACACACAGAGTGAGTTAGAGAGAGGAGAGAGAGAAGAGAGAGAGAGAGAGAGAGAGAGAGAGAGAGAGAGTTACTAACCTATATTGAAAGGCAGAACACCGATGTCAATCAGAATGAACCAAACGAAACACAGGGCGGAGAAGACAGAATCCGAAAGAAGCGGATGTGACGAAAGAAGAAGCCTACCAGTCTGAAAACAGAGGACACACACGTACGTCATTAAAGACTGTATACCTGAGGTACCCTGTTGGTATAACACTGCATCTTTCTGTAAGATGTTGAGGTTAATCTGGGATGGTTCCAGCCCTGGCAATCAGGCATGTATCCTTGATCAGCTCAGTTTATTTCATTGCAGTACTGAGGATTCTACAGCCTCCAATCAAACTCACCACAGGGGTGGAAGGAACAGTTCACTTCTGCCTCAGATGCCAGACAACACAGTACTCAGTATCAAGGACTCCAGTCAGACAAAGGTTCTTTCATCTATGCAATCACCAGCCTGGATTTAAGAGTCTTTAACCACTTTA
Organism: Conus canariensis; assembly: GCA_033310375.1. Classification (NCBI taxonomy): domain Eukaryota; kingdom Metazoa; phylum Mollusca; class Gastropoda; order Neogastropoda; family Conidae; genus Conus; species Conus canariensis. The sequence continues at coordinate 21,836,678 of CM065740.1, forward strand.
GGATTGACTGTTCTGGTTGTCATCCATGATATTAAGAACCTGTTTCAGAGAGCTGGTTATGTTCACGTTAGATGACCAGTGAATACCACAAACCGGTCATTAGAGAACATCACAGTTTGGTGTTGAACAAACTGGTCTTCAGCGAATTACCCCAATCTGGCTTTGAGGAGATGGTTAAAAAAAATGGTCATCAGCAAAGTACCTCAGTTTGGCGTTGACAAAGACTTCATCTTCTAACACGTTCCCTTCTCAATGTTCACAGATAGTTCATAGTGTAACATCATTCGTTCTCTGTGTTGACAAAACTTCATCGTCTCAGACCTTTCGTTCTCCACACCGGCAGAGCTTCATGGTCGGGCTTTTGTTTTCATTTTCCGTAATGGCAAGGACTCCATCCACAATTCTACACCTTTTCTCGGTTGTAAAAAATGTTAATTGTTAAGTTATCGTATTCTTCCTCATTTTAAGGATAATAACTATTGGCATACTTGACTAAAAGAGTGTATTGGTTGCTTTCGTGATTCAACTGTTGTCGTTTTTCCAGGTCTTGTTACATTTTTCTGTCCGTGATGTAAATACTAGTGCCCTGGTCTGCTTTACAGGCCTCTCTGGACTCACCATCCTGATTCAAACAGTGCAGCAACGTATTCTCAATACCTTATCTGCCTGTAATACTCCATGCAGCAACAGCACCCTAAGCCACAAACCACGACATCCAACAGGCAACAAACACCATGGCACAGCAACGGCTTCTGGATGAAGACATGACACCCACCTGCACGTGAGGAGGCATGTCAGGCATCCCGCCATGATGCAGAGAACCCCAACCAGCCGGCTGTCTCCTGGGGGCAGTCAGACAAACCATTCCAAAAGGTCAGCCAACACTACCATCAAAGGGCCACTACTGTCACCGACGCGTGCTGTATAGGCCACACGCCACAATAATGATTTTGCACTAAAACACTATATAATCCATGCGAGCGTTTCGAGTCCTACCTTGAATTTGAGTCAGCATTTAATGCTAAACTGATACTGATCAACAACTCCCCACCACCAATTATTTCAGTTTTGGTGTGTGTGTGTGGGGGGGGGGGGGGGGGGGGGGATCTTCACCGATGCATAATATTCAAATACGTGACCTTCCCCTTAGTTGACACACATTTCAGGCCTTTGCACTCACCCATGATCCTGTCTTTGCGCCAGCTTCAAGAACACAAAATAGTCCCATTCATTTGATGTTAATCATCTTCTGGGAGCCACCTGGCTTGTACCTCGGTGGCCATATGAAATGAAAGTAGGAGAATCAACTTTCAAACACAGTAAAAATTCTCAAAACAATCCAACTGTGCCAGTCTATAATTACTCGACTCCTTAAGCAAGGCTTTGGCGCATTAATTTTTGGTGTGCAGCCTGTCTTTTCTTTCTTAGTGATTCCCCGTGCCTTTGTTAAGACTGGGTTCTTGCATGCTGGAGTATCCTTTCAGATAACATATTGGCGGCAGTTGAATGTGATTTTCAAGCAAGAAGGGATTCGAAACGCTTACCACAAGCATCACGAAAGGAAAGAAAACAAATAAACAAACAAACAAAAACTTCAGTGTTGTTTACAAGGGGACCTAACATACGACATCATCACTGTGTATAATGTGTGCACGAAGTTGCCAAGTAGACGAATTAATCGTCAGGAGCATGGTGTGTGTGTGTGTGTGTGTGTGTGTGTGTGTGTGTGTGTGTGTGTGTGTCAAAGTAAAGTTTCAGTGTGAGTATTCCCAGAACTCGCAGTGGTTCCAGCTTTCTATTGGTTCTTGAGCATGCGCAGAGCCGCAACTTTCCGACGGCATGGGTAGACAGAAAGAATAAAGAGACTTGATTATTTGTCTCTCTGTATAATATGAATATGACTATCATGGTTATACGCAAACTCATTGCTTAAATAGAACAAATGCATAGCGAGGTAAACAGTGCAAGCAAATTATTCCCCTCACCTGAAATAATGCCCTTGTGTGTGTGTGTGTGTGTGTGTGTGTGTGTGTGTGTGTGTGTGTGTGTGTGTGTGTGTGTGTGTGTGCAAGTGTGCATGCACGCACACGCGCTCGCGCGCGCGTACACAACAACACTCACACACGCACGCACGCGCACGCACATGCACACAGACATCTATAGGCACACCTACCTGTGAAATACCAATGGTGCTGAGGTTGACATCCAGGAGATTATCCCACACTTCAAACACCGACAGTGACAGACAGAAAGCAGTAGCGATCAGCCAGAACTGCTTGTTCCTATGCCAGTTAACATAGCGACTTGTTATTACTGTCGTTGCCACACATCCCACATTTCAGACAACCCCAGAGTGAGACACAAACCCGCAGACATCAACCAGAACTGTCCTGGTTCGGTAGCCTACCAGATGATAATGAGTGTTGTTATGGTACGTTGCAAGCATCCTACCCACACTTCGGGCCAGAAACCTGCAGAGATCAACCAGATCGCCTGTTCCTGCACCAGGTGTTATGATTGTTATTATCACTGTTGTTACGATGCGTCACCTACTTCAGTCACCATTAGTGAGCGACATAAAACCGCAGAGATGAACCCAGAACTGCTAGTTCTTGCACTAGTCACACTGACTGTTTGTTATGACACACCCTACTGTTCAAATATCATTGGTGAGAAACAGAAAGCAACATAGATCAACACACACACACACACACAACACACACACACACCACCACACACACGCACGCACACACACACACACACACACACCACACACACACACACACACACCTCCACGACCACAACACTACACACCAACAACACCCATTCACCACCCCTGACTTACCCACGCTGCCTTTTTCCGGTCACCAGGACTAGCTGGAACTTTACCCCCCCCCCCACCCCCCCAGTTGGAACTGACCCCCCCCCCCCCCCCAAGTCATCTACATTGTACAAGGTACACAGGCACTCTGGAGACACTAATTAGCTGTAAAAATAGTTAAAATCTCTGACATACATTAAAGTGACCAATGGTCAGTGACACTGACCACTGGTTGTCTGCATTGCACAAGGTATAAACACTCATGAGACACTGATTAACTGTAAAATAGTCGAAATATATGATTTACGTCATAGTGACCAATGGTCAGTGGCACTGACCACCAGTCGTCTGCATTGTGCAAGGTACACAGGTACTCGGGAGACTATAATTAGCTGTGAAATAGTTAAAATCTCTGAATTACGTCATAATGACCAGTAGTCAATGTCACTGACCACAAGTAATCTACATTGTACAAGGTACACAAGCACTCGTGAAACACTAATTAGCTGTTTAATAGTTAAAATCTCCAATTTACGTCATAATGACCAGTGGTCAGTGGCACTGACCACTAGTCATCTGCATTGTACCAGCTAAGGTACACAGGTACTCAAGAGACTCTAAATAGCTGTAAAATAGTTAAAAGAGGCAAAACGGGATGAAGCAACAATGGTACTTGGTCACAACGACACGTGTTCACAACGACATTTTGTCACAACTACGCGCTCCTGCATTGGTCACATTGGCACTTGGTTGTCACATTGGCATGTAGCCGTCTTTCTTTCCCACGCATGCACGGCGTACTCACACCCCGAATGTTGACCCACGCGTGTAAGCTAGCTCGAGAAATGTTAATACGTATCTGTTAGTGAACCAGGGTGTGTGTGTGGGGGGAGGGGGGGGGGGGGGGGGGGGAGGGGGGTTGGGGAAGTCAGGACGTCCATCTATTGAGAAGAGTCTAGAACTACACTTTGTCTAGACCCGACGGACTGTTAGAGGAAATGGGAGAGGAAATACGCAGGCTAACACAATTTTTTTAAGGCGGGTGTGCGTGTTGGGAAAAGGCAGAGGAAAACCCTGAATAACCCTCTCTTGTTTGAAGGGTGGGGTGGGGTGGAGGAAGATTCCAAATAGTCCTAGATTGACTCTTTGGGGGGGGGGGGGAGGGGATCCAGGCTAGCTCAAACTTACCTCCGGGGGGGGTGGGGGGGGGAGGGGGTGGTAAGTTCCAACTAGGGGGGTAGGTTCTAGCTAGTCCTAGAATGACCCCCGGGGGTAAAAGTAGGCTAGCCCAGACTTACCCCGGGGTAAGTTCCAAAGGGGGGTAAGAACGGGCTGTTACACCGGGACAGAAGTCCTCTCTGTCTGCGGCAGCGGACAGACTGGGTGGCTTGGGGGGCCTGTCAGGGAAGTACACCAACACCAGCAACAACAATCCAGCGGCTGCCGCTGCCTCTGTTCAACACCCTGCCTTTTTCACGCATGTGTTCAATGTGATATATAAACTTATGTAAATACTGGATTTTTGCCGTTGTTTATATTTTTGCTGCCATGTATTTTGTTGGTATTCTGATCTTTCAGTTAGAAATGGCACTTTCAGAAAAGCAATACTGTAGGGAGAAAGAGGTACAGTGTGTTAGTATCTATGAACTATGAGACGGGAAATAACAACAACAGCCATAAAAAAAACAACATCAACAACCTCGACAACAACAGAAACAAGAACGTAAATGGTCATCCACCTTTATCATCTATGAGCCAGGAGACGGGAAACAACAATAACAACAACCGCGATGACGATGGCCACAACGACAACAACAACAACAACAAATACCTTGATAATCCATGAGCCGGGAGAAGAGAAACGCCACCTCACCTACCCCACCCCACCCCAACCCCAACCACCAAGATCACCACCCCCAAGATCACCACCACCACCACCACCTCCACCACTACCACCACCACCACCAACAACAACACCAAAATCAACAAGGGCCTACCTTGATGATCCATGAGCCAGGAGAAGGGAATGCAGCAGAGGCCGGAGAACAGGTTGCCCAGGAAGACACACATCGTGATCTGGGAGTCTTCCCAGTAGAATACCGCCTTGGCCGACTCTGCGATGGGTCCCCACATGTCCCAGGACATAGGCTGCATCAAGGCCGTCATGGAGAACAGCAGCTGCA
>CM065740.1:21851681-21856681 GCA_033310375.1 Conus canariensis
CCTGTGAAGAGTTAAAGTCGGATATAACGAAGTAGTCACTTTTGTGTACAGGAACCATTTCTTGGTTAATTCGCTGTGATGTATACTGCTTCATATGGCCGCTTGCTGTTCTAGGAAGATGGAGACGTGTCATTATACCACATGAAATACAGAGCTTTCTCTGCGTTGTTGCTCCAGTTTATACGCACATTTATACATGTTTGACTAGCTGCATTATGCATTACCTAATTTTGTTTCATTTTCTTTAGCAACTTCACATATGTACATAAAAAGTACACTATTTTTTTATTGTATGCTTGTTGTATAGTAAACGTCACATTTGCAATTGACAAATAAAAAAAAATCCTATTCCTGTGTCCTGTAATGCGAGTGCTTGTGATTGCAGAGCAGTCGACTCGCAGCTGTAGAGAGACGAGGGACGAGGATGGGGTGAAGGGGAAGGAGGGTGTCAGGGTGTCATTCAGGCCATTTCATCATGACGTCTACATCTCGCAAAGGGTTCAATTCAGCAGAAAAGTGAAAAGATAGCGAAAGAATATGAACGTCGACACTGGCAACCATTCTGGCTTCTAAGAAAAGAGTAAAAGTCAGTATTTTGGAGACCAGGACACCGCAGCAAACACACACACACACACACACACACACACACACACACACACACACACACACACACACACACACACAAAACACACATACACCTCATTTTTAGGTAAGTTTGACAGAACTGCTGCATGCATGTGTTCTTGGATGCCTTCGTGTGATCATGTGGATGGCTGTGTTACAAGGATGGAAAACAAAACCAATCTTTGGGGATCTTTCTCTTCACTGCTAATGTTTTGAGTTCTAGCTGTGGCAACAGTCAACTGTATTTGTTCTGCTAGAGTGCCGATTGAGGGATTTTTTTTTTTTTTACCGGTCCACAATCAACCTGCTTGAGACTTTGTGGGAGGGATATTTTTTTTTCATCGAGTTGTGGCATCCTTTTCTGTCATTTCATAGAATGTGAACATTCACATATCTCACATAACTGTCGTTCCTCATCTCTATTTGTGTAACCTAAAGTGCACTAACTCTTGGTTGTATACACTAAGACATAACACATCTGTGCCTTTCGCTGCAATGAGGGAGAAAAGTTATTTTCAAGACCTTATTCACAAGTACCAGTGGTGGTGGTTATAATGATTTTTTTTTTTTTTTTTTTTTTGGGGGGGGGGGGGGGGGCAAATACCAGTTATTTTTGGTGGTTATTATGATTTATCCAACATGTCAAATACCAATTATTTTTGGTGGTTGTTATGATTTATCCAACATGTGAATACTAGTTATTTTTGGTGGCTCTTATTTCTTGTCAAGCACTCCCAGCACAGTAGAGTGCTTGTCTTTTAAAATCAATTTGTTTATTTCCATACCGGTGCATACTCCAATGACCTAACAGCGTCAAAATCCGCCCCCCCCCCCCCCCCCCCCCCCCCACCCACCCACCCACTTTCAAGTCGTGGCGCTGTGTAATTTCTTCTGACTGTCTGTTCCTCTGAATAATGCAGGCAATTTTGTTCCCCTGTTTTACCTGGTGTTGGTTTATAGTTTCTATGCCTTCAAATTTCAAAACAGGCCTATGTGATCTGTTTACATTATACAGCCATATTTTGGAAACAAATCCTTTTAATGATTTTTATTTAAAAAAATATATATAACAGCCTAGGAAGGAGCTTGATTACTGCCCATATATGTAGGCGCGAATGTGTGTGTGTGTGTGTGTGTGTGTGTGTGTGTGTGTGTGTGTGTGTGTGTGTGTGTGTGTGTGTGTGTGTGTGTGTGACCTCACGGAGCAATATAACGGAGCAACCAAATAGAAATTCATAACTGCTGCAACAGTTGTGATAAAAGCTGGACACAAAGAAGCAATTTTGAATGTCCCTGGGGATTCATTGTAAGCGGTTAGGACTGTATTCCTCTTTCCATGTAGAAATTTATTATGAAGTTGTGTGTGTGTGTGTGTGTGTGTGTGTGTGTGTGTGTGTGTGTGTGTGTGTGTGTGTGTGTGTGTGTGTGAGACAACAACAATAACAATAATTTTACTCAGTTTTTGCAGGCCTTTTGGCCCATATGAACAACAGAATATTTTATCAAAATTAGTTAATAGATGAGAGGTGAACATTGTGTGTGTGTGTGTGTGTGTGTGTGTGTGTGTGTGTGTGTGTGTGTGTGTGTGTGTGTGTGTGTGTGTGAGACAGATGCTTTTTTATAGTGATGTGTGTGACAGATGCTTTAGTGTGTACATTTAATGCTAATATGAATAAATTGTGTGTGTGACAGATGCTTTTAGTGTGTATATTTAATGCCAGTATGAATCATCACTTTGTAGTTGTGTGTGTGACAGATGCTTTTAGCATGTACATTTAATGCTAATATGAATCATCACTTTGTAGTTGTGTGTGTGTGACAGATGCTTTTAGAGTGTATATTCCATGCTAATATGAATGATATCACTTTGTAGTTGTGTGCGTAACATTAGTGTATATTCCATGCTAATATGAATGATATCACTTTGTAGTTGTGTGCGTAACATTAGTGTATATTTCATGCTACTATGAATGATATCACTTTGTAGTTGTGTGCGTAACATTAGTGTATATTCCATGCTAATATGAATGATATCACTTTGTAGTTGTGTGCGTAACATTAGTGTATATTCCATGCTAATATGAATGATATCACTTTGTAGTTGTGTGCGTAACATTAGTGTATATTTCATGCTACTATGAATGATCACTTTGTAGTTGTGTGCGTAACATTAGTGTATATTTCATGCTACTATGAATGATCACTTTGTAGTTGTGTGCGTAACAGATGCTTTTAGAGCGTATATTTAATGCCAATATGAATCATCGCTGTTCTTATTACAGTCGGTTCTATATCGTGTGATAAATGTTCTAGTACACTTAGTCCCTGAAAAGAGGAGGGCCAGATGGGAGAAAAGCATCTTCTTCTTGTGCCGTTGGCCTTCAGAATATGGACTATTCTTTTTGGTCAGTCAAGGCTGCTGCGAACACCACCTGAACGTTCTTTGGGAAAGCGATTTTCCCAGTCTTTTTTTTTAATTTTTTTTTAAGCTGGCATGATGTATACATATGCTTGTGTGCGAAAAACCCTGTGTGTATGCAATATTCTGTGCATGTGTGAGATCCACGTTTGTGTTTTGTATGTATATGATACTCTATACAGAAAATTACATAAACGTACATGGAGCATTGGACACATTATAATTTACACACATATATTCAGGCACTTGTGCCTTTGTAATGCTCAGTGTACGCATGTATAAATTACAGTTGAGCTACCATGTCATAACTGCGTTTTGTTTGTCCTGTCTGGGCGTATCGCCCCCCCCCCCCCCCCCCCCCCACCCCCATCCTCATGGTCTGATTCTTATGATGCTAGAGTTTGACAAGCCCTGTAAAAGTGCAGTGTGGTTAGCTGGGCTACAAGGATTAAAACGTGCTGTGCATTTGTGTGCGTGTATAAGAACATGTGCATGTATGATTAAAATGTGTTTTTCAAACAACATACACACTGACACATATGTGACTAAGGTAAACAACACACCTACTGACACAGACATGACAAAAACAAAAAATTAACAAACATTTTCTATCAATATCTTTTTATCTATTCTTAGTTGTTTTGCTTTTTTTTCAGGTTTTTTTTTCAATTTTCAGTTTTTTTCTTTAATTTGTTGTTGTTTTTTTTTGGTTTTTTTAACATGCACATTGACACATATGTCACTAAGGTAAACAACACACCCACTGACACTGACAAAGATGAACACTTTGAGAAATTTTTAATCAAAATAGAAATGTTTAATCAACATGTGGCTTCATCTCACTAAAAGAAAAAAAAAAAAGAAAGAAAAGGAAATATGACATCGTTTTTCTAATGGACAAGTAAATAAGTACCAATTCAGGCTCAGTTTCAAAGTGAGATGACTGCTGATGGAAACTGAAACAATTCTTTTTTTTTTTTTTAAAGAGAAATGATGTTTAATCCGCCACAATAAAGGGACAAACATATTACAAGACAAGGCATGACACGTTACAACCTCTTTGGTCTCCTTCAAGCAAGATAAACAACATTCAGGACTGGATCAACATCATGTCCTAAATGGTGTTTATCTTGCCTGAAGAAGACCAAAGAGGTCGAAACGCGTCGTGTTTTGTCTTGTAATTTGTTTGTCCCTGTCGTCTGGCGGATTAATCATAATTCCTCTTTTTAAAAAAAAAGTAATTTAAACTCTCACATCACCGCCACTCACATAAATGCGAGTCAATCTAACCAAAAAATGCAGACAACACAGGGGGCGGTATCCCCTGCATACACATGCACACACTTGGGATGAAGTCTCAGCCAAGCTCTTCAGACAGCCGGACCCGCTGTACTTCTACAATGGAAGTAAACTGCTGAGCATGGAATTAATTTATATATATATATATATATATATATATATATATGTTATATTAAAAGCAAGTTAAAATCAAGCTTCTAAAAACATCTACAAATTTGTTTCACGCTGTGCGGTCGTCAGGATGTGATGAGCTTGCGTTGCCAGTGCCACGTATATATATAGCTAGCTGGTTTGCTGTTGTTTTTTTCCCGTGCTACATGTGTTTCTCAGGTGTTGGTTTTTTTCGCTGATAGGAACTTCCATCTGTGTCTGCAATTGTTAACCATTTCTGTTCTAACATTTAGAGTTGCCAACTGTGGTTTACATAGTATAATGTATTTCTCTGTTAGGCATAGATTGCATTTTTTTGAAATGTTGTTGTATGATGCTGCTCTTTTTAAAATTTTCCAAGATATGTTGTAGTCTATGTTTTTTTCTTTAAGTTTCCAAATGTATTTACTCAATTCTGTTTGGTTTTTGTATCTTTCTTTGTTGAATGATTGTTTATGGTTTGCATATCTAGTTTTGAATTGGTTTTCCGTGATACCTACATATGTTT
>CM065740.1:21861681-21889181 GCA_033310375.1 Conus canariensis
ATCAGGTCAAGGGTGCCTGCTGCAGGGCGATTAGGAACCATGAGAAGAATGTGGCTAGGGACGCAAAGAAAAACCCCAAAGCATTTTTTGCATATGCCAAGTCAAAAACCAAAGTTAGTGAGGGTATTGGAGACTTGTTGGATGATCATGGCAACCGTGTAACAGATGATAAAGGCAAAGCAGACATTCTAAATTCCTTTTTTTGTAATGTCTTCACAAGGGAACGGACTGACGATATACCAGAGGCAGAGAAAAAGATGTAGGTGACTTTTTGAGTGAAGTGTCTTTTTCAAAAGAGACAGTGCTAAAGAAATTGAGGAACTTAAATCCCGCTAAGTCTCCTGGACCTGATGGATTGCACCCATGTGTTCTTAAGGAACTAGCTGAACAGTTAGCGGAGCCAGTACTATTTGAGAAGTCCCTCTCTGAGGGCAAATTACCCAGTGTTTGGAAAGATGCCAATGTTACACCTCTTTTTAAGAAAGGGGAAAAATGTAAGGCTATTAACTACCGCCCTGTGTCACTGACGTGTGTGCTATGTAAGCTTATGGAATCCATCATTAGGAATAGACTTGTGGAATATCTCGAAGAAAATGAACTTCTGTCTCGTCATCAGCATGGCTTCATATCGAAGCGGTCCTGTACTAGTAACTTGCTTGCAGCACTGGACAAGTGGACTGAGTATCTAGATACTGGTATCCCAGTGGATGCCATTTATTTAGATTTCTCCAAGGTGTTTGACAGTGTGCCCCATCTCCGCCTACTCGAGAAGTTAGAGTCATATGGTGTTAACTCATTTGTGTTGAAATGGATTCGGGATTTTCTGATAGGCAGGAGGCAGAGGGTACGTGTCAAAGACAATTTTTCTGAGTGGTCACCAGTGGCGAGCGGTTGTACCGCAAGGCAGCTGTCTCGGGCCCATTTTGTTCATCGTTTATATCAATGACTTGCCAAGTGTTGTGCAATCGCTTTGTGAGCTGTACGCTGACAATACCAAAGTTTTCTCTCATGTAGACAAAGACGAGTTCATAACTCAGCTCCAGTCGGATATGGACAGTCTTGTAGCATGGGCTGACACATGGCAGCTTCGTTTCAATGCGGATAAATGCCACGTACTCATTTGGGTCACAATAACCTCCACCATACGTACTGCATGAAGAAACACGACTCAGATGATGTAGTGACGCTGGAGGCCTTTGAGGTTGAAAAAGATCTGGGTGTTTTAGTAGACAATAAACTCAAGTTTTCTGGTCACATTCAAGGTCATGTTAACAAGTCAGATCGACTTGTAGGTCTCATTCGTAGATCATACACGTATTTAGACAAGGACAAATTCAAGATGCTTTTTGTCGCACTAGTGCGTCCACAATTAGAATTTGGCAACGTAGCATGGTCGCCCGGGCAGCGGGGCGATAAAAACTTGATAGAAAGTGTGCTAAGACATGCGTCCAAAAATGTGCCTTGTCTGAAGGAACTCACATATGAGCAAAGACTGAAAAAGCTTAACCTTCCTAGTATGGAATACAGATGGATCAGAGGAGATCTTGTTGAGGTGTACAAATACACACATGGTTTTTATTCAGTCAACCAGGACCTACTTCAGTTGGACACATCTGGCGTTACCAGGGGCCACCAATTCAAACTATACAAGCAAAGATGCAGTCTGAGCCTACGACAGAACTTTTTCACATTCAGAGTTGTGGATAGGTGGAACGCCCTGCCATCATCAGTTGTTGGCTCTCCATCACTACAGGCCTTCAAAAACAGACTTGACTCGCATATGGCAGACCACAAAGTTGCTGTGAGACTGGAGTAGTGATCTTTCCATCCACACTACTCCACCCACCCACTAACTGCAAAGTGTAGTTGAAGAAATTGGCAAAATTGTGGACAGTGTTTCGATCAGGAGAAAGGCCTAGTACAGGCCTACTAGTTCCTGAACCTGATATGATATGATAAGGCTGATGCTGAGTGCACTGGCCAAAGTCACATGACCATCGTATCGGGTAAACATGTATGATTGAGGCAAGAGCATCTGCCAAGGTGGACATTGCGAACGTTTCTCACAAGTATAAAAGTTAGAATACTTAAGAGAATACCTCATATTATAAACTAGTGTTTCTCAGTCAAGATAGGACCAATAATCAGCTTGACAATTGTCATCAGAAATCACTGCTAAATGGAAGTGTGGACAGTTGGCAGTTATTCAGGAAATTGTAGGCATATGAATTGATGAAAATTATGTGAGCAGCCTGTGAGACAAGAGGATAAAAATCAGTGTGCATAGATGGCCTGATGCAGTGGTTGCACTGACCTGTACAAATAGATATACTGCATCTTTCTCCACAGGTACAGGGGTAAACAAACTGTATTCATGTATGCAGAGATGATTTTAGATTCAATAGCATAAAAGTTACAATATAAGACGTCTAGTCCCTAACCCCAACCCAGTCTCCTCATTCTCCTCTCCCGCCTTGTGTTCATCCCTTTCACATTACATGGATGTTCATACATGTGGAAAGGCAAGTGAATATTGCAATGTTTAGATGCAGTTTATAACTTAATTATACGATTGTTCACACACACACACAGACACACACACACAGACACACACACAGACACACACACACACACACAAGCACAGCACGCACGCACGCACACACGCACGCACCACGCACACACCACACACACACACACACACACACACACACACACACACACACACACACATTTTTTTCTCTCTCGCTCTCTGAGTCTTCTCTCTCTCTCTCTCTCTCTCTCTCTCTCTCTCTCTCTCTCTCTCTCTCTCTCTCTCTTCTCTCTCTCTTTTCTCTCTCTCTCTCTTTTATTCTTAGTGGAGTGTCTAGATTCTAACAGTCCAGGCCCTCCTTCCCCCTTACCTCCCCACACACACTCAAGCACACATTTTGTGTGTTAATATGTGTGCATGAATTTATTGACTGAGTTTCTAATGGGTTGTAAATTGCCTTGCAAATGATAACATTTAACAATACCAGTTTTCAAATGAATATGCAGTGCACAGCACTACATTTTTATTTTCCTGAAATCTGAACAGTTTCTCTGTTTTGTTTATTTTTGTTTGCTTGTCTGTTTTTTAAGGTTGAATTTGGTTGTGTGTTTCAGCTGTCACAGAAGCAGTTATGTCATTTCCGGTGAACCCAAATTCTGTGGCTTCTCAGCCTCAGGTTGTCTCCCTTCCCCAGATGCAGCGAATCGCACAGGATATTGTTGGTAGGTCATCTTGCTGTACTGCAGTGCAATTTTAAATCACAAGACCTGTTATGGGAGGGGGGGGGGGGGGGGGGGGTTGCAGTTATTTCAAAATTCTAAGCTGCTGTGGTCAATGCCAGACTGCAAATCTCATTTCCATGGTCCTGTGGACATGGATCTGGGTACGTGTGGCAGGTTGAATATTTGAGTATACAGATTTGTCAGTACACAGTTTTGGATTACAGCGTGATTTTCTGGGGTTTTCAGCGTAGGCAAACTATGCAATTCAGTAAGGCCTCGGTGCCCAGAACAAGAGAAAATCTGCTGAGAGACCGTACCTTGCCGAATGTATCCAACGTGGGTATTATGCTCACTTTGATTTTAGGGAGTTTCCAGTTTGCTAGCAGCGTAATGTGAATGCTTTCTAGTGTACCTCTGGGTATGACAACACATACTTAGGGGTGTAACAGTAAGACATCCCAGGAATTTTTCTTAAGGCTATGAGTGACTAATAAACACCCCAGGAATTTTACTTGGGAGAGTGAAACACCCCAGTAGTTTTACTTGGAGTGTGAGACACCGCAAGAATTTTTCTCCTGGATTTACCCTTTGGTTGTGGGTGACTGGAAGCTGTGTATGTTTTTCTTTTCTTTTTTTTTTCTGTCTAGATTGTGTGCATCAGCTGAAAGAGGAGTTTGCCAGCATCAAATCTCCCATCACAGATGACAACCAGGTCTTGCAACGCTTCTGTGCCAAGTTAGAGCACCTGCTGCAGTATGAAATGAAAGGTATGCTCTTCATGTTTTACATGTTATGTATTCAAAGCTGTTACCATGTCGGGGATTTTAAAAAAATGTGTTTTTTTACTTCCTCCAAATGAAAGGTCAGATGTAAATCCCCATGTTTGATCTAATGATTTCTTGTTTTGGAAGTCAGATTAAACAACAGTGATAAACTGTACTGAGAGGAAAAAAAAAGTCTATGACTGTAATGTAGCTGAAATTTAGTTTGAAATAGTTTTAACTAATATTGACAAATTAACAGCCTTTTAGAAGTAAAGGCTTTCTCGTAAAATCTTACAAGTGTCAAATGCACACCCACCCACCCACACACATACACACACACCACACAAAATCTTGTGTCAAATGCACACTCACACACACACACACACACACACACACACACACACACACACACACACACACACACACACTTACACAACACTTATGGCTCATGCACAAACGCAGATACTTGAGCACACACACACATGGATGTTTACACACATGCACCTGCATGCATGCATGCAAACAGGCAGGACACACACACACACATGCACACACACACATACATGTACATATCCACACACACATGCACGCATGCACGCACGCATGCACGCACACACACACAACACACACACACACACACACACACACACACACACACACACACACAAACAAGTTTATGCAAACTGGCATGCACACTCGCACACACACACACACACACACACACACACACACATAATGAGACACGCATATTTCTATGTATACAGATGGACCCTCTCCCCCATGCGCACACATATACTCGCACATACACACACACACACACACACACACACACACACACACACACATGCATAAGCACACTCATGCACACACACACACACACACACACACACACACACACACACACACTGACACTAATATGTCTCCACCCATTGTTTCAGAGCGCTTTACATTGCTGGGAAAGCGTAAAGACTACTGGGACTATTTCTGTGACTGTCTGGCCTCCAACAAAGGGGCCAATGATGGCATCAAGTATGTCAAGGCCTTGGGGGAGGTGAGTACATTTGGAGATGGTTTTCTTTGTTTTGCTGAATTGTATTCAGTGCCTTTTGGAGGCTGTTTTCTTTATTTTACTGTCTTGTCTTCAATGCCATTTAACTCATTCCAGATGCCGGAAAGGTAATTTAAAGCAAGATGCTCACTGCATTAGTTAACACACAAGATAACTTCGAATATTATTATGGGCCATATTCTTGGACAATCCAAGTATTATCACAGTCAAGACCAAGTTTTCTTTTCCATATCCCGGGTATATCTTCCTCCAAATTATTGAATGTGTTGTCATATGTTTTGAAAGTTCAGATATCACACCGAAACAGTATACAGTTAGGTGCCAATATTTTTGGCTGCAATGGACAGTGTAATTTTAGATGATTTGGAGTTTGCTTTGGATAGCAACAGTGATAGAAAGCCTTCCAAAAATAAAGATAATTTTTATCTTTGAGCAATTGTCAGAAAAATCAAAACCATGTCAAATCATATAATATATTTCATATCTATCTACCTTTGGAGAAAACAAAACCCAAAGGCAAAAACAAAACAAAACAAATCTCTTCAGAGCAAGATAGGCGTTGAATCAACACCTATCTTGCACTGAAGTGATTGAAGATAAGTGATTGCTCATTCATTTTCGTTGTCCTAATTGTTTTGTATCTTGCCTAAAGAAGACCTAAGAGGCCGAAACACATAGTGTTTTGTCTTGTGATTTGTTTGTCTATGTTTTTTTTTTGCGGTTCGCTAACATTTATTTAAGATTTGTTTTTTGGTTTTTGTGTGCTTAAGTCAGAAATGAGTTATTGAATTCCTTTCAACCTTCTGAATGTACAGTCTGGCCAGCTTCTCTTGCCTGGCCAGTTGGGGCTTATTTGTGTGAGTGGAAGGGATACTTCACTAAATTAAACTTGGGTACTTTGAAAGCTTTCTTGCCAGGAGACAGATTCATCCATATAATTATTGCCAAATGATTGTGTAGCAAGACCTTACAATTCTGTGTAACATGTATGATGTGCTTTCAGAGTTTTGATTAGCATTTAACAAATTCGAACATTATTGGGTTTTTTTTTTAATATGAACAAAGTGAGTGCTTTATTTCAACTCTAAAACATCTGGACACCTATTATACCAAGATGAGAAAAAGTTGATATTATAATATGTTTAATTTCTTTTTGCAAAATATTAGAAAACAAACTAACAAATATTACAAATCAGATGATGCCAAGGAACAAATAACGAAAGGGAGAAGCAAGTGCATGACAGAGAGAGAGAAGGGGGAAGGAGGGGGAGGGGGGGGGGGTTGCAGTGGATGGATAAAGGTAAACAGCTTGAGTAATTTCAAAATGTATGACAGTTGGAGAGACTTGCTTGTGAGTCGTCATTCAGAGATTGTGCTTAAATGTTTTCTCTCACAACTTCCTTGGCTTGTCTGTTACTGCACCTGCTGAATCGAACACATCACTGTGGCAGGTTCTACCTAATTTTTTTTTTTCGACTCCATGTCAAGGAGGATATGTTTTCACCTGTGTCTGCTGGTTGATCTGTCAACAAAGTACACAACAGATTTCAAAGAAGCTCGGTGGAAAGATGGGATGTGACCCAATGATGAAGCCATCAAAGTGTGATGTGGATCAGTCCAGTATAGGTTAATCAAAGGATCAGTCAGCACGATGATGCAAAAACTACTGAACTGATTTTAAGGAAACTCTGTGGAAAGAAGGAATTGGAGTCAAGGACTAGCCCGTTAAGTTTTGGTGCTGATTCATGGTGCAGATCAGGATCAAACTGCAGATCCAGGATCTGTTGAATTTTTTTTTTTTTTTTTTTTTTTTTTGCTGTCCCGTCTTTTGTGCCACCTTAGAGGCACCGCACCTACACCCTCACTCCAACTCCCCCTCCCCCCCCAGTCTACAGCCATAGCCCGGTTTGCGGCCACAACACCAGCAATCCACGGGGAACAGTCAGTGTCAAGTCGTCACAAGGCAACCCACCAGACGAGATACTGCACTGCTGCTGAGTCACTTCGGTGGTGTTCAGTGGCCTGTTCTGATTCAGCATATGCAGGATACCACACACTAAGCCTCCACTGACGATGATTATTGCTTAGTTGCGGAGCCGGCGCAAGTGAGCTTTCCCACCACAGGGCACCACCATGTCCGTCCATCGACACCGGTGGCCTTGACGGACTCAAACTACAGCCAAAGATGTGGAGAGGATATTGAAACTGAAGTCACCAAGAGAGCAGGGCATGAAGGGCCACAGAATTTGAGACTTTTTTCATCTTTTTTTTTTTTTAAATGCTGATGGATGAGAATAAGGATCATGAAGATGATGCTGTGGATTTTCATTCCTTCTGAGACTGCATGACAGGGCTGCACTCTGCGCTTATTTTCATAATATATCCCGCATCAACCAGGCCCAGAGATACAGATACGTGTAATGTTGGTCAGGAAATTTGAGCAACACTCACCAAGACGCATCCATTAAGTGGATGAAACTCGACCCAGTCTTCCCAGCTGAGCCCGTAACAAACTCAATTCTGGATAGGAGCCGGTCGGGACAGAAAATCCCAAATGGCTCTGATGGGAATCGAACCCACAATCTCCCAGCCGGGAGTCTTGTGACACTAACCACTGTTCTAATCTGCTCAATTTTTGCAGAGGTCTTTGCTCTCCCAAGTGCACTTTTTTGATTTATTAAGTTTGAAATTTTTCTTTTTTCTTTTTTTTTTCTTTCATTTTCTTGACAAATAATCTTCCACATTGATTTCAGCCAGGGATGACTTTGCTGTTGTCGAATTAAAATTTTTTTTTTATATATGCTCTGAATGCATTTCAAACATGGAACCTGTTTAGTCATCTCATTCAAAAGATTGACACATCCAGACCATCTATGAAGGGCTAGTAGTAGTAGAATAAAAACACAGACCGAGGATTGTGCTGTGTTGGTGAATGCATTCTCCATGTGGGCCTCCAATGTGGTCATAAAACTCACACAGAATGACAGAGTGTGTTAAGTGATTTTCTGTGGTGAATGCATGCTAACGCTCTTTTTTTTCCCCATAGGCTGTAGTGAGCAACTTTTGTGGTGTGCATGGTTCATTTCTTTAAGCTGGAATTTTGAAAACTGTTGTGAGTGCAGTTGTTGACAGATGTGTTTCTGTAATGTATATGTGTGTGTGTGTGTGTGTGTGTGTGTGTGTGTGTGTGTGTGTGTGTGTATGCGAGAGTACGTTTGTGTGTACATGTGTGTGTATGTGTGCGTTTGTGTGTGTGTTAAGACTTTGTGGATATGAATGAGAGAGTGAGTATGAGTATACACATATATATTATATATATGTGTGTGTGTGTTTTGTGTGTGTTGTGTTGGCATGAGTGCGTGCTGTAAGACTTTGTGGATATGAATGAGAGAGTGAGTATGAGTATATACATGTCTGCGGTGTGTGTGTGTGTGTGTGCGGTGGGTGGGAGATGTGTGTGTGTTTGTGTTGTGTGTGTGTGTGTGTGTGTGTAGTGTGAGTGTGTGAGAGAGAGAGAGAGAGGAGAGAGAGAGAAGAACTTGAGAGTCCCAGCATGAACCCTAGAAAACGGATATAAACCCTGCTGCTTATCAAATTAAATCGCTACACTTCATCCTTTGACTCCTCAGCTGCATGCTGTGACCATATACCTGATAAACCCTTGTGTTGCAGCACAAGACATCACTGGGCAAGGGGCGGGCCTTCATACGGTTTTCCTTGGTGCACCAGCGCTTGGCGGACACTCTGCAACAGTGTTCCATCCACCCTAAAACAGCGTAAGAGAATACGAGTCTGTTTCAGCCATCAGTAGTTTCCTCTGGTTTTGCTTTCCGAGAAAATTTGCTTTGCTTGCTATGAAACCTGCTACCTTAAGTTAACTGGATAGTTGACAACAGGCAGTGAAGCATCTAGTGCAGTTGTTGTATTTAGCATTGTTTTCAATAACTTTTAAAAATTGCAATGGTGTATAGTATATGAAACAAAAAACAAAAGGAAAAGAAAGTTGAACCAAAAGAAACAAACAGGCAGAACAAAACCAAACCAAAAGGAAAGGAGAATTGAATTTATGCTACATTTCAAATGATAATGAACAGGTAGATGGAACGTATGCGTTGGATTTAATTAAATTATATATTGACATACAAATTTTACACATCTGTGTTTGACAAAGTAAGTTGTCAGCTGCTGTGGCACAGTTGTTAGTATTGTAGATTTCTGGCCTGGAGGTTGTGGGTTCAGTTCCCATCAGAGCCATTTACATTGTGGGATATTTCAGTCCAGGACCAGCTCCTACCCATGGTTTTGTGTGCTATTGGCTCATTTGGGGAGATTGGAACCATTTCAACCTTACTCCCCAGACTGACAAACTAACACCCCGATATAACCTTAAACAGGTTACAATGGCAATCTGCAAGGGAGTGTTTCGGGGCGTGCTTTGTGTATCTGTTTTATTAATGATTTATCACACATCATGAACTGCTTTATAAACTTTTCTTTTTAAATGACACGAAAGCTTATAGCAGTGTTGATAATGATGGAAGTAGAAATATATAACAGAATTGTATCAGTTAAGTTAATGTGTTGGTCTGAGGACTGGTAAATTACATTTCATGGTCATAAATGCAAGGTGCTTTTCATCAATGAAAATAACTCCAGTGTAGATGTAGTATGGAAGGATGTGACCTGGTACCCGCAAATGCAGGAAAGGATTTAAGAATCTTGGTTGACAGTAATCTGCTTTTTCACCATTAATTCAGTCCAGAACCAGAGACATGAAAACCACTTTATAAAACTTTAGTTAGGCTTTAGACTAAGGTTATATGGTTTGGTCTCCAAATTTGAAGAATTCCATGACACATATAGAAGATGTGCTAAGAAGACTCACCAAACAAATTATTGGATTTCATCACTTGAGCTAGGGATAAAAAGGTGGAAATTCCTTAAATTGCCAGGCGTAGAGTACTGAAGAGTAAGAGGTTATATGAGAGAACCTGTAAAAAATGTCCTTGGCTACTACGATACACAAATTAATAATAATTTAGATTTAATGTAATAATTCTAACACTAGAGCCAAGAGGTCATTCTGTGAAGTTGGTTAAGCCGTTTGTTACATCTATTCTTTATGCACACTTTTTGAATTACTGGATTATTAACATTTGGAACTCTTTACCTAGGACTATTGTAAATGCAGGAACACTCGATGATTTAAAAAATAAGCCTGAAAAGCATCTTGGGAACAACATTGCTTCCAATCGAATTTTTAACATTATAAAGCGAAAGGAGTTGGCCCGTTCCATGCTGCAATGCCCCCTACCAATGACGCATTTACTTTTCACAAAAAACAAAACAGAGCAGGCTAAAAGGCTTGAAAACATTTAAGCCATAGTATGTTGTGGTATGTAATACTTGACTGCAAAATGCAAGTACTGTGGCATGTTATGCAACTCATTCCAAGACAAAGGTTGACGTTCAGTTCGTGTATGAAACCTGTTTGTCACATTTTGTATGTTTTGCTCTCAGAGAATGGTACAATCTTGGCAGTCTGTGGTTGAGGGATGAAGTTTCCTCCTCTGTCATCAACACGCTCTACGACTTGAATGGTGTGCACTTTGACCTCTCACCTCGAGGTTATGACCTGGACAATGCCTGGCCTTCTTTTGCAAGGTCAGTAAGTGTAGGCTTAACAAGCAAAACCAGGAAGAGAATGGGATGGGATGTGTGTGTGTGTGTGTGTGTGTGTGTGTGTGTGTGTGTGTGTGTGGTAACTGTTTGTATAAGCTGTGTGTGTATGTTTTAAATGTAATGTATAACTGGTATATCTGCATGTGTGTATACATGAATGCAGGCAGAAGTACATGTGTACTGTGTTCTCTTATATTCTCATGGTATTGACAGTCTGTTATTAGATTTTGGGTTGTCTTCACATAAGAAAGTGTTACGGCTTATAAACAGATTCACAGATGCACACAGACACACAAAGGCAGACACAAACACCTCACTCACAAACTACACACATGTGCGCATAGCATGCATGCATTAGCACACACACACACACACACACACACACACACACACACACACACAGGCACATACCACACACACACACACACACACCACACAGGCACACACACACACACACACACACACACACACACACACACACACACACACACACACACACACACACGTGTATGCATACACTTGCATACATGCACCACGGGCAGATATGTACACACACACACACACACACACACACACACACACACACACACACACAAGCACACATGTCAAAGAGATGGCCACCCATGTTCCCATCTCGCACTGTTTCTTCACATTTACATGTACAGTGCACAGTGTCTCAGATTAACATGTGCTGTGCATCACATTCATTGGTCTTTCATTGACATGTGCAGTGCAGTATCTCACAATCACATGTGCAGTGTAGTGTCTCACATTGACATGTACAGGGACTCACATCGACGTGAGCAGTGCCTCACTTACCATCCTCATGTCCTTTTCACTCTTCAGGAATGTACCAGGGGCAGGAAATTGGAATGTTCCTGCTAGCCGGCGTTCCAGTATCACCAGTATGGTATGTTAGTTGTTGTTGAAGAAAATCTTAAAAAAAGATTTACGCCCATCTTTTCGCCGAATTGGAAGAAGATCAGTATTGCTCGTTCATTTGCATTGTCCTGAGTTTTGTGTCTTGCCTGAAGAAAAGCGAAGAGTTCAAAACTTGTGTGTTTTGTGTTATGATTCATTTGTCTACATTTTTCGGTGGGTCCTTATAAATACTTTTTGAAATGTATCTTTAAAAGTGTTAAAATAACTCTGCCGAACAACATGTACACACAAATCACAAGACACAACACGATGCGTTTCGACCTCTTAGGTCTTCTCTAGGCAATATAAACGACACTCATGGCAACGAAAATGAAGGACGAGCAATCACTTATCTTTGTCAAATTTGGTGCAAGATGGGCGTTGAAGGCATCTTGCCTAAAGAAGACCTAAGAGGTCGAAACACATCATGTTTTGTCAGAGATTCGTTTGTCCATGTTGTTTGGCAGAGCTGTTTTAAAATACTTTTAAAGATTTGTTTATATTTTTGCCTGCAGTCGCCTCATTCTGGAACTAAGTATTGTTGAAGTTAGTTTCAAAGTGAGGTGACTGAAGGCGGTAATTGAAGCAAATTTTAAAAAGAAAGGTTATTAGTTCAACACAACAATGCAGACAAACAGATTACCGGAGAAAACACAATGCATTTCAACCTCCTGGGTCTTCTTCAGGCAAACAAACATTTAGAACAATGAAAATGAAGAACGAGCTACCACTTATCTTCTCATATTCAGCGCAAAATGGGTGTCGAATGGAAATGAGGCTGTTGGAAAGGGGACCATATTTTCATTCAACACCCATTATTGTTGAAGTGTTTGTTTTCAGCCAAACATATCTGTTTGAAGTCCTCTCTCAGTAAAGAGAACAGACACTGACTTGTAGTGCTGCTAGTGGCAGACTGGGTGTACAATGGGTGGCCTCCACAACTTTTTTTTTTTCAGTGAAAGGAAACGCATGGGAGTCGGATAGGGAAGGCAAAATCTT
Source organism: Conus canariensis (assembly GCA_033310375.1). Classification (NCBI taxonomy): domain Eukaryota; kingdom Metazoa; phylum Mollusca; class Gastropoda; order Neogastropoda; family Conidae; genus Conus; species Conus canariensis. Next base: position 21,874,369 of record CM065740.1, read on the forward strand.
GCTGTTCTCTTTCCTCAGGTACACCTGCATGATGGCTGGCTTGTGTGCAGGTGTGTCGTCGTGCAGACGCTTAGTGCCTGTCATGACACAGGGTTCTCACAGGTTGGGAATAGTTGGGAAGGTTTGGGAACAGCGGATGGTCCTTTTCCCAGTTGTGAAAGTTTGGGAAAAATGGCATTTGGTGTCTGTGGGTTGGGAAGGTTTGGGAAAATTGAACTAGCATCTTCAAAAACTCATACAAGCATCTTCAAATCAAAGAGATAGAAAACCAAACAACAAAGGCACAAACAGATAAATTCTAATTGTCCGAAAATCACAGACATCGCAACTGACAGTTTGCTCTACTTATGAAGTATAAGCATTTGTTGTCAAGAGTTACTGTTCTTGCCAAGAAGATCACCATTGATCAATATTTACCATATGTGTATGAGATGTAACATGGTTGGGGAAACTGGTGCTGGGGTTGAGAATGGTTGGGAAAAGGTTGGGAATTTTGATTCTCCAAGTCTGTATGAACCCTGTGACAGTTTTTGGTCTGGTTATATGCTAGAACTGCTTCATGTCAAACAGCACACACTCTCTCTCTCTGTGGTGCTTGTTCAAGTCGGTCTTTTTGTCTGCTCTTGGTTTTCCTGTAAGTCTGGAAAGGAGCAGAGACTGCACTTGAATGCATAAGGTTCTGTAAAGCTGCTGAGTGCAACACTTGACTGTGCATATGCATAATTTAGAGCTTTGTTTAAAAAAAGATCAGTTCATGTTGCTTGTAACACAGCCGGTTGGGGTAGGCCATATGGGGGCTGGCGCCTCATTGAAGTTAACTCTCAAAACAGATTTAGAAAAAAGAAAGAGAGAGAGATCTATCCACATAGCACTTCCATTTAGGTGTAAAAGTAGAACTTTAATCCTCTGTACAAAGTTATGTTGGATATATGAACATTTATTCAAGCGATTGACAGCACAACCTTTTTTTTTTCTAATCCAACAGAAAGATTTTTTTAAAATGGATATTTGTCATATTCTTGATCCATTAGCTATCAAGTAATGAAAGAAGAATACACAGGTGATATTATCATGGCAGGTGTTATTTTGGGTACCAGCATGATTCAAACTTGCGTGGCCTGATTGAAAAGTGAAAGCTCTACCTGTCAGTTAACCAAGCATCCAGTCTGTTTGCATCAGTTCATACATGAAGAAATGAGGATTTTTTTGTTGTTGTTAAAAAGTGAAATTGATCACAGACAGCTTCCCACTTATGGGTTCTTTATAGTGTGCTTAAGGGCAGTCTGCCTGTGGCTCTTCAGTTTACCAATTTCATCAGAAAGGCTAGTTGCTTGGCCACCATTTTACCCTGTCAGTCCTCCCCAGTTTACAGCCTGGGCAAAAAGCCTGTCCTGCATCACCAGTTTGGGTTGTTTGCTTAAATGGAAGGGGTACTTTACTTATAGTCTGATGTCTGCAAAAACTATTTTTCTGAGAGGCAAACAATGCTGCATCATTATTGCAAATAGGATTGTGTATCAACATATTGAAATTTGATGTATTGAAATGCCGTGCTAAAATCACTTTTAAGAGTTTATCAGAATTTCGTGGAGCGCTTGCTGTGTAGTTAGCCTGTGTCATTTTGCCAGGACAATTAAGAAAAAAAAAAGGTTCTTAAAATGCGCCAATCATTTGAGTTTCGCAGCTTGCCCCTTGAAAGGTATCTCCTGTTAGTAGCAGTTCAATGCATATTCATGGGATGATGAACCAGTTCAAGTTATTGGCTACTGTAACTAAGTGCTGTTCAAGCACAGGCTCATAATGACTTCCAGTGACGCCTGGACAGTGTTCAACAAAAGGTCTTATGAGTTAAGGTCTAGTGAAGAATAGAAAAACAGTAAAATCCTGATCTCTCTGAGACTTGAACTGTTCATATAAGTTGTTCTCATTTTCGAGGCAGATGCATTATTTACTGGTTGTCACCTCACTCACAACAATGCGAGGGATCTGTAACTTAATATCTATATATATATTTTTTTTAGGACACACTCAGCCTGATGTCCACTGACCCCAGTGAAATCAACAGACTGCAGCAGGAGCTGGCCTCTGCCGAAACGGCTCGCTCGGTGCTGGCAGAAAATGTGACCACCCTGGAGCAGGAGCGGCAAAGGGCTGAGCAGTCTGTCTGGATGACCCAGGGGGAGCTCAACGCTCTGCAGGACCAGCTGAAGACAATGGGAAGAAATTGGAAGAGATTCAACAGAAATACTCTGCCTTAGAACTGAGGTGAGACAGCGTGGTTCTGGGATGGAAGGAGTTACAATGTGGACGAAAAAGCGATGTTTCTTATTCTCTGGTTTGAGTTCACACCCAAAGACTTTTACCATATGAATCCAGAGACTTAGAAATGTTATTCATAGAATGTTGATCATGAAAACAGAAACAAATTGGGGTGCAATGAAAAACAAGTCAAAATATAAACACGCACATGAAACATGAGTGCAAAGTAAAATGCTTATTCAATATACAGTACAAAACAGACAAGTGAATTGTCGACAAATATGTCTTAAAAATGTCGCAGACAGCAGGTATGAAGAAAAATGCATGACAGAGTATCCCACTGATGGCAGCCAGAAGCAGAATGACACAGGAAGAAACTCAAGGGAGAGCTTACAGCAGAAGGTCGTCAGAGAAGAAAGCCCCCTCAGACAAGTGTTTCGGCTCTGAACTCCTTACACTCTAAGGGGGCCGAACCGCATCCAGGTCATGACTCTCAGATGCCCTTCCACTGTCAACCTTTTTTTTTTCTCCTGGCATTGCCGGGATTTGAACCTACAACTTTTGGATGGGAGGGCGTCTCAAGGTGCGCCTTTTTAGATGGACACCTTACCCCACTGGGACACCTGTTCTAAGTAAGGAAATTTAAGCCTTACGAAGTTCACTTTTGTTCCTCCTCAACCAGATCCAACTGGAACTCTTTTCGACTGCCTGTGCCATTTCCTTTGGGGTTCTGGTCCTCTTCTTACCCGAAATCCGGAGCTGTTTCATGGGTCATAGGTTGATGAGCCTACAAATCCCCTCTCTCCAACTTCTAAAGCGAAGACCCAGGCCTGGAAGCTGGATTCCCTCAAGCTGCTCGCTAGACAGGCGTACTTCTCAGTCTTGTGAAGGTGCGCTTGCTCCATTCTGCTTTTGTATTGCACAGTGAGTTTGATCAGAATAATTTGTTTTGATGAACATGAGTGGAGAACAATATCTGATCTCATGCCAATCTTCCTGATGATCGTCGAGTGGTTCTCCCATTCTGAAGGTCTGCTGTGCATTCACGTCGTCTGCTCCATACAGCAAACTCTGCTTCCATGCTCTTGATATCACAGCTGTTCCAGTCCATGATCTGTGGCCTCATGCCGTGCAGAGGACCTCCATGCTGTGTATAGAGGATAGAGAGGAATGGGGAAAAAGGACATCTCAGAAATGGAGAGCAGGAGAAGGGAGGGAGATGAGTAAGTTGAATAGGAGATTGAGCAGGACTGGATCTCATCAGCCTCAAGGATTATGTTGGGAGTGGGGAGGGGGAAAGGATGAGGACTGCAGAGAGGTGATGTGTGGGAGCGACGGGACAGGTGGAAATTTGGAGAAAACATGGCCAAGAACAATGTTTCAGGAAGTCCATACAAACAAGAAATGTGATAAACAATAATGTGATAACCAAAGTGTTCAACCAGAAGTAATGCACAGCAAAATGTAAGTATGTGACAGCAGTGGGAATGAGATAATACACAGAGAGGGAATTTACATGTAATCTGAAAGGAGGGAGGGGAATTGTCAGTCGCTTGAGGTCCAACCCCAGGGTAGGTTGTACTAAGCCTATACAAGAAATGGATGAAAACTGCATTCATCTGAAGTTTGTCTGCACCTTTGAAGCAGTGTGTTCTCAGTAGTGTGTCCAGAAGTGGCTGCTTGTGGGTTCTCCTGGATGGCATTGGGCTGGAAGAGGTGTTCCACCTTCATCGTAGGGACATGCAGCAGAGTCACTGATGTGAACCTTGGTGGATAAGTCTGGGTCTCCAGTCCTCTGCATCATGATGGGAGATTGTAGCCAGCTTTGTCATTGTGGCTGGGATGATGCGGAAATGAAGTTTTCCTCTGTGTCTCCTTCACTTTAATTATGACCTCTTCAAAGATACATCCGATGATTTCCTGACCAACATTGCAAGTGTCTGTATCTCTTGGGCCTGGTTGACGCTGGGATATACTATGAAAGTAAGTGCAGAGTACAAACCTGTCATGCAGTCTGAGACCGAATGGAAATCTGCGGCATCATCTTCAAGATCCGCATTCTCATTGATCAGCATAAAAAACATCTCAAATTCTGTGGCAGTTCATGCCCAGCTCTCAAGGTGACCTCAGCTTTTATGTCCTTACCATGTCTATGGCCTTTGTTTGATTCCATTGAGGTCACCGGTATCGGCATGTTCATGGGGGTTGTCATTGGATAGACGTGGCACCCTCCAAAGGGAAGCTCACTCTCACCGGCTCTATGGCTAAGCAATGATTCTCATCAGTAAAGGTCTTTGTAGGTGGCGTCTTTTGTATGTTTGATCAGAGCAGGTACCACTGAACACCACGGAAGAGACTCGGCAGCAGTGCAGTGTCTCCTCCGGTGGGTCGCCTCTTGATGACTTAACATTGAATGCTTCCTGTGGATTGCTGGTGCCGGAGCTGTGGCTGGATTGGCCAAGCTGTGGCTGCAGACAGGGGGTCAGAATGAGCGGCATGGGTGTGCAGTGCCACTGATGTGGCACAGAAGATGGGACAACAACAAAAAAAATTTTAAAAAGAAAGAAGAAAAAGATGATATGTGATTCTCATGTGCACATTCCTCCCCCCATTCCCTTCCAGGGGTTGAATATTTTTTCGACCACGCATGAAAACGCAAAAAATTTTGTGACTTGGACTCCTGAGCCTTCCCCATTTTTTTCCCACAAAAATCCAGCTTTCGCTGTAGTTTCATGTGTGGTTATGTGCCCCCCCCCCCCCCCCTCCGCCCACTATCGTTCAATGAGGGAGGACCCCCAGAGCTGTATTTGGAAACGCCCTTCTCTAATGTAACTGATCCGGCTCAGGTAGGTGCTCTTAGTTCTTGTTTGGTTGGTTCTGATTTTATTGTTATTATTGTATCTGCGTGAGGTTAGAGTCTTTTGTGTTTCTTTGATATACAGATATTTCTAAGGCTTGGCTTTGATGGTAGAGTTGGTGTAGTAATGATTTCTGGGGGTTTTTTTTGCTCAGAGTTTGCTCAGCATGCAGTAAGTAAGTTAATCCCACGAAGGACATCTGAATTGTCATATTGTCGTACATTGTACTTTACCTTTTTGAATACTGAGTAAGAGGATTAATGGGATTGAGTGTTTTGCCGATGAGGCTTAGTCTAGTAGTCGACATGTGTGCCTGCTACTTATGTTGCAGTTACTCCCAGCTTCAAGCTGAAAAGACGGAAAAAGACAAGGAGACGGACAGACGGGCAGAGGAGCTGGTCGCTCAGGAACAACAGCTGAGTCAGGAAAGAGCACAGCTGGCTGAACAGGAAATGACACGGACTCAGCAAGCAGAGAAAGAAAGGACCCATTTCACCACAGAAGTGCAGACGCTGCGACAAAACCTGATTGAAGTGACCGACGCCAGGGACAAGCTGACATCCAAAGTGACCTCCCTCGAGGAGACCCTGGAGCAGATGCGGTCTTGGGAGGTGAAGAAAGATCAGCAGATCTCCCGCCTGGAGCAGCAGACCATCTCGCTGGAACAGCGCAACAAGGAGCTGATGGAGGAGGTGGCGAAGAGCCTGTCGTCACGGGAACAGGACGCCGCCTCACAGCTGGATTCGGCCCAGAAATTCCAGGAGCTTCTGTCTAAGCTGAAAGATGTAGAAGCAGAGAAGATACAGCTCCAAGGATCGGTTGTGGAGCTCAGACATAAGTGTGGTGTGTCTGACAAAGCAGCAGAAGAGGAAAGGGCAAGAAGAGAGGATTTGGATTCAAAGCTTACAAGTGAAACTCAAAAATGCACGTCGTTCTCATCAGAGCTGGAGACACTAAGAACTGCACTGGAAAGAGAACGAACCACTGGGACAGAGACTGTGAAAATGCTCCAAGCACAAATCACACAAGCCCAAGCTGAAACTGATAGGACAAAGGCAGAGCTGAACTCGGCTACGGAAGCTTTGGCAAACACTAAATCTCGACAGTCAGATCTCATAAACTTTATATCACAACTCGCTAAAGTTGTGGTAGATTCATCTGGTGCTAATGTAGAGACTCCAGACGTATCGGTATGTTCAGAAAATGATGTGAGGCAGTTTGTTCAGACATGCCAACAGTCTTCAGAGGTAAGATTCTCAAATTTGCAGACTCAGTTGGAAGCAGAACAGAAACAGAGGTCAACTCTGACTGCTGAGAGAGAGACTATACAGCAGACTTTGGATGCAGTCTTGAATGGTTTACCAGACAGAGTGAGTAATGCTTAAAGAAAATGAATTATTTTGTAAGTAATCAGGTTTTAACATCATGAGAAACTTTGTGTTGATTGCTGTTGGTTTGAAATCTTCTGGAAAAGTAGTCGTGTGATGAGAATGTTAAAATGGCTGTAGATTTTTTTTATCAGAAATGTGAGATCTAGACGTATGGAAACAAAATATTTTGTGTTGTTATGAAAATGTACTTCTTGGCAGACATCAGGCAATAGTGCACAGTGACATTTCAGGAAAAGGTTTAGGTTTGATATTGACAAAGACAGATGGTGTGTGGTGCCTGACATTAGATGCTTGGCTCTGCTGTGAATAAAAAAAAAATAATGTTTTCATAAATAAGAATGTAGGTTTCTGGATTCAACATCAGAAAAGTAGTTAAGGACTCAGAATAAAAAAAATTTACTGGATGATATTTCGACAGGGTTGCCCTGTCTTCATCAGCTCACTGTTGCTGTTGTGGCACCAGACCTCGCTGCCACAACAGCAACAGTGAGCTGACAAAGACAGGGCGACCTTGTCAAAATATTTTCCAGTAATTTTTGATTCTGAGTCCTTAACTACTTTTCTAATATTTTCATATTTGTACATGCTGATGTAAAATTGATTTGAACAAGCATTTGATATTTTTATGGTTGCATTAAGCATGATCACTTGTGCAGAAATCTCATTAATGATGAACCTAGGAGTTCTAGCCTAGGAATGTTGAAGATCATTCAGATGCAGTCAAATGTTTTACTCAAATGTCTAGTGGGAAGATTGGAATTATATATATATATATATATATATAACCAAAGTGATCTTTAAAAGATTAATTTTTAACATGAAAAAGCCCTGATTGACCCTGTGGGGATGTTATGGGCTCTTTATGTATGAACAGCTCCCAGGCATGTCCTATGTCAACCAGTCTGATTTTTTTGTAAGTCAAGTCAAAAACCTGATCAGTGAGATTTCAGTCTTCTTTGTTCGCCATCATGTTTAGTGCAAAACAAGGTCAACCGAAAATGCTGTTGTGATATCGCATGTATTGCATACAAGCACTATGCTTACGTTTGGAATGTCATACTGAAAACGTGAAGATACTACACTTTGTGCTGTGAAACCTTGGTGGCTGTGAGTAAGGGAAATGTCAGGCATTTGCTGCACAGCCAAATCTTGTGTGCCTGAGAAGTCAATCATTTAGCTACCATGTCATAAGTTCTTTTTGTCGTGTGTTGATCTCATTTGTATTTGTTGAATAGTCTTTCAAGATTTGATCGTTTGTTTTGTTTCGTTTACATGTTGACAGCCCTTAGGAGGCTCTGCATGGTTGGCTGGACTACAATGATAACAGAAGAAAGAATAGTTTACAGGTGTTAGAGGATTTACAACTTTTAGAATTTTTTACAATGCTGAGCTTGCGTCATTATTTGTGAGTAAAACATTTGTTTTTGTTTGCGTTTGTTAACTTTGGTTGTTTGTGCAACAGTCCATACTCATTTTGATTATTTCCTTTTTCTCCCATATTTCTCCTCTCCCCCCCCCCCCCTCCCCTTTTCCTGCCCCCACACTTGCATTTCCCCACTCTCCCTCCATTTCTAAGCATTGTCTGTTATTCTCTGGCAGCCTGACTGCAACTCACTAGAGTTGACCCAGCGGATGCAAGAGGTGGAGACCAGAGTGAAATCCCTTTGCACCCAGTTGTCGGACATGACGACCAACAACACCTTTCTGAAAGAGCAGCTTCATCTGTCCCATGGAGAGCAGTCAGACAAAGGGAAACAACTGGGCCACCTGGAAGGACGACTGTTGGAGTTGGAGAAGGCGCTGAAGGAATACCGGGCAGCTGAGAATTGTCTGCAGGGTCAGGTAGGAGAAGGTCACCAGGCACTGCACTTCCCCAGCAGTGAGTCCGTCCACAGATGACCCCATTGGGTTTCCTGTCTATCCTCAAATTGAAAAAAAAAAATATTTTTTCCAAAATAACATAATAAACATAGATATAAGTGTGTCTGTTTTTTCATGGAGATGACAATACAGACAAAAACACATGGTTGTAAGAACACACTTATGCACACAGGTGCGCACACATGCAGAATAGATGTATGAACTAAGGGAAGTCACTCTGGTGTTCCTAATATTATTGAGCCAATATTGAGAGTTCGATTGGTTAGCTCTTTCTTTCCCATTTTTTGTTTGTGGAGACATTTTTATCGTCCAAGGTGATGATCTCACCGAGTAGGAATAAGGTACTTTTTTGACAGGTAAGTATGACAAAAAGAGGCTGTAGAGTGTGCTTGATCATTAAAACGTATTTTCAGAATAAGCATTTGGAATGTAATATGATTATAGCCCTTGAAATGAGGTTATCCTTATGGTAAAGGACCCTAGGTGGCAAAGTACAGTTGACTAACAGCTTTTGACAAATAACTGTTTTAAGTTGCTGTCAAATCGCGTTTTCAGCAGGCAAATGGCCAAAGCTTAGAATCTGTGTGCTTATGGAAGCTCATTGTGTGTAAAAGCAAGGGAGTTGAAATAACAAACGATCTAACTTAAAAAATTCTGAGGCTATTCTTCTCTGTATGCTGTGGATCATGAGAAAATCACAAAAACACATTCTTTGTTTTTCATGAACACTTTCACACGTCATGTTTATGCATTTTTTGGATCCAAAGATCACGGTAAGATGTCTGTGTTTTTCTTTAGCTGTGTTTTTGTTGAACAAAGTAGGATAAAGCTTCTCCCAGAACACAAAAATTCATGGAAAGTCCTCATATTGCTACAGACTAATATGCACCTCTCTCTCAAGCAGTGGCAGGGGCTTTATGATGAGAGTATACCAGGAAGCCTGGAAACTAAAGGAAGATTGATGCCATGTTATTTTGTTTATTCTCTGTGACAGATGCTTTACCCCCCTGCGTCTGATCTGCAACTCTCTTTGATTTTCAGTCATGGCTTCTTTTTGATCACAAAGACGTTCATATTTATAAGTAGAAATAAAATATGTCACATGTATGGGTGTACATGTGTGTGTGTGGAGATGGATGAACACATGTATACATGCTGAGCAATACTGAACAATTCTCTCTCATTCAGGTGTATAGATATCCGTTGACATTCACCGCTTTCAGGTGGCCAGTATGGACCTGTCCCTGAAGACCACCCAGCAGCAGAACACTGAGCTCCAGTCACAGCTGGAGGCCACAGCCACAGACCTCTCTACCAGGACTCAAGCCTTGCATGACCTGGAACAGGTGAAGTCTGCGTTGGAAATGCGTTCCAAGGACTTGGAAGCGGAAGTGGCCGAGCTGACTGCGTCTGTGAATGCAGGGCTGGAGGAGAGAGAGGAGCAGAAGGCCAGGGAGGAGGGTCTGACCGGAAAGGCAGCGGATTTGCAGTCAGCTCTGGAGGTGGCCCAGCAAGCACTGGAGGAGAAGAAGAATCAGGTAGTCTGTCTAATGCCTTTGGCTGTCATAGTTTTGTCCACTCTGGTAGCTGTAGAACGTATGCATGTAATGCGTGCTGATGTGGAGAATAGTTGGTACCTATGAGTGTGATGCGTGTGTTTGTGTGTATGTTTATCTGATGTTTCTGGATGAAGTTGCATTCACTGATTTTTTTTTTAAACAATGACCAAAAACCAATACATGAATTTTTTTTTTCCAGTTATACAGTTAGCATATACAACACAGAAAACAAAATCAAGGATAATAAAGAAACTTCATGTAATTCTCAAGTAAGAGATCAAGGTAGGGCAACATGGACTGTATTTCATGTTTTGTAACAGAATGAATACCAGTATATTCATTCTTCACTTTAGTACAAAAGCAGATGAACATAATCACCCATTAGATAATGATTCTGCCTTTTACCTCCTTTGCATTAAACGCAGATTAAGATAATACATTTTTACCTGAGGAGATTTTTTAGGTTAGCACCATTTTGTTCTGAGGAGGGGGGCAGGGGATTTCGCTCCGCTTTGTTGCAGCAAACTGAAGATCTCAGGGTGTGGATGTTTTAAAGATTGTTTTTCTGTTTGGCTTGTCATGTATTATGCAGTAAGATCTTTAATTATGTTGAGAGGTACTCAGAACATTCAATTTTATTGATCTCTCTCTCTCTCTCTGTCTGTCTGTGTGGTGTGTGTGTGGTGTGTGTGTGTGTACAAACAGATATATATATGTACAAACAGATATAGATATACACAAAATAACATGATCTCTCTCTCTCTCTCTCTCGCTCTCTTTTTTTTCTCTCTCTCTTCCTCTCTCTCTCTCTCTCTCTCTCTCTCTCTCTCTCTCTCTCTCTCTCTCTATGTGTGTGTGTGTGTATACAAATAGATATTGATATACACAAAATAACATGATATCTACATCTATGTCTCTCTCTCTATGTATGTATTTGTATTTATATATGTATAACAATTTAGTAATGGGAGAAAATAAGTACGGGCCAAAACATTATATATCTAGTTGCAAAGTGAGATGACTGCAGGCGGAAATCTAAACAAATCTTAAATAAATGTTAGCGAACCGCCAAGAGAAACGTGGACAAACGAGTCACAAGACAAAACACGACGCGTTTCGACATCTTAGGTTTTCTTCCGGCAAGACACAAACTTTGTGTCTTGTTTGTGTCTTGCTTGAAGAAGACCTAAGAGGTCGAAACATGTCGTGTTTTGTCTTTTGACTGGTTTGTCCACGTTTCTCTTGGCGGTTCGCTAACATTTATTAAAGATTTGTCAAAACATTACAGTCTATATGTGACAAATATTTATCATGTTTACCTTTCAAAATGTTTAAAAGACTTTTCATGAGCACTGCGTAGAAACATTTGCAATTTTTTTTAATGATGTCACTGAATTCTAAACAAAGAAGAGCGGGGAAGGCTCTTGCTCCTTTGTTAGAGTATTCCTGCCATTTATCAGAAAGTACAGTGGTAAGAATTGGATGATTTTTTCCATCAAAATAGAGCTCCTTTGATTACATAAACATGTTCAATGTCAGATCCATCACCTGTCACAGGTTCAGTCACCTTTTGAAAAGAGAATTGCCATCTTCTAGGGAAGTCAGGTGTGGGGAGGGTGTGGGGTTCCAACCTCAGACCTGACTCACAACAACACTAACAGAGAGAAAAGTACTGTTTTGGTCTATGGGAAAGACCTGTGCACAGTTAGATGGTCCAGCCAATGAGTTGTGTAGTTTCCCTAGGATTGAAGCTTGCTGTGTGTATAAAATGTTGCGTCCTGTCGAAGGTATAACTTCAGCAAGTCACAGTGTGTCATTAGGGTGCTGTGGTCATAACGGTGGCACAGTATGTTTGAGTTAAACTTAATTTTTTTTTTTAAACCCTTTTGTGGATTTTTAATCTTGTTTAATGCCACACATGCCATGACTTATGTATCTCCACATTTTGATTATAGACAAAGGAAGTCAATTTTGTTCAGCATTATACATTTTTCCCTTCACTTAATGCATATGCTTGTCATTCTGAGACACTTTTCTCTTGGGCTAGAGGATCTCGCTGATTTTGGAGAGGCTTTTCGAGGGGTAGGAGTGGGTGGGGGGTGATAATGCAGACTTTGCAAAACTGTAAACTTAGAGAGCACTCACCAGGATTTTTTTTCCTGTGCACTCTTAAATATAAGTCTGTACTTTCAGAAAAGAACACTCACCAGCATTTTTTTCTTGTAAACTCTTAAACATAAGTCTGTACTTTCATACTTTTAGAAAAGAACACTCACCAGCAATTTTTTTCTTGTACACTCTTAAACATAAGTCTGTACTTTCAGAAAAGAACACTTACCCATTTTTTACTTGTACATTCTTAAACATAAGTTTGTACTTTCAGAAAGAGAGCACACACCAGGATCTTTTTCTTGTACACTCTTAAATATAAGTCTGTACTTTCAGAACATTCACTACAGAATGACTCTTTCTTTCATTCCTTTTCTTGTATATTCAGGTCTGTCTTTTATGGAATTTTCTCCAGATGGATTTTTGATGTTTGCGCCACTTCTTCCCTGGATATTGAAGGACCCAGTTTTGTTGTCCCTCCTCTCTCTCTCTCTCTCTCTCTCTCTCTCTCTCTCTCTCTCTCTCTCTCTCTCTCTCAGCTCAGCTCTCTCTGTGTCTCTTTTTCTGTCTGTCTGTCTTAATCTGCCTGTCTGTGCTTGTGTGTCTCTCCCTCCCCCCCCCACCCCCCTCCCCGCTTGCACACAAAAGGTGATGGCAGAAGTGTGTTCAAGAGTAATGACCTGGATGTGGCCTGGCTCCCTTAGAGTGTAAGGAGTCATGGACTGAAACACTTGCGTGGGGCGGGCTTCTTTGAAGACCTTTTTGCTGTGCACCAACTGTCCCTAGGGTTTCTTTCTACTGTATGTTGTGATAGGGTAGTTCACAAATTGTCAAATATTCAGACTTCTAAACAATTGTGACCATCCTTTTTTTCACAAGCAGTCTGTCAGTTTCAACATTCATGTATGTCATCCCAGTCGCATTCCTGAAAAAAAGCAAGTCTTTGTTTCAGCTGGCCCATATGCAGGACAAAGTGAAGGAAAGTGAGGAAACAGTGGAGAAGTTTCTGGCATCCATGGCATCCCTGGAAACGGACAAAGCCTCCATCGTGACGGAACACGACAGCTTACAACAGCAGCTGAAGGACCTCACCTGTCAGTTGGACTCATCCCGTGCCGATCTCCATCACCAGCAGTCAGACAATCAACGGTTGCAGCAGGAGGTTGCAGAGCTGTTGCAGCAGCAAACTGTGCTGAAGGAAGAGTTGGAAAAGAAAGAGTCAGAGGTCATATCATTGCAAGAATCGTCGCAGACCAGTGCTCAGAAACATCAAGAGATTGTCGATGACTTGAAACACCAGCTGCAGAGTGTGCAGGCTGAGCTAAGCCAAGTGAAGGAGCAGGCCTGTGAGACCCGTGACAAACTTTCAGAAGTGGCAGCTGTCAGAGATTCTGCGCAAGCTGAGAGGGACTCCACTAGTCAGAAGTTGGAACAGGTCTCCGCAGACCTGAAAGAGAAAGAAGTGGCATTCTCTGAACAACTTCACAGTTTGAGAGTGCAGCTAGAGACATACCAGACAGAAAAGGAGGAGTTGAGGAAGTCGTCCAGTTCTTCTCAGGAAGAGATGACAGCACTTCTGACGGAAAAACAAAACGCCATAGCCAGCCTTCAGCAGGAGAAGACAGGCTGGGAAAAACATATCAGAGACTTGTCAGATCAGAAACACGCTCTAGAGGCAGAAATGGTGACGGTTAGAACTGACTTGGAGGATGTGAAAAAGGCAGCGGAGTTTGACAAAAACAAACTGACACAAGAATTTCAGGAGGTGCAGAGCAGGCTACAGTCAGAGGTTGACACTCTCAGGCAGCATAATTCTGACATCAACCGTGAGCTGGAGCAAGTGAAGAATGATCTGAACGTGAAGATGGTAGAGATTCAGGAAGCAAGAACAGAAATAGAAACTACTAAAAACGAAACCGATCGTCTGCGAAGCGATTCTGCCTCAGAGAAATCGGAGCTGGAAGACAGCCTGGAGAAGTTGCAGTCGCGCTTCAGTGAGCTGCAGACGGCCATGGATGCCATATTGAAGGAGAAGGAAGAGCTTACAGTGCTACAGACAGCCTCACAGGAGGAGATCACCGAGCTCAAAGCTGATCTCGCCTCCTCTGCGGATGGCTACAACTTCCTGCTCCAGAGCAGTCAGAAAGTGAACGAGGAAAAGGACTCTGAGATAGAACTCCTCAAATCACAACTATCTGACCTGGAACAAACAAAACAGGAACTTTCCACAGAGCTAGACACTTGCTCCTCTCAGAGGAAGTCCTTGGAAGAGAAGCTGGACGGCGTGGTAACAGACTGCGACGCTTTCAAAACGAAGGAGCAGGAAGTGGACAAGGTCCTCACAGAGAAGAACAAGGAGATGGCGGACTTGAGAGACCTGGTGAAAAGCCTCACCAGCTCCATCGCTGTCCTGGAGGAGGATGACAGAGCGCGGCGCGAGGAGGTCACCCAGCTGGAGGAGACCCTGCAGGAGAAGGAGAAGGTGTACACGACCCAGGTGGAGTCCTTGGAGCAGGAAGTGTCTGCTCTGCAGTTCCAGCTTAGCGCAGAACAGCTGCAGTATCAAGAGTCCCTGAGAGTCAGTGATTTCTTTATTTTATTTTTTTTTCTAGCACAAAGTATGTAGCCTGGAAAGAGAATGAAGCTCATTGGCTTGGTCATGTATGTAGTAATGGAAAGATGATATAGCTCATATACAAATATACATTGTTTTTTCCAGCATTGCTTTCATGTTGTGTTTTTTTTTCCTTATTTAG
>CM065740.1:21894181-21909181 GCA_033310375.1 Conus canariensis
CCTTATGACAAAGAGGTGGAGGAACTTGGAACTCGTGTCTCTACACGTGTGTTCACTTCCTGCAGGCTGAAACCAGTTTAGTTGTTGTTGTTTTTGTTGTTGTTGTTAACTTCCTTCTTGCTGATTCTTTTTTAAAACCATCTTAATATGAAAGGAGGTAGCATATGGCTTCCCACACTTTGTGACTGAGCGAATTCAGAGCACAAAATTGTGGCAAAACAAACAAATCTGTCACTTTTCAAAATTCTTAGCACAGTACTTGAGCAGGTGTGAGGGTGTGTGATAAAGTAGGAGGCAGGAGTAGACACATTCTTAAGGTAGAATAATTCAGTAAATGCATACTTAACACATGCTTCATTGATTACATTCCTACCAAATTTTTGGTTGATCCAGTCATCATTGTTTCTTTTATCTGAGTAATTTTCTGACTTGACTCCTTTCAGCCTTCATGGCAGTAAAATTAGTGTGTCTGGACCACTGAGATGATGTAATGTTATTAGGTATGTGAAGGGTTACATCATTAATCCTGGCTCAGAACTGCTTTTGAGTGGCACTGAGTGTTGTGAATGCTCACAGTTGGTTTTGTGAGGTTTCCCAAAAGAGATACTGTGTTTGTGTCCCCTGTTGCTGTCTCAGTGGTCTCCATTAGAGGCTGATTGTTTTGTAGAATCCAGGGATATGTGTGTATATAGTGCCATTTGTGCATGATATTGTACAGTCACATCATCAGTCATCTATCTGTGTGCAATGTTTTTATAGTCATGTTGTAAATATGCATGGAATCCAGTCAGAATTACATTAATGATTTGAGTAAAGGTGGGGTTTTTCTCAGATGTGCATGATAGGATTTTTCTCGGATGTGCATGATTTCTTGTGTGTTCAAAGAGAGAGTAAGATGGAAAACGTAGGGATAAAGGGAATTGAGAAATTCATCAGATATCTACAGGGTTCTGATACTCCAGAAAATATAGGGCTAATGGATAGTGTGGGGTAATGCTGATATCTATCAGGTCCCAATGCTCCTGAAAATGGAAGGGATGATGGGTAGTAAAGGCTTCCGCAGACCTTTGGAATTTCCTTACGTTTTTTTTTAAATTTTGTTTTAAAGTTGCGAATCTCCTTGAAAAATGAAAGAGGTCTGTTGTTTTTGAAGAAATCTTGTTGAAATCACTTGGAAAGAGTGGTGGTTGCTTTTTTTTTTTGTCTGATAACAAGGCAAACTCTTTTTTTTTTTTTTGCTTATGGCAGTTTGAGGGAGGTTTTAAACACTGGAGACAATTAGGTGTTATTTGAATAAATTTGTGTGCAGTAGAGACCTTGAGAATAAGCCGAAGCAGTCTAAACATATTAAACTCCACTTTGCACAAGTTGCGATACCATGATGATTCAAATCCTGCATTCCCACCAAAGCTTGCCTTACACCAGGTTAACGGGAGCATTTCAGCACAAACATGCGTACAAGCTTATTTTGTGTGAATCTTTCAGTCCCAGACAAAAAAAAAAGTGTTCTATCATTGACCTGTCTGTAACACCAAAACGAAAAACAGTCCAGGTTTCATTGCATTTCTACCTAAATTACAGCTTCTTTCCTGTGCCTATTGACAGTCAGAAATCAAAGCGATTACAGACTTTAAAAAAGGGTTCATCGTGCCTTATCGGCTTTCTTGCTTTCACAGATAGTTTATTCTGACTGCTCTTTTAGACTTAACATGTTCAGCATAATGGTAGACAGGAGAACGTTTCTCTTGAAATTTGTAGTTATCAGCCTCCACGGGAAAAGTGAAGGAACTGATTGAAAGAAGTTAGGAACTAGCATCTGGGAAATAGTCACAAATTTGTCTTTGACTCTAAGTCCTACCATTTTTAAAGGTCAGCTGTGAGTGTTTGTTTTCACTTTCCTGTCCATGTTTATCATTGGAATTCGAAAGTCCTAATAACAGACTCAAGATCTTCTTGAATTTCTCTCTCCAAATTGTGTTCACATCAATTGTGTATCTAGGCATGCCACACATTACAATTTCAGGCATTTGACAAAATGGCTGAGACACTGTCGTCTGCTGAATCTTATCAGGTAAGGATCAGAGGGAACAGTGTATGCTTGCAGGCACTTGGGAAGTAGGATATTTAACTCGCTCATACTTGCTCATGATTTTTTTTTGTTGTTGTTGTAAATGCACTGTCATTGTGGCTACTGCACGCTAGTTGTGTATTCAAATGGGATCAGCACCAAAAGCTTTTTCTGCATTGATTAACCAGTAGATTCAGAAATTGCTAATTGCTTTTGCTTCAGATTTTGTTGGCATGATTTTAATCAGCTTCATTAGGCTTGTACTTCTCCAGTGTGCTTTGTAGTGTATGGATCTTCCTGATTATGTGTTTAGAATTAGAGTAACTGTGGAGCAGGAATGATACAATGTTGACCAAACACTGATACAACGGGCACAAACAACTTTAGGGTGAAAATGCATGCTTCATGAGTGTACATGCTTATGCACATTTTCTTTTTTCTTGCTTATTTTGTTGGTTTTATTTCATTCAGTTTTTCATCCTTTGTTTTTTTTTGTTGTTGTTGTTGTTTGTTTGGGTTTTTTTTCCTGTCTGAATTATTGGACATGTCTTTCCAATGTTGATTTGTTCTCGCTCCCTGGACTTTTGTCTTTGTCCTGTGTTCATGATCTGCCTTTTGTCTCCCACTGTCTTTGTGATCTTCTCTCTGCCCTCTGTGTCTCTTTTTGTTCTTTCACTTATACTCCCTCTCTGTATACTCTGTGTGTGTGTGTCTGTCAGTGTCACGTTCACTTTTTCCCTCCCTCTGTCTCGGCTCTCTCTTTTCCTCTTGTTGAATGACACCCTCATTTCTGCCTTTGTTCTAGTCTGTTTCTCCCTGGTTTTTTTGTTTTTTTGCTCTCTCTTTCACTCATTTACTTGCACCTTTTTTTCTTTCACTGTGCATCTTTGTTACCGACTCCGATCTCCCACTCTCCTTCACTCGTTCACAGTCATGCCATTTTCTTCCCTTTGTCACTTTCTCCCAGACTAAAATATCAAAGTGTCAAACAAAAAGTGTCAAAAGTGTCTCTCTCTCTATCTCTCTCTCTCTCTCTCTCTCTCTCTCTTCTCTCTCTCTCTCTCTCTCTCTCTCTCTCTCTCTCTCTCTCTCTCTCTCTCTCTCTCTTCATCAACAAACACCCTATTTTCCCCTTCTGTCTTAGTTTTTTTTATTTTCCTGTTTGACTCTCTCATTCATTTTTTTCTTTGAAGTTATTTGCTCATTCGCCAACATCTTTTTCAGCCCAGTCCCCACCTCTCTGCTTGCTTCTGTGCCAACACATCAGCTCTTGTGTGCAGAGATGCTCCTACTTTGCATACTTTGCATTGTGTTATATTGCTGATATCTGTGTGAAGCTGCTGCAGTAATTTTCCTCTGCGTCTTCAAGGCTGTTTGGATTGTATGTAGTGTCTCCTCTGTCTGCGTGTTCTTGCCTGTCTGTGCATCCTTGTCTTTGTCCTTGTGTGTCGCTTTGACCGCGTCCGTCTCTCTTTGCGTGTGCATGTTTTTCCATGTGTGTTTATATATGTTTACAAGCATTTGCTTTTCAAGGAAAATGTATCATCACATGGATGCTTGCTGTTTATTTTATGATTTGATGCTTAGCTCAGTTATGATGTTCATATATTCTACATCAACAGTAAGATCATGTTCCATACCCCATGCGTTTTTAATGAGTCTAGTGTAGTTTCTGTCATCTCACATCAGTTATTGTTCATATCATCTTGTGTCTGTCACTGTTATAACGATTATCATCACCAAGAATATGTGTATGCCTAGTCTTCCATCTGTCATTATTTCCGTCGGTTAACATGTCATTATTCTCAGCATCTAGCACCTTCCTTTCTCATCATCTTACATCCGTCACTAGCCCATTTATCTTACATCTTTGGTTATTGCCATTGCTGTACAAAGGTCAATACTCCCAGTGTCTGATATGTGTTGTTGCTCCATCATCTGACATTTGTTGTTACTGTAATGATCTTGCAAATTTGGTTATTTCCATCATCTTACATTTATTATTATTATTAGCAGTTTACATCTGTTGCTGTTTGCCCGTCATCTAATGTATGCCTGCCATCATTGACATTGTCTTACGTCTGTCACAGTTCCCACAATTTACATTTGTCATTATTCCCATCATCTTACATCTGTCACAAGTTACACCATCATGCATCTGTAGTTCCCATTATCTTACATCTGTTGTGATTAGTATATATTACTCATGTCATTCTTTCCCTATCTTACATCTGTCATTGCCATTATCTTACATCTGTAGCCATTCTGGATATCTTACATCTGTAATTATTTCAATTATCTTACATCTGTCATTGTGCCTTTCAACCTGCACCTGTCATCCTTACCATTATCTGATATTCTTCATTGATCTCATCATCTTGCATCTATATTTTCATTACCTTTAATCTGTCATTACAATCATCATCCTAAATCTGTCATTATTACCATCATCTTACATCATTCATTACAGTTACCATCTTACATCTGTCATCATTCTCATTATACTGCATCAGGTATAATCTTACACCTTTCATTATTCGCGTCTTCTGACATCTGTCTTTATTCTGATCTTGCTTCTGTCATTACTTCAAACATCTTGCGTCAGTCACTATTTCCACCATCTTTTATCTGTCGTTATTCCTATCATCTCACATCTGCCATATATATATATATATATATATATAATATATATATATATATTATATATATATATATATATATATATATCAACTGAGAACTGTCATTATTCCCATCATCTTACATCTGTCACAGTTCTCATCATCTGTCATCTATGGTTATTCCCATCAACTGAGAACTGTCATTATTCCCATCATACATCTGTGACAGTTCTCATTTGTCATCTATGGTTATTCCCATCAACTGAGAACTGTCATTATTCCCATCATACATCTGTGACAGTTCTCATTTGTCATCTATGGTTATTCCCATCAACTGAGAACTGTCATTATTCCCATCATACATCTGTGACAGTTCTCATTTGTCATCTATGGTTATTCCCATCAACTGAGAACTATCATTATTCCCATCATACATCTGTGACAGTTCTCATTTGTCATCTATGGTTATTCCCATCAACTGAGAACTGTCAATATTCCCATCATCTTACATCTGTCACAGTTCTCATCATCTGTCATCTATGGTCATTCCCATCAACTGAGAACTGTCATTATACTCATCATCTGTCATCTATGGTTATTCCCATCAGCTGAGAACTGTCAATATTCCCCTCATCTTACATCTGTCACAGTTCTGATCATTTGTCATCTGTGGTCATTCCCATCAGCTGAGAACTGTCCTTCTTCCTATGGTCATTCACATCAACTGAGAACTGTCCTTCTTCCTATGGTCATTCCCATCAACTGAGAACTGTCCTTCTTCCTATGGTCATTCACATCAACTGAGAACTGTCCTTCCTATGGTCATTCACATCAACTGAGAACTGTCCTTCTTCCTATGGTCATTCCCATCAACTGAGAACTGTCCTTCTTCCTATGGTCATTCCCATCAACTGAGAACTGTCCTTCTTCCTATGGTCATTCCCATCAACTGAGAACTGTCCTTCTTCCTATGGTCATTCACATCAACTGAGAACTGTCCTTCTTCCTATGGTCATTCACATCAACTGAGAACTGTCCTTCTTCCTATGGTCATTCACATCAACTGAGAACTGTCCTTCTTCCTATGGTCATTCACATCAACTGAGAACTGTCCTTCTTCCTATGGTCATTCCCATCAGCTGAGAACTGTCCTTCTTCCTATGGTCATTCACATCAACTGAGAACTGTCCTTCCTATGGTCATTCCCATCAACT
Organism: Conus canariensis; assembly: GCA_033310375.1. Taxonomy (NCBI): domain Eukaryota; kingdom Metazoa; phylum Mollusca; class Gastropoda; order Neogastropoda; family Conidae; genus Conus; species Conus canariensis. The sequence continues at coordinate 21,900,082 of CM065740.1, forward strand.
GAGAACTGTCCTTCTTCCTATGGTCATTCCCATCAACTGAGAACTGTCCTTCTTCCTATGGTCATTCACATCAACTGAGAACTGTCCTTCTTCCTATGGTCATTCACATCAACTGAGAACTGTCCTTCTTCCTATGGTCATTCACATCAACTGAGAACTGTCCTTCTTCCTATGGTCATTCACATCAACTGAGAACTGTCCTTCTTCCTATGGTCATTCACATCAACTGAGAACTGTCCTTCTTCCCATCATCGTACATCTGTCATTGTTCCCATAATCTTATATTACTATTCCTGTCTTTTTTCTTTCTGTTGTTATTTGTGTCAGCTTATGTTTGTCATTATTATCCTTGTCTTGCCTCAAGCAATGTTCCCAGCTTCTTGCATCTGACATCTTACCACCGCAAAGCTAGCTGCTAGTGCATTGGCTTCTGTGAATAACCTACTAACATGACAGTGCCTAACAGCCCTTATATCATAGCCTCTGTGTGGAACAACTAAGCAATAAACCTTATTAAGGTATTCAAGCACATCCAAGTATTTTACTTTGTCCAAGCGTATCTGAGTATGCGTGCACTGTCCAAGGACATTCATACATATATACACGAGCAATACATTTTCACAGAATGTGCTCTCTGCATGTCCGTCTGTCTGTCTGTCTCTCTAACTATGTCTGTCTGTCTGTCTCTTTCTCTCTTTTGTATGCACGCACACACAGAGTTTTGTGGAAGATCGATGTTCGTGATTCAGTGTGCTTGTTTTCTTTTAATTCATTCTGCATTTTGTGTGAGAACTTATTTTGCAATTTCATTTTTTATTTATTTGTTTATTCATTTTGTTTTCTTTTTTGAGGGGAGACGGAAGAACGGAATGGAGATGGGTAGGGGATGGAGGGATAGAGCAGAAATGGGGGTGAAGATTGAGGAGGGGGAGGGGGGGGGTGTGAGGATGGGGCAGAGGGGGGAGAGGATGGGATTAAGAGTTCTTATCAACATAATTATGCTGTCATCTCAAATGATATGTACTGAATGCTTGCCAAGGAGCCCAGTTACACAGCACATCATTCTGTCAGTGTTGAAAGGATCACAGAACTGACTCGTGCAGCATTGATACTTTATTGGAAATAATTGTTAGTTCATGCGAATGCCTTTGTGTGTTTAGCGGTATTGATTAGATGCATTGTTCACTGAATAGCCAACATGTTTGAAGTGAAGTAATTTTGTATTTATGTGTAGAAAAGTACAACTAAAAAAAAAGAAAAAAAGTATGTGAAGATTGGGGTGGAGTTTGGGTGGGGTTGTATTATCATTGAAACATTTACAGAAACCTTAACACTTCAAAAGTTGTTTAAAAAACAATTTTTCATTATCTTTGAGCTAAGAGAAACAGAAGACCAGTGAATTTGAGGGAAAAAAAGGTCTTTTTCACCAGAATATACAAGACAAAATAACCTACTGCAAATAGTAGGAGTTATTACAACAGACCCTGCCTGATATCAGTTTTTCATGTAACAAATGAATGCCTCAGTCAGAGAGAGAGTATGTCTTCACTCCTGTCTGTTGGTTTGCCTGTCTGTCACCAAGAAGACACGAAAAATGTCTTGCCGATTTTCAGCGAAAGTAGGTGGAAGGATGGCATGTGATCCAAGATGAGTGTGTTGAAATTTGCTGTGGATCTGTGATATAGATCCAGGTGAAAGGGTAGTTCCAAAATCCTTTCAGTTTTGGCAGAGGTTTGTGCTCTCCTGGATTCCTTCGGTGAGTTACTGAATTAGGTGGATTCTCAAAACAGAGCAGATATAGGACAGTACATGAAGCATTTAGATTGAATCCATTTCATTCACATGTCAGGCTCCAAGTACAGTTGATCTGTTAATCTGAGAAGTAAAGACCATGCTGTGTGTGTGTGTGTGTGTGTGTGTGTGTGTGTGTGTGGGTGTGCGTGCGCATGTGTGGGTGCGTGTGTGTGTTTTATGTGCTTTTCAATGTCTGTCTGTGCATATGTATGTGTGCATGTGTTACTCCATGCACTTGTTGTGTATGTGTGTGTGTGTGTGTGCGTGCATGCATGTGTGTGTGTGTGTGTGTGTGTTTGTATGCACATACGTGTGTGGTGGCGCAGAGAGAAAACAGTACTCTGCGCAACAATCTGGGTCGGGACATCGAAGAGCGAGAGGAAGAGATCCATACCCTGCGCTCTGACAACGAGCAGCTTAAGAAACAGCTTGTCAAAGCCATCAGGTAACACTGGCTGTCTTCTGTCTTTCTTTTACATCGGTCACTGCCTCTCCTGGTCTGTGTGCCTGTCTTCTAGTGCCTTCCTCCATTTTGTAACACCCCCCCCCCCCCCCCAATCTCTCTTCTGTCCCCCTTCTCTCCCCCTTCCTCTCTCTGTCTCTCTGTATCTGCTTTACAATACTTTTGCCTTCATGTATCAAATGGATAATTGAGGTGTACCTCTGCAGTCGTACTCTGGAAGTATCGACTAAATCAGTTCATATCATGGTTATTCATTGTGTTCCTCTTCCCTTTTTTTTGTAAATAAAGAAACAGTATGAGGAAAAACGTCCCACCAACAACCACAGTAACAACAGTTCTACCAGTGTGCTCAAGCATTTGTGGCTCTTTCACCTATGTTTGTTCCAGATAATCTTTCACCGTTTTTTTTTCCTTCCGTTTTTACAGTTAGCAACATGGCCATTTCTTCTGTTGGCATGTGGTGACAAGGCACAGCAAGGTCAGCTCGGCTACAACAAAACTATTATGTAAAGGTTAAATTCCTCTTTGACCTTAGCAATGACATGTCAGCACAGACAGCAGTCACCACGGTGACGTTCATGTGTGTGCCTTGGCACACCAGTGACTTTTTGGACAGGGGAAGCTTCATGGTATCATGTTGGTTTTTTTTCCCCTCAGAGACAAGGCAGCCCTGTGGCAACAGACGGATGCTTTGGTCTACGAACACAAGAGAAAGTCGGAAGGAAAATGGATGGACAGCAGCACTGTGACAAAGTGCATGGGTTGTCAGGCTGATTTCTCTCTCTTCCTGAGAAAGGTAGTGTGCTGTGTGTGTGTGTGTGTGTGTGTGTGTGTGTGTGTGTGTGTGTGCGCATGCGGGCGTGTGCGTATGCACACATGCACTTGTACATGACACAATTCCATAGATTTCTGAATGGAAAGTTAGATCATGAGATGGCATCAACTCAAACAGGCTGAAGACAAAGTGGAGTAGCTGCCCCTATAACTGGGACTTCTCCTACATGAAATAAACCCTAGTCAATGACAAAAATGTTAACTGTCAGAAGAGACCTGATCAGAAAGTCAAAGTTTATCAATTTTATCTTTTATAAACAGTAGAAGTGGATATTCATGACCGAAAACAAAAACAAAAAGAAACAAAACAAAATAAACAAACAGAAAATCAACCAACCAAAAAAAAAAAAACTACTGTCGTTTGCAGATCTTCATTATTTGTGTTTAGTATGTTACAGAAAATATTTGCTTGGCATTTGAGTGTGGAGCAGGTGGACAGCTTGTTTTACACTGTGTATATGTGCAGCATCACTGTCGACTGTGTGGAGGGATATTCTGCTACAGCTGCTCTGACAACTGGGTAGATTCCACCTCAAGCAGGTCAGTGTGTGTTTTTGCTGAAGCAGGGTTCTGTATGCTGCGTTGTCTATTTGCTGTGACCAAAGTTGCTGTATTTACCGAATAACACAGTTGGTGGAGCGCTGGACTTGTAATCCTGGTGATCCTGGGGTTGCGGGTTTGAATCTCCGCCAGGCCGTTTCGGTACAGGGGGATTTTCCCATGCCGTTAACATTGGTTCAGACTCCATTTCCGAAATAGTCCTTCGAATGAGACCATAAACCGAGGTTCCGCGTGTGAACACACGCATAACATCTTGCCAACACATAAAATCCCATCACCAACTTTAGAAAGAGAAGGCCAGTTTGGCCGTTGATATGGATGAAGCGTTACATATAGCATGCACCCTGTGTGAGAGCTTGAAAGAATGAAGAAAATAAGGAAATTAAGTGAACGATATTGACTGCATGACAGGAAACAGCTGAGTGAAGCGCCGCCAGGCAGCTCTTCAGTCGGCACTAGACAGGCAGGCAGCCTGTTGTGTACGCGAGAGTGTGGATTGTCAGCACCTAGAACCTTTGGCAAAGCCCACACACACACACACACACACTCACACACATATACGCACACATGTATTGTACACACAGACACACACTTTCCCTTACACACACACACACACACACATGCACACACACACACACACACACACACACACACACACACACACACACACACACACACACACACTCACACACATGTACGCACACTTGTATTGTACACACAGACACACACTTTCCCCAACACACACACACACACGCACACACACACACACACACACACACACACACACACACACACACACACTCACACTCGCACACATGTACGCACACATGTATTGTACACACAGACACACACTTCCCCCTAACCCAGTTCCACCACCTGGTGTGTCAGTCGTAAAGCACGTGCCTGTGGCCAGTGCTACACAGACCTTCAGAAGCTGGATGCCAGCATTGCCAAAGCCTCGCTTCTGCCAGACGACAGCGACGACGACAGTGGCAACGTCGGCAGTGATGCTGCCTCCCCTCATGACTCTCAGGCAGACAGCCAGTCGCAGTCCAGTCTGCTGCATGCAACCACTCCCGATATTTCAACTTGCAGTGGTGAGACATTGGAAATGGCTAGCAGAAGTGGTGTAAAGATTTAAAGCACATCAGGCAGGTCGGATTCCAAACTAAATGCCATGGATAACCAACCCCGTGAATACCTCATCATTTTGACTTACAGTCTTTGCAGTGTACTAGTGCCCAAACAAATATTGATAGTGTAACTGAAACGCTTTGACCTCACATTATTATTATTTTTTATTTTTTTATTTTTTTTTTTGCTGTCCCAATCTCTGTGCCACCTCAGAGGCAGTGCACCCACGCCGCTCATTCCGACAGCCCGTCCATAGCCACAGCCCGGTCGGCCCCGCCGCAGCCCCGGCACCGGCAATCCACAGGGAGCAGTCAATGTCAAGTCGTCAAGAGGCAACCCACCGGAGGAGACACTGCACTGCTGCCGAGTCACTTCGGTGGTGTTCAGTGGCGCCTGTTCTGATCTAACATACGCAGGACACCACCTACTAAGCCCCCTACTGACGACAATAATTGCTTAGTCGCAGAGCCGGCGTGAGTGAGCTCTCCCTCCGGAGGGCGCCACCACGTCCGTCCAACGACAGCTCCCATGGACTCGCCGATACCGGTGACCCCGACGGAACCAAACCAAGGCCACAGACGTGGAGAGGACATCGAAACTGAGGTCACCATGAGAGCAGGGCATGAAGGGCCACAGAATTTGAGACTTTTTTTTTTTTATGCTGATCGATGAGAATGAGGATGATTAAGATGATGCTACGGATTTCCATTTCAGTCTGAGACTACATGACAGGGCTGTACTCTACGCTTCCTTTCATAATATATCCCGGCGTCAACCAGGCCCGAGAGATACAGGCACCTGCAGTGTTGGTCAGGAAATTTGAGCAACACTCTCAGAAACGCATCCATTAAGTGGATGAAACTCGACTGTGTGGTCCCAGTCTTCCCAACTGAGTCCGCAGCAACTCAACTCTGGGTAGGAGCCGGTCGGGGCAGAAAAACCCACATGACTTCTGATGGGATTCGAACCCACGACCTCCCAGCCGGGAGTCCGCGACGCTGACCACTTCGCCACGGCGGCTGGTTTATTATTATTTTTTCATTATCATTTCTATTTATTATTATATTTTTTTAAATTATGTCTTAAGGTTTTCAAGATGAATGACAATGTAATGATAATGATACCAATGTTAGCATTCAGCTGAAGATGATGACAAGTTATGTTGTTTGTCTGTCACATCTGTTTTATGTTTGTGACACCTAAAGTGGAGGTATTTGTCAAAAAAATGCACTTCTCTGTTTCGTGCTGTGCATTAACCCTTTCAGCCCCAACAGAGCAACTGGCTGAGTTATAACCGTCCCAGGCTGGTATGGTTTGACTGTTCAGTTGAACGAATGGGGGCTGCTTCACTCCAGCTGTCTTTAACAGGGACACACAGCTACAGAAACATAACTTTTCTGCAAAATCTTGAAATTTCATCTAGTTAAAATAATCCAGTGATGCAAGACTGCTTATCAGTAAATGGGAGCTGAACAGATCCATCATCGTTGCATTAATATTTCTTATTCCAACTGATAGTATCAACACATTATGAATAAAATGCATATAAAACGTGACTGTGTTACAGTCATAACACATTTTGAATAAAATGCAAATGAAATGTGACTGTGTTACAGTCAGATTTTTTTTTTTGTAAATGTGTAAATATGTGTGGCTTTTGAATTAATTGTTTTAGATTTTTACATTCAAAACTGTCCACTAGATTTTTCATCTAACACTTACTTCATTGTAATGTTACTTCTTTGGCTAAAGGTGTTGGAAAAAAGAAAAAAACTGACGAAAAAAATCACCAAATCCTTTGAAATTTGCTTCACTCGAAGCAGCAGATGACACAAGAAGGAAGTGGCTTCGAAATATGTCCCTCTACTTAAGATTTAGGAAGGGAGTCAGGATTACACCCAATTTGAACCGAGATCGAGTTCATGTTCTGAACAGGGTTGGGCGTGGGGCTGTAAGACTGAGTAAAGCATTACTTTATGCCGTCCTTTGTGTGGCTTTTGCGTGTTGTGTGTATTTTGGCTTTTTTTTTTTTTGGGTAACGCTGTAGTCTGTTTCAGTCTGCCGATTAAAGAATGTGAAATTGGTACTAAATCGGATGAAAAGAATTTATTTTCTTTGAGAATGTTGAACTAGAGTTGTAGTGATTCCTCGGGCATTTGATAATAGGAAGTGTGACAAGCTGTGTTTGCTACAGCTGTGTTGGCAGTTTTTATGTCTTCTGTTATATAGATGATGAAAATGGACTGTAGGAATCTGTTATTTCCAGGTAAACAAAATGATCACAGCTCACCTGTATCTTTTGGAGAAGATGTCTATGCAAGCAGAACATCAAACAGGTAAGATTTACATGCTGTGTGTGTGTGTGTGTGTGTGTGTGTATGTGTGTGTGTTTCTGTTTCCTTCCCTTTAATCCTGTCCCAGCTTGTTTGTACTGAAATCCTCCTTCCCTTTCTTGTTTGCTGATTTGCAGTATTCGTTCCCGTTCACTTTTGAGCTTTTCCATCATTCACTATTACATCAACGTTATATTAACTCTTTAACAAAAGGCCCTGCATAGCAAGAACACTTCATGCTGACGTGGGCTCCACACATGCTTACAACCATTGCTTTGAGCAATTTTTGCATTTGAAAAAAAAAATGCTTCATGTACCTTAATACAAGCATAGTAGCCTATTGCTATATATTAAGAGAAGAGGCAAAACATACATTTTTGCACTCACAATGCTTTAAATACCTTTTAGCTTAAAATGCAACTGTTGTGATGGAGCCTATATGGCGAAAACATAAGAGTACACAGTATCACTTATGTTTTAAAAAAGGGAGGTGGGGGAGGGTGAGCAGGAAAAAAAAATTGCCAGTCTTACTCTGAACAGATGAAAATAAAGAAAGGGTAAAGTATGTAATCCAAGTGAAAGTGCAGTGGTCACACACCATGTTATCCCTGAAGTGCCATATATACCTAGTTTAGTCAGAAAGGTCATGTCGGTCTAAAGAAAACTATTTCCTTCCATTAAGAAGTGTTCCATGCTTGAGAGAAATGCTTTTGATTTACACAGACCAGAAGAAATGTTTTGTATGGTGGATGGTCCAAACTTTTATTGGAATGTTTTTTTTGTTGGGATATGGGCAACAACTCACGCTGTTGACGTTGAGTGAACAAAGATTGGACATACCCCAAAACAAAGTAAACATATCACAAGCTGTAAATTGCCTGGCTTTTGAAATATGGTGAACAGGAGGCCGTCTGTTTTTCTTTCATAGAACACTAGTTTTGCATGCTCACAACAGAAGTTCAGCATGAATTTTTTTTTTTTTTCAAATGTTTTCAGACTTACTGAAAGACTTACTAAACTGATGGCAGGAGACTGGATTGGAAGCTTTGTGTCTTGGCAGTCAGCAGCTTTAAATGCGAAAACTACGCAGAATTGCATAAAATGCTTTTTTCCACCTCCACCAACCCCTCCCCACTCCCCACCCCCCCCCTCCATACATAACACTTCTGGTTTGCATTTACCCAAAAGAGTGCAAAGGGATAGCAGTTCATGCGCGTTGCACACCCTTGGTTGGTTTTTGAAGCTTTGTTATGGTTGGCCACTTTGAGCAATCCAGCTGGGCTGTGTTTTGTTGTATGTTTTAAACATGAACTCTATGGGTCACATGAACTTTTTACTCAGACCCTTTTGACATCCGTAATCAATTGATCACTTTTTGACAGTTACCAAAGTGAGAGCCACAAATGCTGACTATGTTCAGGAGGCAAAACATAGCATTGGATCATTTATATCAGCATGTTTACCTCTTGGTTATGTTGTTTGGATACAACTGGTTTTTCTTTTTTTCTTTTCAGTCTGTGTCTTTTACTCAGAAAAACGTGAGTTTTTCATTTTAAATGCTTAAGTGTGAACATGAAATGATACAGCTGAACTAAATCATGATGATGAACAGGATTTAAATAGGCAAATAGTGATTGTATTTTGATGTTGAGGCAAATAGTGAAGATTGGTTACAGATTTGATATTTGTGCACAGTGAAAGACTCGGACAGACAGCAGCAGCTTTCTCAGTTTATCAGTGTGTTAGGATATAGTAAATGTTCAGGCATTTGTTATAATGTTGAAATGTAAAAAAAGAAAATCAAAAAAGTTAATATATCTGTTGATTTGTTTCTATAGTGAAAGAAAAAAAAATTGAAACAGGTAAAGAGATCTGCAGATTTAGATTAATAAGTCTGTTGTAAAACAATGGTGCTTCCAATGAATGATATTAACCCCCACCGCATTGCCTTTGCACCTTTGACCTTTTTGCCCTCTGCACC
>CM065740.1:21914181-21921681 GCA_033310375.1 Conus canariensis
CGGGTATCAACCACTCTGAGGCATTCTGTGTTGATCTACAGTTTGTCCTAAGTTTATTGTTGATTTTCTCTGTTATGTACTTGGGACATATAAAGATGTAAGCCTCTTCACTCGTTGCTGTTTGTGTGTTTCAGGATGACCTCCAAGAAGATTCACTACACGTTGAGTTACAACAACTAAACGCCTGCCAGTTCGCTGAGATTTTATTTTTTTTCCCCTTTGACTATAGAATTTGTGTGATCCCATGCTTTGTATTATTCTGAGAGCGATTTTACTGTTTGCTTCAGCCTCTGTGTGTGTTGTGTGTGTGTGTGTGTGTGTGTGTGTGTGTGTGAGAGAGAGAGAGAGAGAGAGAGAAGAGAGAGAGAGAGTGAATGTTCAAAAGATCATATACGTGTATGTCATATATGTTGTGGTTGTGCACAGCATATCAATTTGAGAAGGGTAATGTGTGCAGAAAAGCTTGCATGCATGCATAAATGAACTGCACATATCTATAGTGTATAAACAGAAGTGACTGCCGCTGCTTGTTCTATTGATCACAAGAGATTCTTGCCATGTAGCTGCCACTGTGCCCTAAATGGCTGAGGACAGTAGAGCAATTCAATGACAGTGACACCTCTCCACAAGAACTGTCTGTTAACCTGGTCATACTCTTTTTCTATAGATATTTTTTTATATATGTATTTTTCATTTTCTATATTAGGTTTACTCCCCCTCCCAGTGAAACACTTCTATTTTTTTTAAGTGGAATTTTTTTTTTTTTTTTTTTTTTTTTAAAACTGGAATATTATTTTAAAAGGAAATTAAAGTAAGCCTGCCAGATAACGGGGACAAACAAATTACACAACAATACTGTTGTCGTTGCGGTAGATTTAGCATCTGATATGCACTTCCTCTCTGTAAAGATTTGTTCTTTGGAATATAGTCTTTGGACTAAATTTACCTTCCGACCAACATTCTCTATGTTGAAACATTTGTTTTCTGGAATACCTATGACCAGCGCCCACACAATGATTAAAAAAAGTCACATCTATGTGATCACAAGATATACAGTTCAGTAGAAAGAAGAGAGGAAGACCTTTTCAACAGTGTACAAAGAATTCCTGTAAAAGATATGAAAAACTTATGGTGTTGGAAGGTGTCAGAATAAGAACAGAAGTCTGTTTGGGAAAAAAAGACTTAAAAGTGGCAAACTAAAGGATGTAGAAAAATAAAGATATCAATTGATCATATTTATAGCTTAGTTACGCAAAGTAAAGGATGTAGAAAAAAAAAAAGATATCAGTTGGTCATATTTCCAGCTTAGTTTACAGAAAAACAATGAACTATATGGATTTGTAGCGGTACTGGAACCTGGTGTAGAAAACACACTGTACCAAAACTGACCACCCCTAGTGTTAATTAATGCCTGCAGCTTAGCATCGGCAAGCGCAAATTATCTATCCTTTTGTGGGAGGTGTTCATGTTATTGTCCTTAAACTAAATTTACATCCCTACAGAGATTCCCTGAAAGAGAATTACTTTTTTTCTCTCTCTCTCTGTGAAATATCTGTGTGCTTTTTCTATATGAAGTTGATTTCCTTGGAATGCTGTTTTATTTCAAACATCCAATTTTAAATGAATCCTTGAGATGGATTTTGAGAGGTTCAGCTGTAAGCATAATAGCTGTCATTGTCTTGTTGGAACCCATTACTTGTGAGGGGAAGAAGGAAAGAAAAAAAAGGTTGTTAGAAGCCTTGTCTCCTATTCCAGTTGAACAAGAGAATGGAAACAGTATGCTGAATTTAGTGAATGTATGTACCCCCTTTTTAAATCTAGGGATGTATATGTATGTAACAGTTTTTATAACCTGTAGAATTAAATTCTAGAATCATGGGTGAAGAGAAGAAGTTGCCATTGGAGCCATGGGAGCGTTGTTGAACAGAACATGGAATCAGGGCAACGAGGAACTCTGATATTGACAGGAGGGAAAGAGCAAGGACTCCTTTACAGATATCATTGTGAATCAAGTCACTATCAATGACAGAAACATTTTGAGGTATGTACTTATCTCACAGGGAGTTCAGTTCAGCAAGGACTCCTTTACAGATATCATTGTGAATCAGTCACCTTCAATGACAGAAACATTTTGAGGTATGTATTTATCTCACAGGGAGTTCAGTTGCTATGGATTTGATTTTGGTATGTAGCGATGAAGCATGGAACTCCAGTTTGTGTGTTTTATCCACACTGTTTGTCATTTTATTCACAATGTTGGCTGTCTGGACACAGATGATAGTGGAGTGGTCATAACAGTAGACTGTCAGTCGGGAGATCACAGGCATGAGCAGACAGAGTGCGGAAGCAAGCGGACTCTCAGGCCAACACATTTACCGACCTTCATTCAGGTGAATGTCTTTTGCATGAGGCCTTGTTGGTAGATTTGCTTGTAAGCTGTGAATCCTGCACAGTGTGCTTAGCAGATGTGCTGCAACATATAAGGACTGTCTGCATGCAGTGACACTTCTTTGTTAAAATTGAAACAGGCCTTTTTTTTTTTTTTGTTAAGTTAATTTTTTTAATTCTTTTCTTTTGTTAAATCTGGGAGCGATGAATGAAGGGGAATGCCAGGGGCAATCAGCACAGCCTGATTTTAAATGCAGTAAGATGTCAGCAGTTAAGTTACCATGTTAGTAAGTGCTTTTATTGGGGTTTTTTTCTTTTTCAGGACGGTAATTTCTTTTCTTTTTTTCTTTTTCTAAATCTTTTTAAAGAAAATGTTTATGATGTGATGTTTTTCTCTTTGGTATGTTTGATAGCCCTGAAGAAGCTCTCTTTGATGGGCTGGGTCATAATGATGAAACTTAAGCTGATTTGTTAGAGTACATTGTATGATGGAACTTGTGCTGAATTGTGGGAATGTATTGTGTAATGGATAATAATGTTTATCTTTTCTTGTTATCAGATCATGGGATATGGTACACGGGTGCCTTTGATGTGTTTTTTTTTAAATGTGTCTTTTTCAGTGAAAGAAAATGGAGGCTGCAATTCCCTTCCTAATGTTTAATGGCGTCAGTTGTGAGAGATGCTTATTAACAGATCATGCCATATTATGTTTTCATAGCAGTTGGCAGCAGTTTTGTAATGTTTTGATGCTTCTGATTGTGCTATGCACTGAACAGTTGAAAGTGAAATAGTTATTTAATCAGAGTTGAAATTGAGATGGGCTTATTCTTGTGAACTTCTATGGTGAAAGTTTTAATGGTCATTGGTTGTAGATTTTTACTTGTTAGTGGTTGCAGGAGTGTGTGAGATGGTGCTGAATTCAGCATAATCAAGTCACAGGAATGTTGTAATTTGTTGCCATTCGCATGATGAAAGTTTTATTTGTTCTTAATATGTTAGTAGATTGATATAGATGTTTTTTCCTTGTGTTCAGGAAAAGTTCATATTTAGCTGAGAGCACATCTGGTTGTGTGTGTGTGTGTGTGTGTGTGTGTGTGTGTGTGTGTGTGTGTGTGTGTGTGTTTGTGCATGTGTGTGTGTTTGTGTGTGTCTTTTGAGGACGAATTCTTAATATATTCTTTTTGTGGTTGAAAATGTACTGTTCTTTGTCGTATGTTGATTTCTAATCTTGCTGTTAAGGTCAGTTAGCCAAGTATATTGATGTGTGAATAGCTCAGTTAGCCAAGTATACTGGTGTGTGAATAGCTTAGTTAGCCAAGTATATTGGTGTGTGAATACGTTCTTTTGTTCCTGTTGTGCTCACAAAATGACATGCCCAGTACTCCCATGCTGTGCTCGTTCTTCCAGACCAGCAGCACATTAGGAAGTATCAAGATGGGGATACCGTAAGGCCATTATTGAAGTGATGTGTCAGCTCTCCTCTCTGGTGCTGAAATGGTGTCTTGTGATCTGCCCTTGTATTTTGGGAATTGAACACCATCAACCTGTGTGAATGCATGGCAGGGGCTAATGTGTCAATGATGCTCATGATCTTACTTCTTACTTCTTCATTTTCCTCTTTCAGTCTCCTTATAATTCGCATTTTCTTCGTTTTCATTGAGTTTATATCTATGCTATTGTTTTGAATTTTATGTTTTGTGTTTGATGTCACATTATACACCATGTAAAACTTTGTGCAAGCTATGGCCAGTGTGCCCCCTCTGGTGGAAATTTCGCAACTTACCAGGACTAAGTAATGTGACCATTACCACATTTCTAGTCCTCAACAACTACCACTGCCTTTCCCCCATACAAAGCAGGAAGAGATTGAGCAGACTTCTGCCCATGTCTAACAGAAGCCGGGTGGGGGGGGGGGGTGTTGTGGAGGTAGGGAGAGGGAACCAGACAACAAAACTTGTCTGTTACAGGTCTCAGTTGATCACACTCAGGAGATGGCTTCAGGATTGATGATCTAATAGCTTACTCACTCAACCCTTTTGAGTTTACAGTCTGCGCAGCCTCTTTGGCGTGGCCAGCATGGGCCGATCTGCTTGAGGGGAAGGGGTACTTCGTTTTACACTCTATGACCTCAAAAACTGATTTGGTCAAGAGAGAAAATCAAATCGTGTCGTCATTGCCAAGTGATTGGATGGCAAGGTATTACAGTTTCATGTAATACGGCATGTTTTTGGACTTTTGATGCTTTGTTAGATAAAGACGTTGTTTTATTGTTACATGAACAGACTGCTTGCTTCATTTCATTTCAAAATATCTGGAAAACTATTCTACCAAGATGTGAGAAACTCCACACTTCTATCACAAAATTAATTGTTTTGCAACATATTGCAGTTCCATGTTACCTTATGTTTCTTTGGCCTTGAGCTGCTTTGACAAACTCAAACATTGTTTTACTTTGTACACAATTCCAAGTTTGAACGTAAATGGTACATTAACGTTTAGTCCAAAGACTTTGAAACTTAAAGACATCTCATTAACAAAGCCTTTATTTTTAGCGGTGTAAAAATTGGAAACTGTAACTTGCCAAACTTTTGGAGTGATGCGGGTTTGAGTACATCCAGTTGCTTGAGCAATGCTGGGGTGCAGGTTTGTGGTACTATTCAGTGGCGCCCAAGCCTGAATGAGAAACTGATAACCTGGACTGGGTTTTTTATCTTTTTTTTTTTAATTGTATTTCTTTTTAAGCCTGATAGTGGTCTGGAAACAAATCGATCTTGCACATGGAAAATAGGGTTGCTACATTGGGCAGCTGTCAGAGGAGGGAATATTAATGTTGTGTGTTGGATGGAAAATAAGGTCACATGAAGCAGCATACACTGATGCAGTATGCTGCATGTTTTTATCAATGAAGGATTGCTACTGTTGGCTTGGAATCACCAATACATGCATGTGCACATAAGCATGAGCACCCTCCCCCTCCTTACGTACACAAACACACACACACACACACACACACACACACACACACACACACACACACACACACACACACACACATCCTTGTTTTGCTATCATTACAAGAAGAAAAAAATGGGACAAAAGAATGCACAAAAAGGTGATGATTTGCGATTGAGGTACAAAGCCCCTTTGTCCCCCTCTGATGAATAGGTTGTTGGTTTACTGTTTTATATGATTTGTTTATTCGATCAAAGTTGTGTTTATCTACCTTAATTTTTGTAGCTTGTTACAAAGTTCAAATGGGTTTGCATTTATGGTTTCCGGTGGTTTGATACATTCATTGTTGCACAAGAATTGGTGTGACCAATGTGTCACACTGAATTTTGATGTTCATGCAGAGAGAGAATTGTATACAGGCACATTGATCAAGTTCATACCGTTCTGTGATACCAGTACTTTGGGACATGGCTGTAGATTCATCTTTGGCTATGGCAAATAAAGAATCGCAAACCTGTCCAGAAGTCCGGCAGCTCTGCGTTTTGTGTGTGTGTGCGTGTGTATGTGTGTGTGTGTGTGTGTGTGTGTGTGTGTGTGTGTGTGCATGTGCTGTGTGTGTGTGTGCATGTGTGTGTGTGTTGTGTGTTGTATTGTGTTAGTGTGTGTGTGTGTGTGTGTGTGGTGTGTGTGTGACCAAGTTTATGAAGAATAATCTTGGATACAAAGTCATTTGCAACGGTGGCACATCGCTTCTTTCCATAAAACAATGCCGATTTAGACCATACATTATTTCATAACTACAACTCTGTAATTCAGGAAAAAAACAACTAAGGTTGAAGTTTTGCTGCCTTCCATTAAAAAAAACAAAAAAACATTAAGAATAATTCTTAGCGAGTCTGCCTAAAACAAGGACAAACAAGTTACAAGACAAAACACGAGACGTTTGGCCTCTTAGGTC
Source organism: Conus canariensis (assembly GCA_033310375.1). Lineage (NCBI taxonomy): Eukaryota > Metazoa > Mollusca > Gastropoda > Neogastropoda > Conidae > Conus > Conus canariensis. The sequence goes on from CM065740.1 coordinate 21,920,480, forward strand.
TTCTTCAGGCAAGATAAACGACATCAGGACAATGGAAAGGAGGAACGAGCGATCACTTCTAAACACACACACACACACACACAACACACACACACACACACCTTCACGTTTGTCAGATGTAAAGTGGGTTAATGTTTGATATAAAGAAAAAAGCCGTATGTGTTGGTTGTGTGGGAGGGGTGGTATGTCAGGATGTGTATGTGGCTGCTGTGCTATGGCAAAGCTACAGTCCCTTTCATCGGACTCCTCCTATCCCCCAATGCTCCCCTGCTCACTGGTCATGTGCATGCAGACTTGTTGACGTCCAAGTCTCCCATGACAAGAAAGGAGTTCCCTGGGGTTCTCTGGACTATGTTTTGACCTGTTGTGGAATTTTTCTTTAACAATTGTAATGTAGTAATGTGACAAATGCTTGCGTGATGAACTTCTCAAAAAAATCGAGCAACACGACTGGAAGCCTTCATAAGAGTTTAATGAGTACTCGGCATCAGATTTTGCGGTTTCCATGTTAACCTTTTTATGTATTGTATTGAAGTAAATCAAGTGCTGCATTAGTCTTTTTGAGATAAGTAAAGGCTAGTGTGTGAGGGGTCACGTGTCATCAATCACAAGCGCACACACACACACACACACACACACACACACACACACCGAACTAATTATTGCCAAAAGTTGTTGACTGAACGTGGACGCGATTTCACCACATTTTCTCCGTTCAGTATCTTCTGATTTTCACTGGCCTGAACACAACCCTGATTTTGCCTCGGCATTGAGGCAAGCAATCAGCCTGTTCAGCAGATACTGTGGAATAGCTCTTCACCGTACTCTGAGCGCGTTTGAAGGGCAGCCAGAGTCTGGAGACACACTGCAACGCCAGGACAGCTCGTTTAAACAGGACCTATCCCTGTTCCATGCAGTTTAGGTCTGTGGGTAGAGTTCGCCAGTCCAGACAGGCGACATTGCTGGCCTGGGCTACATTCCTGACGGCAGCCGCTCAATGAATTGAGGTATTGTCGTCCATAGACACGTGTTTTGCTCCTTGCTGCCTTGCACGTGAGGTGTGAGGTCCTCGTTCAGGTAGTGATGGGTGTTCACAAGACAGGTTGGCACCCTGCCTCTCCGGGTGCCAGCCCAAACCATTGAATGGACAGCGCCATAATGTTTATTTTCAGTGATGGTCTGTAAATCTTTCATAATGTTGT
>CM065740.1:21924181-21929181 GCA_033310375.1 Conus canariensis
CGAATTTTTATAGACTGGCGGAATTAGATTGTTTTGAGAATTTTTATTGTGTCTGAAAGTTGATTCTCCTCATTTTCTTTCATATGGCCATCAAGGGACAAGCCAGGTGGTTCCAAGCGGACAGACTGAAATCAAAGGAATGGTACTATTTGTCTCTTTGAGCTGGCGCAAAGATAGGGTCACAGGTGAATGCAAAAGCCTGAAATGTGCCATCAGGTATGGGGAAGGTCACGTATTTGAAGTTTATTTGTGATTTCATCGATAGAAGTCTCTCAGAACAAGAGAAATAATTGGTTAGGAGTGATTCTTTTGATGAATTATCAGTTTAACATTACATGCTGGATCAGATTTATGGCAGGCCTCAAAATGCTTACATGGATTATACAGTGTTTTAGTGCAAAATCCTAATTGTGGCGTGTGGTCACAGAAGGGTGCCGCCAGCTGCCATGTTGGTGATCTGGTTTGGCTTTTTCTTGTGGGGATGATGAAAAGAATTCATCCAGTCTCATCATTGTGACACCAAACTCACTAGCGCCTTTGGGGAGCAGATTAAATTCTAGTAGCGTGTTCTTTGTCTTGAGATCAGGCAGAAACGTGTGTGTGTGCGTGTGTGTGTGTGTGTGTGTGTGTGTAGGGGAGGGACGGGGTAATGAATTCTTTCTTACATCAAAGAAAGCTCTGGTATTGCCGCTAGAGCCGGCGAGTCTGGGGTCAGGACGATGTGACTGAACGCCGCGAACACAGTTTGTCCCTTCACATCGCATCAAATTAACGCCAAGGAGTCGAACCTTGGAATCGAAATGGTGGGTAGTGGCGCCTTGCCGTTTCGCTATTCAGCTCAAAATGGCGAAGGAAGACGATGCACAAGTCCGAGTCCACGGTTACAGTTCAGGCCCAAAACACCATGTATTCTCTATTCCACTCAAAGCTGCTCCTGACTTTTCTCTTCAGATCAGCCAGTAGGCTACCAAAACATACTCATCGCACAGTCCAGACCTTGACCCATACCATACCCGACACTGAGGCGGGCTTGACGTTGACGTTGATGGTGAGATTAACGTCCTATTGGCCTGAGGCCCTTAAAGGACAAGGTTTCCCAAACTTTAGTCTGTGTAGAATTTGGTGTGATGTCTGTCCCCCATGGTGATTGGTCGTGGTTGGTGTCGTTGGTCGTCTGCTCTTTGTGGCAGTCACCTTTCCCATTCCTTTCTCAGTTCCATTTCAGGACCACTTGATATGGATCCACACGATACAGTTTTGGCCAGCTCGGGTATAATACCTTAACTGATTCTCCCCCCCCCCCCCCCCCCGCCCCACTCGCCCCCCCCCCCCCCCCCTGGCTGTGAAGCCAGAGGAAAGGGGGTAAGAGGCGTGCCTCATGTCCGTTCCTTTTTCTATGCAAGCACGATCCACATGACCCTTCATTTTTTTTTTTTTTTTTTTTTTTCTGTCATCTGCTAGATTTTTCACTCCAAAATCCTAGTGCACTACCAATGGCGTGGAAACACAAGGAGTCCACAAGTCATGCATCATTCTGCTATTTTTGCTGACATACGGCATTGAACTAATTCATTTACCTCAAATTCCAGGACAAAATAATCTTTTTCACATGTTTTTAACAGAGCCAGGGCGATTTGCAGCTGTCCAAACATGGTTGTTACTACTTGACCTTTGCTGTAACCCCGAACTCTGACCTGCAGTGACTTGTCGCTCTGCTGCTTGGGAACGGGGATGAATCATGTCGCAGGACACATTATTTTGATATATGCATTTAATTAAAAAGACAGAGAGTCTGCTCCCCCTTCCCCTCACTTCACACCTCCCTTCTGAACAAGAGAAGTTTAAACAAAGTTAATTAGTATCTGGTTCAGTTCTTTCCGTTTCAAATCCACTTGTTCTTCAGGACAAACAAAAGCAACGTTCTCCTTAAAGGGTGGAAAATCCTTCTAATCATGAGCCGTGGTTTCCTTTACTTTTTCTTTCTTTCTTTTTATTTATGCATCATATGTAGTAAACGTCTTTTGATCAGCTCTTTTGATCTGTGCTTAATTTATACTCTTGACTACCTGTACCCTTTTCCTCTAATCCACCCTGCCCCCGCCCCCCTTCCCACCACCCCATCCCCTCCTGTCCCCCCCTCCCATTCTCTCCTCTTCCCCACACCCACCCCACCCCAACTCCTGTGTCACTTTCTGGCTTCCCACCCCTACAGCTGTACCTCCTTATCCCGTTGAAAGGGGAAACGAAGGAGGAGGGGAGGGGGGGGGGGGACCATGGATCTAATCTGGGAAGTTCAGAGTTGCAGCATACCGGGATTTTTAGAGCTTCAGTCTACCGTTCCAACTGGGCTATTCCGATTGACAAATACGTTTTGTGCAGCTATGTAGAAATGTATATTTTCTATCTATCTATCTATCGATCTATCTATCTATCTATCGATCGGTCTATCTATCTATCTATCTGTCTATCTATCTATCTATCTATCTATCTATCTATCTGTCACTGACGATGGGGGCGTGTGTTGACTCGATTCGAATAAATCTAGTTGCAAAGTGAGGCGACTGCAGGCAGAAATCTAAACAAATCTGAAAAATTATACATATAAGGCTCCGCCGAAAAACGTAGACAAACGAATCACAAGACTAAACACGACGCGTTTCGATTCTCAGCGCCTATCTTGCGCCGAATTGGATGAAGATAATATAAGTGATTGCTCCTTCATTTCGTTGTCCTGAGTGTTGTGTGTATCTTGCCTGATGAAGACCTAAGAGGTCGAAACGCGTCGTGTTTTGTCTTATGATTCGTTTGTTTACGTTTTTCGGCGGAGTCTTATACACCATTTTTTTTTTCAAATCAATTCGAATAGCCGACACCATATTGTTTCGCCATACGGTCGCATTAAAATGCGACAATGCTACTTTATGGCCTAACATAATTTGCTGCTTATGTGCCCGCTATTCAAATGAGTCACCATGTCAAATCTGGAGATGGGTCGAAAACTAAGGATTCGTATAATCAACAACAAAGACAGACCGCGCTTGACACAGAAACACACACACACAGAGACAGACAGACAGGCAGGCAGGCAGACAACGCGATTTATAGAGAAGGGGGTGGGGGGTGGGGGGGATCAGTATCTGGCTGTCGTGAAAAGCATTTGGTTTTATTTTGTGCGAGCTGTACTTGCTATGTCTGTGGCTTTTTTCCCTTTCTTTTTCATCTGTCGAATTGCTCTCCCACCCTGAGGTCTTAAAAATCGACCGTAGTCTTGGTATTACAGGAAATGAGACATTTCTATGGTCTTGCCTATAATACCCCCCAAGAGACACCTTTCATGAAGGGAGATTAATCCGGCCATAATACCACCTTATCTCTTAAAGGTTATAGATCTTACTCACAGAGTCCGTATACTTCCACATTTTTTCCAATACCCGTCGGTTTCGAACTAACCCGCCCCCTTCTCCTACCCCCCCCCCCCCCCGCCCCCCCCCCTCCCCTCCTCTCTCTGTCTGGCTGTCTGTCTGACTACCTCTGTCTCTATCTCTCTTGCTCAATCTCCGTGTGCGTGTGATCGTGCACGCGCGCGTGCGAGAGAGAGAGAGAGAGAGAGAGAGAGAGAGAGAGAGAGAGAGAGAGAGAGAGAGAGAGATGGAACATTCTCGCTCTCTCTCCCTCTCTCTTTCTCGATAAACTCCGTCTGTCTGCCTCTGTGGTGTGTGTGTGTGTGTGTGTGTGTTTTGTGTGTGTGTGTGTGTGTGTGTGTGTGTGTGGCGCGCGCGCGCCACGCTCGCGTGTGTGTGTGTGTGTGTGTGTGTGTGTGTGTGTGTGTGTGTGTGTGACAGTCCCTTTACAGACCAAGGGTCATATTTGAAGAACCACACACACACACACACACACACACACACACACACACACACACACACACACACACACATTTGGAAGGCCGTTACTCCTCGAAATAAAAATGCCCTCTCTCTCTCTCTCTCTCTCTCTCTCTCTCTCTCTCTCTCTCTGTTATTCACTACTACAATGAATACGGTATCATTTGTTGCCTAATAATTAATGCTATATCCTATGATTCTAATGTCGATCCCTTGAAACCTCAGCCAGATAACAATTTATTTCAGCTAACTGACTTTCGTAGCCATCGTCTAACCCGCGCTAGCAAGTATTAGGCTACTTGACCATATTTATTCCATTGAACAACACGACATCACTGAGAGTTGCTTCCCTTCTGTGTGCTACGTGGGCAGGAAATGAAAATGGTAATTCCTCAAACAAGTCATGAACATATCATCTGCAGATCTGTTTGCGAAATTCGATAAAGACAGAGTTCTTACAGAGCTTCCGAACTGGCCACTCAGATATTCCCACCGGTAAGAGAAAGCACTGAAGTTCTGTTCCCGGAGAGGCGTATAGGTTAAGGTTAAAGTTCCATACCCAATGGCCGTATGTATGGTTGTGAACTGCTTGAGGTTACTTGTGTCTGTGGTACATGCATTATGGAGGCGTAGCCAACCCCTTTCCTTTCCCTGTCTTGACTTGCTCAGGCCTGAACCATGTATCAATTCACTGTTCCATGGACAGAGAAGGTTTTCAAATTGTTTACAACCAATCCCACGAGCAGCAGAACTCACGACCCGTGGCTCTGAAGGTAAAAGAAAAAGACACACCCGTAGGTGCAGGTAGGACCCAGAGAAGTACTGTCCTCAACTGTACTGTCCTCAACCGTCGAACAAACGAGCTGGCAGCAATCCTGCACCATCCTTGGAGGCCTGCGCTGTGTTCATAAAGGGTGCAGGCACGCACACGGCATGCCATTAAAACGTCAAGGGACATAACTGCTTCGTCTAATCAGTCATACTTTGTTCAGAACGCTTAGAGTGAATCATAATGCTCAACTTTAGAGGCTGATGAAATAAAAGCCGTTTTTTTTTTTTATTTTCGTGACGACAGTTTTTGAAATAGGTAGGAACAGAGAAGCATCTAAAGGAATGTGA
>CM065740.1:21939181-21946681 GCA_033310375.1 Conus canariensis
GTGTCATGTCACGTGGCCAAACCACATCAGCTTTCTCCTCTAGACCGTAGCCAAGAGGGGTTCCTGTGGTCCTGCCAGTGTGGTCACCTGCACTCGAATAGAGTGGATATTCATGGTGCATGGAAAACAAATAATAGAGGTGCGTAATTTAAAAAGATCGCCTTTCCTATCCCCAGTTCTTGATGACAACATTTACTTTGGTTGTATGGAGGAAAAGATTTTAAATGCTGAGCACATGAATTCGAGACCTTATGTTTGCAGCTTAGCTCTTCGCCTCTCTTTTATTTATGTACATTAACACATGAGTTAGGCGATGCCATTTGCCAGATTCTGTAAACTTCGTTGTGATTGGTGGTGGTCAAGATCTCAATTTACATGTGGCTGAGCCTTAACGGCTTTTTTTTTTTTTCTCGTAATTTTTGTTTAGATTGCACGAGGAAAAGACGTCTTTCGTCCACCGTTGCTGCCGAATTTGAATCAGGCTCACTTCGGCACGAAGCCTTTTCAAACGCTTCGTTTCACCAGATTCTCTCTCTCTCTCTCTCTCTCTCTCTCTCTCTCTCTCTCTCTCTCTCTCTCTCTCTCTGGTAAACGCTATTAAAAAAAAACTCCAGACAACCAGAAATAAAAAAAAAACCCAGACAACCAGAAATCAAACAAACAAACATACAAAGACATATGTTAGCCAAGTGTGAGAAACTTGAAATGGTCTGCGAATTGCATTGCAAGCTGCTACTTCTTGAAACACACAACGATTGCACCCTTAAAACGTCTGCGTCAAAGTTCTTTGTGCACTGCAACCAGTTAGTTGAAAATGAACAAGGAGTCTGATAAGAACTCGTTTTTGTTGCTTAGCCGGTTGGTTTTTGTGATCCTGTTGTTGTTGACGTTCTGTATCACTCGGCTCATTCCCTCTACGCCTTTCTCCGAGACCAAAAGGTTTGTTGGTTTTTTTTTTTGTTTTTGTTTTTTGCATTTCTGAAACAGGCTGGTCTTGCTTTGTTGTTTTGTCTGTGAGGGTTTGGGATTAGAGGGGTGTGGGGAGGAGGAGCGGGATAGTACACCACGAGTGAGTTGAACCTTCAGATGGCCGTTGGTATCAATCCGTCTGTCTGTCTGTCTGTCTGTCTGTCTGTCTGTGTGTCTGTGTCTATCTATCTGTCTATCTTGTTGCCTCTCCACCTCTCTCTCTCTCTCTCTCTCTCTCTCTGACGGCCTTTGTGATGCCACCGAGGAGTACGGACGTGTTTTTGACAGCGCTCCGCTTGTGCGATGTAATCACTACAGCAGTATAGGGTTTTTTTGGGTTTTTTTTTTTTTTTTTTTTTACAGTCAACTGGGCCAAGGTAGCCCGCCTTGTTAACTTTGGTTCTGTCTTTTCTTTTGTTTTCTTTTCTTTTTGGGTGCTGTTACTAATTCAAAATAATGCCAATATCAAACTTGACTTGGAGAAACACGTGTGGTGTGTTTTTCTGGACTTATACAAACTTTATGGGGAAAAGAGCGAGACAGGTTTCCGTGAGGTGTAAACCTGTTTCTCTTCTGTGGCCTGTGTCTCCTATCCGGACAGTTGTGCTTTCCCTGCTCTTCATTTTTCTGTGTGTGGACACTGGAGCTGATACTTCACAGGATTACTGCAGCCATGCCAGTGTTACCTGTGCTTCACACAACCCGTACTTCAACATAACAGGTGGGAATGTGTCGTTCTCCAAACTGTACCGTTCATTTCTGATGCTGGCTGCCATGAGATACTGTAAAACTGTCCAGTGGGGGTTAGTGATACCCCTAAAGGTAACTATGGTTGCCCACCGAGACAGGTCTTCATATATGCTGTCTGTCTATGTGTGTGTATTTTTAGTCATGTTTCTGTTGCTGTGTGGAGATATTGAGTCCAATCCTGGACCAGGATTTCCTCCCAACCCAGCACCTCTACACACTCAAGATGTACAGGTGGAACAGTGTTTTCAATCGTTATGTGGCAACCAGTCAACTTCTGAGAACTATCCTTGCACTCTTGAGTCCTTGTACTATTCTCTGAAAGATGAAAATAGACAGCTTAAAGATCAAGTTTCATGTTTGTCTCAAAAATGTTCCGTTTTCGAGCTTCGTCTTTCACAACTCTTCCAATGGCAGGAATTCCTTTTAGATATGTCTGATCACTTGCACGATCATCAAGATAAACTTGAAACTTTTTCACGTCAGTACAACATCAGATTTTTCAACGTCCATGAGGACCATCGCGAAGATTATACGACCTGCGCTCGTAAAGTCGTTCAACTTCTGATTCGCTTCTACCCCTTCAAGAATTGGTCTCTGGAGGATGTAGAGCGAGCCCATCGCGTAGGTCAGAAACAACAAGATGGCAGACCTCGGACAATCATTGCGCGATTGCGGAACTGGAGTGACAAACTTTCCGTTCTGCAAGAAAGAAAATGCAGAAGGGAGATGGCCGATACGTTGGGTATCCGTGTGGCTGGGGATTTGACAATCCGTCAGCAAGGGGAACTACGCCGACAACGGTTACCAGGGCAAGACGGCGTACTACAGAAATGGTCGGCTATGCTTCCGAGAACAGCGATCCCCCCACTTCAGAAAAGCCAAAGGCCGTGGGAACCAGCGTCAGTACGAGTCTGGTCAGAGGGCACAGTCTGGGCATCGCTCTCAGAATAGAGATGCGCCTGATGTCCACACCCCAGTCAAATCCCCACGGCCATCCTCTGCCGGCCATAGGTCACCCCCAGTCCGCCATCCTACTTCCTATGCCCCCGGCCCTCCACCCTCCAGTTCCACCCGTTACCCTCCACCCTACACTTCCACCCGTCCCCCTCCACCCTCCACTTCCACCCGTCCCCCTCCACCCTCCACTTCCACCCGTCCCCGTCCACCCTCTACTTTCACCCGTCCCCCTTCCCCTTCCACTTCCACCCGCCCCCCTCCACCCTCCACTTCCACCCGTCCCCCTTCCTCTTCCAATTCCACCCACCCCCCTCCTCCTTCCTCTCCCACCCATCCCATTACCCCTGTCTCTTCCACCCATCACCCTCCACCTTCCGCGCCCACCCGTCACCCCCCACCTTCCTCTTCCACCCGTCACCTGCCTCCTTCCAGTCACACCCCTTCCTCTCTTCCACTTACCTCCACCCATTCCACTCTGCCTTCCACTTCCACCTGTTCTCCTTCATTTTCCATTTCCACCCGTTCGCCTGTTTCCTTGACTTCTACCCATCCCCCTCCACCTTCCACTACCACCTTTCCCCCTCCGCTGTCTGTTTCTACCCAAACCTGGTCGTCTTCTTCTCGTCCCCCTCCCATGTACAACATGCAAGAATTCCCCACCCTGCTCAGGACAAGTACTCCCAGGAGTGGGACTACTGTTACATGTCCTAAACAAAATCAAAACCAAAGCAACCTGCTTGAGGCGTCCCCAGGCCGCCATGGTTGCAGTCCTGATTCTTCTCAAAGTGGGGATCCGTCGATTCCTACAACAACTGAGGATTGCATGGACCCGCACCTAGCAGGAGTGACTGACCCTACATCAGAGGGTCTACCGACCTTGCCATCACATTCACCAGACGTTCTTGATGACAGCATGACTCTATTAAAACAGAGAGTGTCCTTGGTAAACCCTCCGCACGACGTGGAAAACCAGTCCAAGGGTGTGATAGGTACAGTGACAGAGGGTCTCAACACTGGCGAGAGTCACAGTACCGAGGTGGTGGAGAACCCTAGGCCCTCTCCGTGGCAGGTGTCGATGGTCAGTGAAACCGAGGGCCAGTTCTCTGGCTCCGGTCCTTGTACTCGCAGTCGAGTACGAACCAGACAGACACAGCTCACAGAAAGATTTTTAAGGGCCCATTCAAGAGGTAGTCCTGGACGTAATAATGAACAAAACTGTGCTTCCCTGCTGCCCCCGTGTCCTTCTTACAATGAAGTCACCTAGGATAACGGCCGTGCCCGTGTCAAGACTTGTCAGAAAAACAGTCTCTCCTTTCTGACTTATAATATTGAGGGTGTATCGTCAGTTTATGACCCTGATGTAAATAATTATATATCTCAGTTCGATTTTGTTGTTTTGACGGAAACGTTCTCAAGAACATTTCCTTCTTTTCTCTTTTTGGATTACGAAGTTTTTCTTTCACCTGGAATCAGATTAACCGATGCTGTTACTGCACGTTTGTCAGGAGGGATCGTGTTTCTTGTAAGAAAGACATATGCCAAACTAGTCAAACAACTTACAGTGGAATATGACCATACTATTGTTCTCCACCTTAAAGCTCTAGATCTTGACGTTCTTTTAATTGGAATTTATTTGCCCCCTGCTAACAGTGTTTATTATGCAGATACCGAGATTGATAATGGGGTTTCCCTTCTTGAACAATGTCTGATGGATACTTTTGAACAAGCGGGTGATCTTCCAGTGATCATCCTCGGCGATTTAAATGCAAGAACTGGTCGGCTGAACGCACAAGAACTACCCGTATATTTAGGTGACTTGATAAATGAAAATACCACCGGTGATGACTGCTTTTCTCGTGTATCAAAAGATTGCTCCACTAATGAATTTGGTCTTTATTTAATTATCATCTGTCAGAATTTTGAGTTGGTTATTCTAAATGGTTTTCTGCCTGGTGATAAAAGCGGGGATTACACTTATATCGCTCACAATGGTGCAAGTGTTATTGATTATTTTATTTCCTCCCAATCCTTAGTTCCACTGTGCCGTGAATTGAAAGTAACCCCACGGGTAGAATCAAAGCACATGCCTGTTGAATTTGTACTAATGCTTCCCAGTCCGAATCAGGAGACGGTTTCAAAAAGGTTAAAGGTAACCAAATTTAAAAAATATGCATGGGATCCAGCAAAAGAAGGTGATTTTATCGGTGCACTTCAGTCTGACGAGGTCAATTCAACCTTTAATGAAGCAATTGAATTGATTGATGTCAATTTTGAGAGTGCACTGAAGAAACTAAACGAAGGTCTGTTTATGGCTGGTCAAATAATGTGTAAAGAAACTGTCACAGGTAACATCAAGCACAGCCCATGGTTTGACTCTGAGTGCTATGTTAAACGCCGTCAGGTGAGACAAGCATTGAGAACGTACAGTCGGGTGAAAGTTAATGACAACCCCGATGCTGTTCAACTGAGACTTAACTATTCTATAATTAGAAACGAGTATAAAGACCTACTTCGAGACAAGCAGCAGTTATACAGACAGCAAGTTTTAAATACACTTAACGAAAACGCCAAAGATTCTAAGCGGTTTTGGAGCACTGTAAGGTCTTTAAAAAGTAGTTCTCATGTACCAAACACAATATCCAATGAAGAATGGTTTCAGCATTTCAAACAAGTCTTTAATGATGAGCTTATTCCTTCTGGTCCTAATTCTCAGGAACTTCAAACTGAGTATTTTCCTGTTGCTGATGGTAACGTTGATGAATTGGATGTCTGTATAACTGAAGGGGAAATTCTTGATTCAGTTAAGGCTTTAAAATCAAATAAAGCACCAGGTCCAGACGGACTAATTGGGGAATTTTATAAATATTGTACCCCCACTATTCTCTTTTTCCTTAAGAAATTTTTCAACAAACTCTTTGATTTTGGCATCTTCCCTTCTATGTGGTGCGAAGCTCTGATTCAACCTTTGCACAAAAAGGGTGATATAAACAACCCAGACAACTACAGAGGTATCTCTCTTTTAAACATTAGTTCAAAATTATATACTTACATATTAAACAAGCGTTTAACAAAATGGATTGAAGATTGTGATGTTATAAACGATGTGCAGGCTGGCTTTAGAAAGAATTATAGTACTACTGATCATATATTTACCCTTTTTTCTCTGGTACAAAAGCAACTATCTAACCACAAGAAATTATACGTTGCTTTTATTGACTTTAAAAAGGCTTTCGATTCGGTAGATAGAAACCAACTCTGGTCAATCTTAAAGAAAAAAGGTATAAACGGTAAGATGTACAATGCACTTAAAAGCATATACACAGATGTCAAAGCTAGGGTTAAAGTGGGGGGAGATTTAACTGACACTTTTATGTGTCCCCGGGGTCTGAAGCAAGGAGAAATATGCAGTCCGGTTTTATTTTCGCTATTCATCAATGAGCTTGCTGAAGAAATAATTCAATACGGTAAACATGGTATTCCCTTATTACCAGACTTCATAGAGATACTAATTATGCTTTTTGCCGACGATGTTGCACTCGTAGCATCTACCGTCATTGGTCTCCAGCAGCAACTAAATGTTTTGTGTAGCACAGCAAAAAAACTCGATTTGATCGTAAATTTAGAAAAATCAAAAGTTATTGTGTTTAGAAATGGGGGGTATATCGCCTCAAGGGAAAGATGGTTCTACGACGGTAGGCAACTAGAAATTGTTAATCAGTATAAATATTTAGGTGTTATCTTTTCCACGGGTCTTTCTTTTTCCCATTGCCTTGAGGATTTAGCATCCAAGGCAAAACGTCAAGTCATCAATATTATAAAACTACTGTGGAAGTTTCAAAGTCTTTCCCCGAAATTGTTCTTTAAACTTTTCGACTGTCAAGTCCAGCCAATGCTTAGCTATGGTGCCGAAGTATGGGGTTTGACTGCAAACAACTCAATTATTGAAAAAGTACATTTGTTTGCACTCAAGAGATTCTTAAATGTTTCCATAAAAACACCCAGCGCCTTAGTCTACGGAGAAACTGGTCGGTATCCACTCTATATAAACAATTATACTAAATGTATCAAGTATTGGTTACGTGTCGTTAATATGCCGGACAATCGCCTTCCTAAGAAAGCTTACATCACGTTATATGATTTGCATCATCGAGGCAAGAACAACTGGGTTTCATCAGTTTGCTCTACGTTAAATCGCTATGGCTTTGGGTATGTATGGGAAAACCAGAACGTTTACAATGTCAAAGGTTTTCTCTTAGAATTTAGAAATCGGTTGATTGATTGTCATCTTCAAGAATGGTACACCCGAATGGATGTTAGTGATCGCTTTTCCTTCTATTCTTCCTTTAAGCAATTTAGACAAATACCGAATTATCTGTTTACGGTAAGTAATTTGAACAATCGTAAAAATCTCATAAGATTCAGGTTAGGCGTATCTTGTTTAAATACTCACAAACTGCGGCATTCGAGTGTTCCCCGAGAGGCACTCTGCTGTCCTTTTTGTCCAAGTCAGTTGGAATCTGAATATCACTTTTTTATTGTATGCCCTAAATATAAAGATGTTCGAGAGCATTTCATACCCACTAAATATTATGCAAGAGCGTCGGCTTTCAAGATGTCATTACTACTTGCCAATGATAAAATGGCTAAAGATGTTGCTGCTTTCATAACTAAAGCTTTTGAAATCAGATGCAAAAAAACGAATGGGACGTAAAGTTCATATATTTTTATGTATAATTCGGGGTACTTTTTCCCCTTTAAAAGCAAAAGAGCTTGTATATGTGAGTGTATGCGTGCGAGTGTGTGTGTGTGTGTGTGTGTGTGTGT
>CM065740.1:21949181-21954181 GCA_033310375.1 Conus canariensis
GCCACTTCGACATGGCTATTGAGAACACGTTGGTGATTTCCCCCGTTTTGCAGAGGTACTTCACACGCCATGAGTGGGAGTTGCTCCGTACAGACGGCAAGCAGGGTCCACCGTCCCGGAGAGTTCTCCTACGACGAAATGACCCTCGCTGGCTGTACACAGCGCACACAGCGAACTTGTCGTTGTGAATGACCAAAACAGTGGAACACATCAGCAAAATGAATCTGGGCATGTTTGCTCAAAAGCACCAAACTTTATACACACCGAGATAAGAAATATGTGGGTACAGCAGGTTGCATTAGGTCGGACTTGAAATTGAGTGAATCGTATGATTACGTGAAACTTTGTGGCAACTAGTAGTACTTAGTTACATGTTCTGTGCTTTGAGCCGCTTTCTTGTTATTTGTTGTGATGTAAAATCATCTCAGATTACCTTGTGTGTGTGTGTGTGTGTGTGTGTGTGTGTGTGTGGTGTGTGTGGAGTCATTTTTGTCCATGTCTAGGTATATAGGCATCTGTGGTCAACGGCACCACTCTGATTTGTCTGTCTGTGTGGCTGCCTGCCTTCCACAATAAACTGGACCGACTGCTTCAGGCATTAAGGGAAAAAATGATGAATAATTCCGGTCAAATAATTTCGGTCAGCCCAGTGACGATGTCAGTATGAAACAAGGTCATAACTCAAAAATATAGGCCACAAGACAAGCATGATAATAATAATGAAAAAGACTTCATACTTCCGATGTCCAATTTCTTCCATGATCTTGATATTCGATGGTCAAGGTGAAAACTGAAATCCTATCGAATACTGGGCCAGTGGTTACAGGTTCACATAAGGAAAGCTTAACAAGGAAACAAAGTGCAGGAGACCACAAGTCTTGCAAATCATCTTCACCAAAGTCTTTATGCAGTGACGGTAAATGATCAAAAGCTACATTTTCAAGGACCAAAGTAAGGTGATGACCTCTTGTGGGAAAAAACCCTTCTAAACACGATAGATCCTGTGTTCTATATCTCCTCTTTATCAATGTGGTGTGTGACGTTGACTGCTGCATTTTAAATTTCCTGAAAGTCAAAATAAGAAGGCAAATCTAACAGTCAGAAAATAACAAAAAGAAAACACTGTGAAGTTTGACAGAGCACAGGTTTTAGACAATATTGATCAAATTCATAGTGATTCCTTGTCATCCAAATATAATCTATCAATGAGATCCAGGTCAGAGTTGAAAGGTGAAGGTTATGATCTAGTTGCTCTTCCTCAGTTTCCTGATCCTGGGATGAATTATTTTTTTCAAGTTAAGAAATATAGTCGGACCTCTGAAACACTAGACCCAGGGTTTAGTAAAGCTTATCATGCTTACAGACTTTCTTTGGCGAACGAGGAAGAAGAAGAAGCTTACAGACTTTCTTGTAATGTCCAGTCTTTTAATCTTGATCTTAGACCTTGAATTTTAACGACTTCATGATGTGCATGAAAAGGCCACGTAACCAGTCTTCTGTTTTATACTGTATGTAGAAGGTGAGAAACTCAATAGTTCAGTTTTGCCTTGGGGATACATACTCAGACTCGCCCACACACACACCGAGGCAATCAAACTAAAGTGATTACTCGTCTAGACATTGTTCATATTTCAGAGTCAACAAGAAGTTATTTTCGCCAAAGAGGTAACTTGCACTACTTTTAAAGAAACCAAGTTCAAAAGACACACACCACAGCGACCTATTTTGACACAAAACATTACCTTCTGTCAATAGACTTCGATAATGTCTCCCTGAAATGTAAGAACTGTCATGACCTGAGATCGGCATATGCAGAATGTTACTCTTTCATTCGGTTTTGTCAAATCCCAGAGTATGTTTCACAAACGTCAGTGCCATAAAGTTTGCTAATAGCCTGCCACGTTATGGCCAAGACAGTTTCAGTTTCATCAAGGAGGTGTCGCTGCGTGTGGACTAGTCCATATACACTACACCACATTCGCTAGGGTTTGAGGCCACACTGCGCATGAATTACAGCTGATGCATAAATGAATTAATGACTAGAATGAGAGAATCTAAGAAGAGAGCCTCGTGACTACGACCTAGCAGATGTCTGACCTACGCATGAGCCTAATGCGCTGGAGGGCCTCGTGACTACGACCTAGCAGATGTCTGACCTACGCATGAGCCTAATGCGCTGGAGGGCCTCGTGACTACGACCTAGCAGATGTCTGACCTACGCATTAACCTAATGCGCTGGTCAGATCTTGAATGACAGACAAAAGCACAACGTTCCCAGGGCTGATACAAGAACACAGAAGAAGCCAACTGCCCTCCTGTTACGTAAAACATTGATTACACAAAACCTCTGATACCATTCTCAACGAAACTAGCTGGATAGAGAGAATTATGGCCCCAAAAACAAATCCTTTGACTTTGATGTGGATTTCTGATGCACATCCAGATTAAATGGACGTTCCAAGATCAGTCCAAATAATTACGCGGAAACTGTCCCATCAATCTTAACAAAACTCAGCGGGAAGACGGCAGAGAGTCCGAGGACGAGTTTGTTAAATTTGTCAGGGTGTGTTCTTTAAAAATCGGATGCAGGATCCCTTCGATCCAGATGTGTGTTCTCCAGAGTGTTCTTTTCTTTTGCTTTTATCTCATTTTCCTTTTTTATATTTTGCATTTGATTTCCCATGCCATCTCAGAGGCATTGCAACCACGTTGCTCATTTCGGCTCCACGGTGACTGCTTGGCTTGTTCCACCACAGGCCTGGAACTGGCAGTCGACAGTCGTCCATTAGGCGGTTCACCGGAGAAGACACTGCGTTGCTGGTGAGTCACTTCGGTGGTGTTCACTTGTGGTTGTTCTGATCAAACATATGCAGGACACCATCTACTAGCCCTTACTGATGATGTGCCAGAATGAGTGAGGACTCCCTCCAAAGAGCTCTACCACACATTCTTCCAACGACAGTCCCCATGACTTTGCCGATATCGGGGACTCCGCACAGCACCTCACCAAGGTCAAAGACGTAAAGCGGAAATCGCAACTGAGGTCACTATGAGAGCAGGGCATGAAAAGCCATAGACGGTTTTTAATATTTTATTTTCATGTTGGTCGAAGAAGATGCGGATGATGAAAATGATACCACGGATTTCCATTTTGGCCTGAGACTGAATGACAGGGCTGTACTGTGCGCTCACTTTCACAACACATCCTGCCGATAACCAGGACTGGGGAACACAAATACCTGCAGTTTTAATCATGTAAAGAAATTTGAGCAACACTCTCAGAGGCGTATCCATGAAGTGGATGAAACTCGCCTGTTTGGTCCCAGTCTTCTCAATAGAGCCCATAGCAAAATCAGCTCAGCGTAGGAGCTGGTCGAGGAAGAAAAATCCCACAAATAAGTGACTCTGATGGGAATCGAAATCACAGCTTCACAGCCGGCAGTCTTCGACGCAAACCAAATGACAAATGATCTATCTATCTATCTATCTATCTATCTATCTATCTATCTATCTATCTATCTATCTATCTATCTATCTATCTATCCATGCATACGTCCATCCATCCATCCATCCATACATGCATACATATATACATACATTCATACATACATTATCCATACATATGGATGTACAACAGACAATGGTAAAAGCAAAGAAAGAAAGAAAGAGTAAAAAAAGATGGTATATGCATAGCATTTGCACTATTTAAGGAACCAGGTTCTTTAAATGGAATTAAATGATATGTGTATTTCCCAAAACAGAGAGAGAGAGAGAGAGAGAGAGAGAGAGAGAGAGAGAGAGAGAGAGAGAGAGAGAGAGAGAATGACCCACCGAGGCATGCATAATAAAAAAATGCTTGCTATCATGTGGATATAATAATACTCTGACAACCAGCGCCTATCCATGCCGAACAGCCCGCCACACCTTCCATGGAAACCAAAGGGAAAAGCTACATACCCCCCCCCCCCCCCCCCCCAGTCTTTTTACCCCAAGGAAAAGCTGCCCACCTCAACATGTCTCTTCAACCTCAACTTCGTCCTAGTTTGCGGACTGATTGTTGCTGTGGTGGCAATGACCGCGCGTGTGTGCATGCGTGTCGCGCGCGCGCCTGTGTGTGTGTGTGTGTGTGTGTGTGTGTGTGTGTGTGTGTGTGTGCGTGTGTGTGTGTGTGTGTGTGTGTGTGTGTGTGTGTGTGTGTGTGTGTGTGTGCTTGCGCGCGCTCACGCGCTTTTTCGACCGTATCCAACATTTGTAATCAAACATTATTCCTGGTCATGATTAAACGCCTGAAAAGAAGGCTATTTTGGGGACGGGGTGGGGGGGGGGATATACATGGGGGTGTGGAGAAGGTAGGAGGGAGTGGAGCCGGATGGTACCAAGAGGGAGGGGGGGGGGGGGAACAGGGGGTAGCGGGAAGACAGGGGTTGCTATTCTGGACTAAATAGCTTGACATTTGAAGCCATGCCAATCTTCATTAATCCGTCCTGGAGTTCAGTCACGTGAATACAAATGACATGACAACTTTGATGCAATGAAGAGGAGGGAAGTTGTTAAATAAAAAAAAGGGGGCGTTGGGGGCGGGTAATTTGCTGTAGTTCACAACACATATTTCCACAACATTGTTGAAGGTGTTGATGGAACTGGAATAGCAAATCCGGCACAGCCGAACACACATGTTTGGGCGTGCGCTTGTGTGTGTGTGTGTGTGTGTGTGTGTGTGTGTGTGTGTGTGTGTGTGTGTGTGTGTGTGCGTGCATGCGCGCCATTATGGTCACTACAACTGGCGCTTTGGCGCCAACCGAAGCATAAGCCGCGATCCAAATCACGATAAGACGACAGTCCTCAATGGGGATACCAGACTACAGGTCCACAATAACATAATATTCCTCCAAGGAAGCAGCAGGAATACAGGTCTTCAGTGATCTAGGAGACCTGAGAGGGGATAACATGAATACTGGTCTTCAATAAGATAACAGTCCTCAATGGATAATACAGTTATT
>CM065740.1:21961681-21964181 GCA_033310375.1 Conus canariensis
TGTGCAGGCATAAAGCCTTTGTCGTGTCTTTATGTCCAGTCTTGCACGTGAAAAACGTCAACACTTTTCGATCCAGTCTGGTTACAATGTAACCGTCAGAGAAAGGTTGCGAGGAAACGAGGGACAGCAGAAATAATCCGGAAACGTTACGATGTGGGGAATATGCGGTAATAGGGAGGAAGAATGCCGTTAGTTTTTCCTACCAATCACAGAAGGTTATCTTTACATATTTTTTTTATAGTCAAATAGAAATGAAATGGAAAGAAGCTGAATTTAATGTGACTGGATTTTCGAAGGAAAGGAACTGAATTTCAGTAGATTGTCAAATGTACATCATTTTTTTTTACTCTCTGTCTCTTTCTGTCTTATACGTACTATACTATTGTCTTAAATTATATTCCAGTCTCCATGATTAGTCCCATTCTGTTAACGTCCTTGTGACAACTTGGAAGAGGCCTTGGCCATTGCCTGTGAAATAAAGGAACACACTTTTCTCCTGATCTCAAAAGAGACATTAAGCACAAAGATGCAAGTACCATACATTATTATTATGTAGAAATTATTCCATGCACACAGTGTCATGGTTGATAGGCATGCATCCAAACTGGCATTTTTTTTTTCTCCCATCCCTTCTCTTCAACATCAAAAGTTTATATCCCCTTTGCGAAAACTCGTGCCATGGCTGCCCCCCCCCCCCCCCCCCCCCCCCCCCCCCTCCATCCTTTCTTAATGCTTGCCCTTCTTCCCCATTGAAAGTTTTCATTTAGAGTGCTGGGTTACTCTGTGGGGCTGGGGGCAAGGAGAGGTTTTCACTGAAAATACATTTGTTCCAGAATCTGTAAAACCCCGCACAAGGACATTCCAATATCAATACCAATGTCAATACCAATATCAATACCAGTATCAATACCAGTGTCAAGCTCGACAGTTTGATTCTATCAGCGGTGAAGTGTGGTGAACGGACAGTCGACCTGTGAATCGGGGGCAGAGATGGAGACAATCAGACCAGCAGGAAGTGGTGAATGCCCAAAATATGCGAAATGGAACTATAACTAGCAAAAGGCCGAGATGCTGATCCTGTCATCTCTACGTCTTTGACTGGACCAGCTGTCCATTCCGACAGCGTTTAGTGAGCGTGAATAGATGTGATAAGAGACATGGCTTTGCGAGGTTTGGGGCGGAAGGCTAAGAACAGGTATGTTGCTTTGAATGGCTTGGGAGCAAAAAAAAAGTGCATAGTTTTATATGATCCATGTGTTACTGATATTGCAGCGGTAATTGCTCGATCTGAAGTAGCTAGACTGTTTTTCAAATCAATACCCTTAGGCTCTGAATCGTAGGTTTGAATGGGAACACGTAAGAGTTGTTGAGTATAAATGAATGGCTGCCTTGTTCGTTTGTTGTAAAACAACATCTGTAATATAGGGACGTTGAATAAACCATCGAACTGTGCTGACCGGAACTGTATATGGGTTTAGGAGACTGGAGTGAGTAAGGTGTGAAAATAGTCACGGCTTTCAGATTCAGGAGAGAAAATGAGAAGAGATTATAGGGATTTGGACACTTCAAAGTGAAAAGTATGAGAACAGGTACATGAGTTCGGACATTTGACGTACACAGATGAGATCTGGTTCATGGTTTCGGAGATCTGAGGTGAACAGATGAGACAGGCGTATAGCTTTGGGTGATCAGGGTGAACATGTGCAACATGAACGTGGCTTCGTGAAACTGGATTAGAGAGCTGACAATTAGTATATGGCTATGGGATATTAGCGTATTTATATATTGTAAATAGGTATATAGCTTTTACAAAATGGAGTGTATTAGGTGAGAGTGACATTTGGCTTTCATTTTGAGATTTGAATATAGAAGTGGGATCAGATACAATGCCCTTAGAGACTGAAGGGATAATGTGCGAGCAAGTACTTGATTTGAGTAATTTTTGTGAAACGTGTGAGCAGGTAGATTGTTCTGGGACACTGAAGTGAAAAGATGGGAGCAGATTCGTGTGTTGTGGTTATTGGAGTGAACAGGTGAGGAAAGGTACATAAGTTTTGAATATTTGAATCAAAAGGTGAGTAAAGCACAAGACTTGTCGATGTTGCGGTGTAAGAGTGGAAAAAAGGTGCATGGCTTTCGGATTTAAGAGTGAAAAGTGAGGAAAAGTACATGACCTTTCGATATTAGAGTGAAGAGGAGAGCACAGGAACATGGCTTTAAGAGACTAGGTTAAAAGAAAGTGAAGGAAGGTGCAGGGTTTCGGAATTTGGAGTGAAGGGGCAACAAAACGTCCGTAGCATTTGGATATTGGAATGAGAAGGTGAGGAAAGGCACACGGCTTTTAGATATTGGCTTGTTAAGGAAACAAATAAGTGTATGGTTTCAGATATTGTAATGAAAGGATACAAACTGGACTAAAAATGTAAAAACGTGGAGCTGGTCTGGGGAGATTGAAGAGAAAAAAAGGTAACAACAAATACATGGCTTTGGAAGATGTACA
>CM065740.1:21981681-21984181 GCA_033310375.1 Conus canariensis
TAGCCAACCGGATACTTCATGAACAACACAAACAATCTGAAATGAGAAGAAAAAAGCAAACCACCATTTTCCCCCTTTTTTTGTTGTTGGTTAATTTCTTCCTATAAAGCTTCTGAAGCAGTTACTGTACTCCAAGGTCTGTATGCAGTCGAGTTACTCCTCTCACTCTGTATGCCTCACCTCCCACTGATCTCCCCACCCCATCTATTGCACCTTTCTTTTGCCACGTTCCCTTTCCCTTTAGAATCGTTTTTGCCCAATAAAGAAAACTATGAAGGTGTTCCTAGAACGCCAGTGAGCAGGGAGAGAGATGGAGTCTAATCCAGAAATGACCAAAACACTGGACTGAACCGTCCCATGTGCCCTTCCACTACGAGTTCCCATGTCTGGTGTGGCAAGCTTCTATTCACACGTGAGTCATTAAAGGGATTGGTTTCCAGTTTTCTCTTTGAGTAACCGAGGGGGTGTAATAATCTCTCTCTCTCTCTCTCTCTCTCTCTCTCTTCTCTCTCTCTCTCTCTCTCTCTCTCTCTCTCTCTCTCAAACAGAAGTTGATTGTTCACCTGATAGTCTGATAATTTTTGTTTCTTTTCAATTTTCATCTTGTCAGGGATACAGATCGTTGCAATCGCAACAACTCGGGAACATATGTGAACAGTAATAAATCTAAGCATCCACAATCAGATTGACATACAAGTCAAACATTAAAAACATTCTAGACGAGCACTGGGAAGGATACAGACCCCTATCAAGGTCGGCCAGATCCAGGATCTGTCCTTTGATCCAGAGCTGCACATTGGATCCGCACTAAACTTTTCATCCCTCGGCCACACTCCACCTTTCCTGAAAGGTTCACAGGACATTAGTTCAGTGAATAGTAAAAAGAATTGTTAGTGACTCCGCAAGAAAATATGGACAAACAGATTACGAGACAAAACACGACGCGTCACGACCTCGTAGGTCTTCTTCAGGTAAAACAAACAACATTCAGGACAATGAAAACGAAGGAGCAGTCACTCACCTTCTCATATTCGGCGCAAGACGGGAGCTGACTGATGTTGAATATTGGTTCAGTAGTTGTTGTTTGATCTTGCAGATGAATTCTTGATTCACTGTTGGATCCGGATCCGTTCAGTGGATCTGCACCACAACCTGAGGCATTTGAGTCACATTCCATCTTTCCGCCCAGAGTCGTTCGAAACATTTCAAGTTTTTCCTCCATCATGCTGAACTCGCGCTGGACCTGCCCTGTCATCCTGATCTGCACCATGCTTTAATGGATACGTCCTTGATCGTCAGCCAGCATTCTATCAAGTTCCCTTAAAATCGGTTTAGAAGTTATGACGCCATCTTATTAACAGGCCGACAGACAAACAGAGGTAGAATATGATCTCCCTGGCGTTGAAGGATGACACGTGTTTCGTGAACATGACTTTGTGATGGGCTACTGATGCAATAATAGATCGTTCCAGGACGCTGTTTCATTTGTTTTATGTTCTGAGTGAAAGTCAGATAATCAATATTTTGTTCAGCGAGACTTTCGATCAGTTCAGCGTCTTCTTCTCGCAGTCAGTCATTTGTCTCGCGGGACAATAGAGCTTTTCTTCCTTTCCACTTCTGGAGGTCTTGGTCGGATTTTCTGGTTCATTTGTTAGATTTCTGGATGGGTGTAACTTATCAAAATGAGTGTGATGTTTTCGTTCATTTGTTAAAAATACTTAGGTGATTTTAGTCATTTGTCCTCTTCGTGCCACCATATTTTTTCTGTCTAATAAATGGCATAGAGAAAATTATGCAAGATTTAGCTCACGTTAATAAGGGTTTGATGCACAGAGGGGGATGGCTGTAATGCAGTATGTGCCAAGGCTTCTGTGTCCATTATATAGAGCTGACAGTACGGATAAACAACGTTTTCTATTTCAAACTACAACATTTTGTAGAATAGGATTTTTTTTTCTTTAATCTGAACTGCAAACAGACTTTAAGTTTCTGAAGTCCTATCATTTGATGACGAAATGGTTATTAAATCATCGGCAATATTTACTCTCAAACCACAGAAATTCAGACAAATGGGACGACGCCAACAGGCAAACGATGGACGATGTTTGGAAGTGCTTGTAACAGGGGGACAAACAAACTGCTGTACTTAAACTGCATGAACAGTCCACGCCAACACTGCTCGTGTTCACAAGATATTTGTCACAGTCTTGAGGGGGTTGTTCATCCTGAATAGGGGTTGAGAGCGCCGTGAAGCAAGGACAACTGAGCTACTTTTGGTTCAGTGCCGCCATCTCTCTCTCTCTCTCTCTCTCTCCTCTCTCTCTCTCTCTCTCAATTATGCATCAATTTTGATGAAAAAACGTCATCAACGCTTGTATGTTTCTTTGAAGATATGTATGTTTGTCAGAAATTCTGTAAGTTTCAGTTGCTAGTCATGCTCAGTTAGTCCCTTAGCGGGGCAAAAACCGGATTGAAAAAAGCATGTGTTCGCTTATCTGTA
>CM065740.1:22004181-22006681 GCA_033310375.1 Conus canariensis
AGATTCGGGTTTGGAATTGTTTGGGAAATGCAGAGTGTTGGTAATGTGAAAGCTTTTATTGCAGAATTTAAGAAACGTGTAAGTGATTGTTACATCCAAGACTGGCATTCAGCTATTGAATCGCATGAGTTGTACGATGTTTATCGGTCATATAAGCAGTCTCTTGTTCAAAGTTCCTACCTCTGTGTAATTAAACATGTTAACATCCGCAGGTTACTTTCAAGGTTTCGGTTAGGAATGTCGCCATTACGATGCCACTTTTTACGATATACTGATCGCAATAGAAACCATGACATTTTCTGTCCACACTGTGAGGAAGCACTGGAAACTGAGCTTTATTTTCTACTGGTTTGTCCTTTGTACGAGAAGTTGCGCCTTGAGTTGATTCCAGCTAAATATTACAAACACCCTTCTCTATTCAAAATGTCCATGTTGCTAGCCTGTCCTATTAAGACTACTATTACGAGTGTTGGTAATTTCATTTATAGAGCAATGGCTGTTAGGAACGGAATAATTAATGCTGCAGTTGCTTCATGAATGTCTTCTTTGTTAACTTTGAACACCATTCAGCTGAGGTTTCGTTAAGAGTGGCTTGTACCGATTTATTTTTGGCCTTGTTCACTCACTTTGATATGGGCCTGTGGCCTGTCAAATAAAATATTCTGAGTTCTGAGTTCTCTCTCTCTCTCTCTCTCTCTCTTCTCTCCTTCCCTCCCCCTCTCTCTTTCTATGTGTGTGTGTGTGTGTGTGTGTGTGTGTGTGTGTGTGTGTGTGTGCGTGCGTACCTGCGTGCGTGTGTGTGTGCGTGCGTACGTGCGTGCGTGTGTGCGTGCGTGCGTGCGTGCGTGTGTGTGTGTGTGTGTGTGTGTGTGTGTGTGTGTGTGTGTGTGTTGGCGGAGGGGTTTTGCTCTGTGTGTGTGAGTATAACTATACAATGAACTGCTTTCAGTCAGACAGTGAGCGAACACACACACACACACACACACACACACACACACACACACACACACACACACACACATACTATTTGCTACATGCATGCATGTTGTGACATGACAATTGACAGCCACACCATCCTCACCCCCCACCCCCACCCCCCTTTACTCCCCCTCCTTCTTCCCACTCTCTTTCTCTCTCTCTCTTTGTCTCATGCAGTCAAGATTTCTAATCTACGTTAAATCTCCCCCCCCCACCCCTCCTTTTCCCCTGTCTCCCACCCTCCCCTCCGTTGTTCGGGTCTGTGTTTGATGTTACCGCGACAGGCACGCAGACAGAAAAGTGTGATGTCACTTTGGAGCGTGTTGCTCACTTCACCCCCTACCCCTTCCCTCCTGGCCATGTTTGATCTGATAGCGCAGTGCTAAAGCCAGCCCCCCCCACCCCCACCCCTCCCCCCCTTCTTCCCTCTCATCACCACCACCTCCTGCCACCCCCTCTCTGTAGTCATGGGAAAGACGGAAACTTGTACGCGTGTCTCCCACATGCAGGCAATGCGGCTTTTAACAAGTAGCATAGAAGGCTAAATGAGATTAACGCCAACCGCCAAGACAGAGCGTTCTTGAATCTTCTACACGATCCTCACCCTGTAGGTGGTGGGGGATAATCATTCCCATCCCCTCCTTCTCTGCTTACTATCACCTCCCCCTTTCTTTGTGTATAGCGACACGATCAGTTGTCATGTGTCACTGACAGCCTGCCAATCAAACAGGCAAGAGAGACCGGATGTGTAGCTTAGCACACTGTAGGTGGTGGGGGGATGATCACCCCCCCCCCCCTTCTCTGCTTACTATCACCTCCCCCTTTCTTTGTCTATAGTGACACGATCGGTTGTCATGCGTCGCTGACAGCCTGTCAATCAAACAGGCACAAGAGGCCGGATGTGTAGCTTAGCACACAAAAAGGGAAAACTGGCTGTCATCTCTTTACTGTGCCAGAGAAGGCTGTAAGACTGACCACCCCCCAGTGTAGCCACGAAGACAACAGGTGTAAATCAGAGAAGGGAACCATCATCCCCATATCCTCTGAATATCCTGGGTAATAAGGTTTCACTGAGTCATCCCAGAAAGAACTGTAGGCTGAAACGATTTTCTGAATGTTGAGACTATGCATTGTTTGTATGTATGCCATGGGTTTTAAGAGTATAACTTTATGCCAGTACTTGGTGACATCTAGTAAGACGATGAATGAGTATTCTATTATAATAGTTTGTTGGCCACGACTTGGTAAAAGCTACTAAGATGCTTGGTTAACATCCCATGTTAACAGTATGGCTTTCTGCCACAAGACGATGAATGAGTATTCTGTTGTAATAGTTTGTTGGCCATGACTTGGTAAAAGCTACTAAGATGCTTGATTAACATTCTTTGTTAACAGTATGGCTTTTTGCCAGTGTTCACTGCTGTCTGTTAGGATGATCATTAAATGAAAAATTCTGACAGGAAAAGCAGAATGCCTATAATGGGTGAAAACTGTTAAACTGATATACAAATGCTGTCAATTG
>CM065740.1:22009181-22011681 GCA_033310375.1 Conus canariensis
GTGGTGTGTGTGTGTGTGTGTGTTGTTGTGTGTGTGTGTGTTGTGTGTGTGTGTGTGCTGTTGTGTGTGTGTGTGTGTGTGTCGGTGCTGTGTGTTGTCGGTGTATGTTGTTTCGTGGTGTGCTGTTGATGTATATGTGTGTGAGTTTGTGTGGTGTGTGTGTGCTGTAGCGCGAGCGGCGCGCGCGCGGTGTGTAGTGGTGTTGTATTGTGGTGTGTATGTAGTTTGTGTATGGTGAGTGATGAGGGGGAGAGAGGATGTGAATGGGATTGATGTGTTTGGATCAAGACAGAGAGACGAGATTGTAGAGAGAGGAATTAATTGATCTTTTAATATCATCATACGACGAAGCATTAGGCAAATGCCTAATCTTTACAATCTGTCCTTTTTCAACACATATCATTCATACTGACAATTCAGCATAGCAACATTGTAATCTAAATCTACAATGATAAGCAAATTATTCATAAAAGTAATAATGACATGGGGGATGGTGATACAGAAGGATTCTTACAAATAAACAAAACAAACAAACAAACAAAACTACACAGAGAGAGGTCGGGGGGGGGGGGGGGGGAGTGGCGGAGTGAATGGTAGGTAGGGGGAGGAGAAGAGGGATGGTGGACAGAGTGGGAGTGGGGATGAGCGATTTAACGGAGTAGGTAATACATGTTTAGACGATATATTCAAAGTATGGTTCACAGTAGACTTTGCGAATGGACGCTAATCATTTTAATCGAATAATCAAATTACTGAGACACAAAATGTTTATGCAAATGTTTCTTGAAAAGTTTTAAAGTATTCGTAATTTGTAGATTCGGCGGAAGTGAGTTCAGACATATGGTCCAGAGTAAGCTAGGCTTGTTTTGTATTGATTATTCCGTGGGTAGGGAAGAAGGAATTTCGTCGAGCCAGAAAAGCTGTTCGATCTTGTAAAATGGGCATTGATACAACATGGCATAGTATCTATCAAGATTGAAACATAAATGCCTTTTTGAATTCCAGTTGCTTACTCAGAGGAAGCATTTCAGCGCTTTTAGTTTTTCGTCTGTTGTTAGAGATACGGCTGGATGGAGTAGTTTTGCTGCACGTCTATGGTGAGAATTCAGCCTTTTTGTGGACATCACTACTCCCGTCCCACACTGTTGAAGCGTAATTGATATGTGACACTATGTGTGCATTGAAGAAAAGTTTAAGCACAACACTGTTGACTTAGCGCTTTAACGCTTTAATTGAGATAACAGGAAAGGGTGTTTTGAGACTACCTTGCATACTTTATTGTGATGAGATTGCCATTTCAATTCTTTATCTATCGTTACCCCTAAAACACGATGCTCATCTACCCGTTCGATAGAAGTGCCATTCAACTGAAGTTTTAGGCAAAGAGGAGTCAATTGGTGCCTATGGCAGGTAGCTATAACCATAGATTGGGTTTTGGCTGGGTGTATGACCAGTGAGTTTGAATGACACCAGTCTGACACGTCGTGTAGACTTTCCTGGAAAGAAGTCTGCAGATCACTACTATTCGTTTGGAGTGACGAGTCATCAGCAAATAAAATTTTGTCGTGACCTTTTCATCTGATACGGACAATAGTAAATCATTGATGAAGATGCAGAATAGGAGGGGGCCTAGCACTGAGCCTTGTGGGACTCTATGTCTGACAAAGTCTGAAGCGAAGGTTTTGCCATTAAGCACCACATACTGAGTCCTATCGTTCAAGTATGATTGGAATAATGAGACTATCGGGGTATGGTTCAAGTAGATAGATAGCTTGTTTAGAAGAATGGAATGATCAACAAGATCAAACGCCTTTTTGAAGTCAAGAAAGACAACCCTGTCATTTGTGATGGGTTCATATTTGAAAGCTATAGGTCACACATTCGTGATAATGTTGTGTGACAGGAGTGATTAGATCGGAATCCAGATTGGAGTGGGTGAAATAGTTTGTTTTTCTCCATGAACTGAGTATACGCGTGTGTGTATGTGTCTTTCGAGGGGTTTGGATAGAATTGATAGTAAGGATATAGGTCTGAAATTATTTGATCCGACAAATCATTTGATTTTGGAAGGGGGGTCACTTTTGCATTTTGAACGCTTGAGGGAAGAGTTTCAATGGATAAATTATATATGTATGTAAGAGACTCAACAATGTAAGGTAGAGCGATATGTACGTAAGAGACTCAACAATGTAAGGTAAAGCGAGTTTGAGAAGAAATGCGGGTATGTTATCAGGACCCATGGATTTTTTTTATTCTTTAACTGCGCTATGTGCATTCCTACTTCATGTAAAGCAAGAAGCGGAATTTTGAGTGAGTTACTGGATCCAAGTTTTTGTGTGCAAAATGTTATTAGGGAAGTCTGGCATGTATATTCATTTGGTGCTCTTATAGTCTGTGAGACTTGAATAAGGATATCTGATAATGACAGAAAGTGGGTATTAAATTCGTCCGGGGTGATGTTTGTGTTTGAATTGTGTGAATCTGTACGCTTGTTGTGTAC
>CM065740.1:22019181-22021681 GCA_033310375.1 Conus canariensis
AAATGGTCCTATCCCTTGACATATCACTGTATGAAATCCAAATGCCTTCAAAACGTTAAGCACAAAATAGCATTTAATATAATCGAACAATGGTGGAACAATTTTCATGATGACCCAATTTGGTAGACTACATATACCAATGATTTTGGTCTCCAGTTTATGTGTGTGTGTGTGTGTGTGTGTGTGTGTGTGTGTGTGTGTGTGTGCGTGTGTGTGTGTATGTATGTGTGTGTGTGTGTAACTTCTAGGTTTGGCTCCTTTTGGACTACATATAATCGCTCCTCGTCTTCGAACACAAGAACCCTAATCTTTTCTAAGCCCTGCCTCACGTGCCATGACCAATCAAAGCCTGTTTTGTTAAAGAAGTCTTAGGGAATCCACCAACCAACAGGGACAAGCGAATCACAAGACAAAACGCAACGCGTTTTGACCTCTTGGATCTTCTTCGGGCAAGATAAGCAACATTCAGGACAATGAAAACGAAGAGCGAGCGATCACTTCTCGTCTCATATGTTGTTTTTCTTGCCTGAAGAAGACCTTTGAGGTTGAAACGCGTCGTGTTTTGTCTTGTAGTTTGTCCCTGGCGTCTGGCGGACTCACACACACACAAAAAATAGTATTAAATTTTCTTTCCCTTTCCGCCTGCAGTCACCTCACTTTGAAACAAATAAAGCCTATCCAGATCCAAAATCACTTTATAATGAAAATTAATCTGTCCCTTCCTGCACATTTATTGGTTTTCATATTTGTCTAGCGCTGAAGTTGCCTGCTCCAGCGAAATATCTGAAGAAAATGTCATCAGGAATGGAACAGCGCAAGTCTGGTAATGAGATCTTTTCTATTACTTCTTTACAAACGTTTTTTTTTTTTTTTTTTTTTTTTTACACGTTCTTGTTTAGCTTTTTTTTTTTCCCCCATCATAAACATCATCTAAATGAGACCAATATTTGTAATCCACGTCTTCCTGCCACTTTTGTCCCAAATTATACAATAATTATTTTTTAAGCTTTCAGAGAGTAGCCCACTTTCATCCAGTCGCCTTAACTTCACCCAGTATTTCATGTATCTTATTTAAGGATTCACATAGATCGGAGTTCCGATGTCTACATTCAGAAAACGTTTCATGGGCAGATAAAAGTAGGCTTTCAATTTCAGTACCACTGTCAAATAACCGAACTCTATAACCATACTCTGCATCTGGTTGTACCTGGGAGTAAAACAAGTTCGAAAAAAAAAATTGCTGTATAATTTGAAAAACACATGAAGGACTAACATATTGCTTTTTCTCTTTGCTTTATTAATTAGTTACATCTTGACATGTTAAAATGATAAAGTTGCGTTGAAAACTAAATTCCAAGGTAACTATATGCATTAACGGCCACAGTCTCATTTCCATACGTTCACACAGAGAGAGAGAGAGAGAGAGAGAGAGAGAGAGGTGTGTGTGTGTGTGTGTGTGTGTGTGTGTGTGTAGGGAGAGAGAGAAGAGAGAGAGAGAGAGAGAGAGAGAGAGAGAGAGAGAGAGAGAGAGAGAGAGAGAGAGAGAGAAGAGAGAGCATGAGTATGTGGCATACACGAAGTTTGAAAATAGACATCGCGCAACCATATTTTTTTGCCAACCATTAAACAGTCATGCCTCTTTCCAAGACCTTAATATTCAGCGTAGGTGGCAAGATGTTCACAGGACATACGAGTCAGTATTAGAGAAAAAAAAAAACACACCACTGAATTGGAAATGCAGCCGTCTTCGACCATATAATAGCAGCGTCACTGGGTGTACAGGATCAAGTAATGTCTGCAGAGGAGAGGACAACTCTCGTCAGAATATCACACTTAGCATTTCATCGATTGTCCAGACAGACATCAAATAAGTCAGGTAGAGTTTCAGAATGTGCTGGAAGTGGAAAATGCTGCGTGTGCAAGTGTTTGGCAAGCACATGTATGTATGTATGTATGTATGTATGTATGTATGTATGTATGTATGTATGTATGTATGTATGTATCCATGTATGTATGTACGTATGTATGCATGCATGCATGCATGTATGCATGTATGTATGTATGTATGTATGTATGTATGTATGTATGTATGTATGTATGTATGTACGTACGTATGTACGTACGTATGTATGTATGTACGTATGTATGTACGTATGCATGTACGTATGTACGTACGTACGTACGTATGTATGTATGTATGTATGTGTATGTATGTATGTATGTATGTATGTATGATGTATGTATGTATGTATGTATGTATGTATGTATGTATGTATGAATGTATGTATGTATGAATGCATGTATGCATATATGTATGTATGTACGTACGTACGTACGTACGTCTCTTAGCGATGGTAATTTATGTAGTAATCTGTTGTTTGTCTGAAAAAAAAAATCAGAAACAGCGCGTCAAATGACACATTGTATGTATGTATGTATGTATGTATGTATGTATGTATGTATGTATGTTATGAATGTATGTATGTATGTATGTATGAAT
>CM065740.1:22026681-22039181 GCA_033310375.1 Conus canariensis
AAGCGAAATAGAAGTAATCATCACAGCGATCACAGAGGAAACCAAATCAACATTCCAAAGCAAACTAAAGGGATTAAAGCGTTAAACAAATTGAGTTCAACACAATGGACAAAATTACCAGACAGTTCAACAAAACGAACCAAATGTTTAATGCTTTAAACAAAATGAACTAAACCATCATGATATAAAATAAAACGAACCAAATTCCCCGAAGTTGGAGTATGGCAGCCTTAATGGCAGGATAAAAAAAAAACGGTCATACACACTAAACCCCACTCCCTTTGTTTGATAGATGGGATTAATCCTTGCCTGTCTATACAGGGAGTGTCCGTTGGAGTATCAGCCTGCGTACGCGGAAAAATAAAAGGAAAACAACAACAACAGCAACAACACAACAAAAAAAAAAAACGAACCAAATAGTATGGCGTTTCACAAAAGAAACCAAACCATTTATGGCGTTCAACAAATAAATCAAACTAATCAGTGTGTTCAACAAAGCAGACAAAATCACCACAATGTTAGAAAATATCTCCAAATTTTTACGCCGTTCATCTAAACCGAAATGAAACAAAAACTGATAGAAAAAAACTCCTAAGAAAAACAACTATTAAACAGATCAATAAATAGATTCAATAAAAATATGACATCAATCATTTATTTCCTTCCAAAAATTAAACAAACAGTTATAGTATACAACTTCCTCCTCCCTCCCCCCCCCCCCCTTCCCCGATAATAAGTATATTGTCAAGCCAGTCGACACGTTCATAAGACGACATAATTATAGCGTCTTACAAAGCATTTAGGACTATCCTCGCATATTGTATGCTCTCTTCCAGCCTCTTTTGTGTTGCTGGATTGTGAGCAGTTCCAAGTAACTTGCAGCTTCTGCCAGTTAATTCCTGTCTAGGAGCACGTGACGGAACTGTCTGGAACTGAGCCAGGAGCTAGCTGGCTCACACACAAAAAAATGAAATGTGACGATACTGAAAATAGAGTATTGGTGTTTTTTTGCATGGTTTCTGGTACCAATTCTCAGTTACCAATCACTTTCCCCAGTGGTTGACTGAATGAAACCAGGGATTGACCAACAGCATCTTATCGGTTTAAACACACCACACACACACACACACCACACACACACACACAACACACACACACACACACACACACACACACACACACACACACACACACACACACATACACACACACACACACACACACACACACACACACACACACACACACACACTCCACGTGTGCTCTCCTCCATTGCTAATGAGAGTCGGAGGCGACGTTCAGAGCAAATCAATTAAAAAAAAAAAAAATTAATTGTTAAGTCTGAAACACATTCCTTGTGCCTAGTGCAATATGGCATTACGAGTCCATTCTTGTGTTCTAGTTTGTTTTTATTTCATAGTCCTCTCTCTCTTCTCTCTCTCCTCTCTCTCTCTCTCTCTCTCTCCTCTCTCTCTCTCTCTCTCTCTCTCTCTCTCTCTCTCTCTTCTCCCTCTCTCTCTCTCTCTCTCCACGCACACCCACACGGTCGCAAAAGATAGGAAGGGATGGATAAGTACAAAGAAGAAGAGAAATGATAATATTGATGGTGATTAAGAAGAAGAAGAAGAGAAGGAGAAGAAGAAGAAGGAGGTGAAGAAGAAGCAGGAGGAGGAGAAGGAGGAGGAGGAAGAGGAGAAGGAGGAGGAAGAGGAGGAGGAAGACGACGACGACAAGAAGGATGAGGATGAAGAAGAGGTGGAGGAGGAGGGGGAGAGGGGAGAAGGAGGTGAAGGAAGAGCAGGAGGAGGAGGAGGAGGAAGAAAAGAGGGAGGACAAGAAGAAGAAGAAGAAGAAGAAAATGAAGGAGAAGAAGAAGAAGAAGAAGACGAAGAAGAAGAAGAAGAAGAAGAAGAAGAAGAAGAAGAAGAAGAAAGAAGGAGGAGAAGAAGAAGAAGAAGAGAAGAAGAGCAGGAGCACAAGCAACAACCACCACATCAACAGCAGGGACAACAATAACAAGAACAACAATACGGATGGTGATGATGTTGACGACGACAATAAAAAAACAGTGACAACAACAAATAAAGAGTAACAGAACAACTAGAAGAGCCAGAGATCAGATTGTATCCAGTATTTTAAGTCATAATTGCTTCCGAAGAGGTGGTTTTATGGTTTATGTGTAGAGGATTACGTTTTTCATATGATCTTATGTTCTCAGCTTTCAATCTCACTTGAAATAAAATATTTTTATTCAACGATTTGTCCTTGGCCAGCCGGAGATGTTATGAACAGTAAGTAATGAAATCCAGACATTGTTACGGACGTTATGTGAGGGAAGACAGTTAGTACAGACCCTCTTTCTTAACGCAAAACTTGCCCGTGGACGCAAACAACTCACTAGTGGAAGGAACGGTTTCCCTCCCATCGAATCACCTCTTGTTGCCACAATATGATGGGCTACTAAAACTCGCAATGAAGAACAAAGTGGGCTATGACATAGTATATAAGTTCGCAGACTATCAAGCAAACACTGACATCAACAAGCTAAATTGCTACAACTTTCTGTCACCAAACGTTCTTGCAATACGATAAGCACCCCCCCCCCCACCACCCCCAAACCATTCACCACACCGCCCTCCTTCTTCAACCACTACACTTCTGCGCTTCCAAAACTCCTGTCCTTTCTTTGGGCCACTTTTGGCACCATAATATGACCTTATTCTCGAATGGTCTGCGATGGATGCCATCGGTGAATTTTTGACAGGAAGTGGGGGTGGGGGTGGGGGTGGGGGGTGGGGGTGGGGGAGGGAGGGGAGGGAGGGTGGTGGTGGTGAACTTACGGATCTGAAAGTTTGATTTGTTTTGTTGGATGCAGCTTCTGATAACACTTCTTCCATGATCAAAGGGTTGTCACCAGTAGCCCAGGCGAGAGCGCTTTGCTTAAATTTGGTAAGAGTGCTCTGCTTCTCTAACCAGCGACATATCTCATAGTTAAACTTTGTCGAGAGAGAGAGAGAGAGAGAGAGAGAGAGGACTCGCGCGCTGTCAATCAGCGATGCTTCTCCTTTTTGAGAAACAGAAGACAATAAGAGGATAAACATGGATCTTCAAGTAAATAGTATTTGTTGCATTTGTTGATTTCTCGAGCTGTTGTTGCTGTGTTGATATGTTCGTCATAGGATATATGATCAAGCTCGGAAACACACCTTTTTAGGGGCGATGTCTCCTTGTTTGTTCTCTGTGCTCTGTGTTGTCGTTTCAGCTAGACGATTTGGTGCCGTAAACAGCATTCGTTTGGAGTTATGGGCCTTTACTTGTTTCATTATGTGGGCAAGAATTACCCTACGTGTCCGTTATATACTGTTGAATATTCTCTACCTCATTTCAGATTTCCCTTCATACTAATCAAACTGGGCTTGCCTGTACTTATTAATGTTTGTCAGTGTGTTTGTTTGACTCGACTCAATATCGAAAAGGCTGTGCAGCAATCGGTGTGCTCTGTGCTGTCATGTCTGCTAGGTGATTCGGTGTCGTAGGCAACAATTCCTTTGGAGTTATGTTTTCTTGTGGGGGCAAGAGTTACGTTACTTTTTTTGTTCTTTAATACATGTTAATTTTTATTTGTTCACTTCTCCAGGTGTTGTTACAGTGTAGATGTGTCGGCTACACAGGTGTATGGGCACGCTTGGAATGTCCTCTATGTGGGATGTCTCATTGTTTGTTCTGTGTGACACGTGTCGTCATTTCTGCTGGGCGATTTAGTGTTGAAAGCAGGTGTCGTTTGGAGTTATGGGCCTTTAATCATTCCATGATTTCATCATGGGAGCAACAGTTATCTACTTGTTTGTTGTTTGCTGTTGACTGTTCTCTGCCTCGCTCGAGATTTCCTTTCGTACCAGTCAAACTGAGAGAGAGAGAGAGAGAGAGAGAGAGAGAGAGAGAGAGAGAGAGAGAGAGAGAGAGAGAGAGAGAGAGATGTGTCATCGCACAGAGCCAGAGACACAGATAAACAGAGAGAGAGAAGAGAGGAGAGAAAGTGTGTGTGTGTGTGTGTGTGTGTGTGTGTGTGTGTGTGTGTGTGTGTGTGTGTGTGTGTAGAGAGTCTGTGTGTGGTTCACCTGCTCGCGCGCGCATACGCGCACCATGTTGTCTCTGCTATTATCTCTAATAAAAGACACACCTCAATTATTATCCATATTGGCAAAACGATAAGGCTGATAAAGACACGGACATACAGACAGACTTACAGACAGATAGGAGAAGAAAACCAGACACGTTCTACCCACACACACTGACTATCACAACCCTAGCTCCTAACTCTACCTGTCTTTCAATGGGTAAGACAGTCGATGGATAGTTGACGCGTGGAGGTATCTTGGACATATCCTTGAGCAGTTAAAGAAGAAAGGTTTGCTTGCGTGACAGCTGTGGAAACTGATCAAGAGAAATCGTCCTAAAATACGCTTCGGAAACTCCCCCCCCCCCCCCCCCCCCCCCGTTTGATTTTTCTTTGAATAAATGTTGATTTCTGTCGTGTCTCCTATATTTTTGTGACAAAAATAAACAAACAAACGATCGTTTTTTTGTTTGTTTTTGTTTTTAAGAATTTCATATCTTTGTTGTTAGTAATTCATTCATTTCTGTTAACATAAAGAAACGCTGATAACTCTTCAAATTCAAACTCTAAGAATGTCAGACTTCCCGCAACGCAAAAGGCAAACAAAGATCGGAACCTGATCCTAAAAATAGCCCTTGTTCCTCTCTTCCATCTGGCTAGAAAACAAAAGCGGAGCAGATAGGCGAAAATTAGGTCAGGGGATCGCAGAACGAAGTTTCCACAAATACGGGTGCAGACGGAGATAATTTTTACTGCATTGATAATTAGGTGCCTGTTCAGTGTTGGATGACGTGTCACAGATGGCTGACAAAAGACCCATCCTCCTGTCTTCAATTATGTATGGGAATATTGCTTGTTATGCTGGTCTGCATTAGTGCTCCTGACCTTTTCTGCTTCTTCTCTGTTACGAGAGAGAGAGAGAGAGAGAGAGAGAGAGAGAGAGAGAGAGAGAGAGAGAGAGAGAGAGAGAGAGAGAGAGAGAGAATAAAAACACGCACACAAACACATAAACTAACATGCGCACAGGCAGAGACACACAAACCCACACACATACAGACACACAGACACAAACACAAACACACACACACACACACACACACACACACACACACACACACACACACATGTAAAAACGTGCGCGTGAGCACGTGTGTTGAGAGAGAGAGAGAGAGAGAGAGAGAGAGAGACAGACAGACAGACAGACAGACAGACAGACAGACAGAAGCGGAAATTTATTCAGTATAGGAAGCGGAATTTGTTCAGTATGGGCCATGGCCCCTTCTCAAGCGGGTGCAATACATCCGACAACACACTTTTGAACAAGCAATGAATACTTAGACAATTATGTAACATAAAAAAAATGGAAGTTGAGCATTAATCCATCCCGACTGCGTAATCCAAGACTACTTTAGCTGACTAGTTACAGTGCAAACGTTCTGCCTCATCGTGTCATTTCAGTTTGCCATGAGCAGTACAACATTAAACAGATATTTTCTTTTAGATATTTTGGGGGATAAAATCATTTCGCAAATCTTGGAAAGCGCGACAGAACAGCACAAAATGTTGTTCATCCACTTGCGCGTTCTTATACAATGGGCACATTATAGCATATTCACCAACATTGGCGTATCGATACATCTGTGCGAATATATCGGCTATTCCAAATCTGATTCGTGTCACATAGTTCTTCGAATGTCTGTCAATGTCAAGCAAAAGATATGCTTCACAATTCCTAGAAGAAAAAAAAACAACACAATGCTGCTCTTTTCCATACTCATTTTAAGTTAAAGCCTTGCAGCTATATTATGAATGTTATTTAACGGGTTTGGAGTCCAACAGGAGTTTCTAATAACAAAGGAATATCGTCAGTTAGTAACAAGATCAATAATTCGAGGATTTCAGGTGACAATGAGAGAGAGAGAGAGAGAGAGAGAGAGAGAGAGAGAGAGAGAGAGGAGAGAGAAGAGAGAGAGAGAGACGGATAGACAGACACACAGAGAGACAGTGAGAGAGACAGACAGACACACACAGACAGAGAGACAAACAGAGAAAGAGATAAACGAATGGAATTCCTGAAGGCAGGTAATTGGTATCACCTAACGATTTAACAAAAGCAAACGAACTAACACGGCACACACACACACACACACACACACACACACACACACACACACACACACACATACGCAAACGCGCGGGCACACGAAAATCTAGAGAACTTCAGAGAAACCCAAATAGCATTGTACATTTGAGCCTGAAAACCCTTCCCAGACAGATATTTCTGAAGTGAAGAAGGAAGGAAGCTTCGTTATCCTGCAAGACAAATGACCAACTGTCAGCAGGAGAGGCTGAACTGATCGAACGTCTCGCCAAAAGAAGTCTTAACTGCTTGACTTTCACTCAAGAATGGAAATGGGACAGAAGCCTGAAGTGATGTATTGCATCAGCAGCCAAACAAAAAAGTTATATCCATGAACCACACGTTATCCCTAAGATAGTCTCTACTAAGGATGTCAGTTTTACCTCTGCCCGTTGGTTTGTCTGTCTGGTTGTTAGCAAGATTACGTATAAACTTCTGCACTGATTTGAACAAAACCTGGTCGACAGATAATAGTTCGTGGTCAAAGGACATCGTCAGTAAATTGTGGCTCAGATCTTGTACAACAAAATGACTCCGCGAAACTGCCACTCCGTAAGTAAAGAAACATAGTGAAAAGAAAGAATGTGTGTGTGTGTGTGTGTGTGTGTGTGTGGTGTGTGTGTGTGGTGTGTGTGTGTGTGTGTGTGTGTGTGTGTGTGTGTGTGTGTGTGTGAGGGGGGGGGGGGTTAACAAACTTCTCAGGATTCATCTGTTTGTAGAAAATCAAGATAATTATTGTTCTTAGCATCACGTTCAATGTTAGGTACACAAAATGTTAAGGATTTTGAATGTCATCTGTATGTGTGTGTATACACACACACACACACACACACACATATATATATATATATATATATATATATATATATATATATGGGTACACATATGTGCGTGTATCTATCTACCTATCTGTATGTATATATATATATATATATATATGGGTACACATATGTGCGTGTATCTATCTACCTATTTGTGTCTGTAATTCAGTAATGTTAAAAATCGTGCATCGAAATTTAGAAAATGTTGCTTTTTAAAAATTGAAATTCGTCGTGAACATTTTCAAAATTCACGATTCCTGTGACCGGTCTTTGGTCTTCCTGAACTTGGTTATACTACTGTAGAGGATAGGAAGGGATTCACTGCTGGCTGCACACGTTGGTTTGGGCAGGTTTGTCAAACACCAGTCGATCTAATGTCTGCTGCAATATACCCACGTAAGACAGTAGAAGCCACCGCTAAAGGCATGCAGATGGCCAGGAATCCTAGCAGCAAATAGAAAGACAGACAGACAGTCAGAGACACACAGACAGTAATGGTGGGTATAATGATGAAAAAAAAAACAACACAAAAGCATGAACAACAAGAATGATAATGAAATGAGGCAGGGAACACTAAACAAGTAGGGTAACTTTTTCTCCCATAAGAAAACCTAACACGGAGTAACTTTTATTCAATACTGGCACAGCCTTTTAAACTTGAAGAAAGTCAGACAACTACAAAAAATCTAATAGTGGGGGGAAAAACAAGTGCAGGCCAACAACTCTACTGTCTTCATAGTAACGACTTGGCAAAGATTTGGACATAAGACGGGGGTTGAAAATGGAGAAACTGGGAACATGAAATTAAGAAAATGTATTATAGATATGAAAACTCTTCACTAGCTGCATGAGGGAACCATCGTAATTCCTTTCGTAGGCAGATCTATTTGTATTGCCAGCTCCGAGGCCTTTCGTCCGGTGGATCGGAACTGATCAGGGAGACACGGCTGGTTGTGTCTGTCCTCCTGGCGTCAAATAGAGACACACCACAGTCCATAATACTGTGGTGTTCTCACCACCAAGGGTTAAAAAAAGAATCCAACAGCACCCCCAAAGCAGCCAGCGAAGGGTAGTAAATGAAACCAAACGAAAGTGTGGGGAGGAAAAAAGTTGCTGAAAAACTAGACATTACGCAAACAGTATAAAATGTAGGGGACAATCTTTGAGCCTACGCTTTAGGATCCACCCAAGGATGCCAGGGAGATCAAAAGACAAACACAAAGACGGACAGAAACAAATGCAAATAACCTCGATTTAATCGAAAAGAAATTGAAATGATAATGAATGATAATGTAATAACAATTTGATGATGATAATAATAATAATAATAATAACAATAATAATAATGATAATAATAATGATGACAATAATAATTATAATAATAGTAATAACAATGACAATAATAATAACAATAATAATAACGACAATAATAATGATATGAATAATGATAATAATGATAATAACAACCCTAATTGTAATGATAACATGATAATAACAATGATAGTGCTGATAATGATGTCAACAACAACAAGAATGATAATAATAATAACAATAATTAAAGTAATAATGATTATTTTAATAACAATAATAATAATGATAGTATTTAGTGATGATGATAATAATGAAGATAATAATAGAGGTAATAATGATAATAATAATAATGATAATGAGAGTACTACTACTACTACTACTGCTTCTACTACTACTACTACTACTACTGTTACTACTACTACTACTAATGATAGCAAGGAGAATACTAATGGTACTACTACTACTTTAAACAATGATGAAGTTGATGATCATGATAATGATTATGATAGTAGTGAAAATATTAATAACAATGATCATCATAGTAATAATATTGATAGTAGTAGTAGTAGTCGTAGTAGTAGTAATAAAAGTAATAAGAATAATGGCAATTATAATGATGATAATATAATAAAGATGATGATGATAATGATAATGATAATTATAAAAGAAATAATAACACTACTACTACTACTACTACTACTACCACTACTGATAACAGGAACAAGAAGAACAACTACAGCAACAATAAAAACGACATCAACAAGAATAATGATAATAATAATGATGATGATGATAATAAATAATAATAAATAAATGATAATAATCATCATAGTAATAACAATAATAATAATAACAACAATAATAACACTACTAATGATAGCAAAATAGTAATAGTAATAGCAATAATAACACTAGCAATAAGAAAAATGATAATGATAATAAAAAGCGAAGTAATAAGAAAAAGAATTAGAATCATTAGGTTATTAACAATGAATATAGCATTTAACACTAATAAGAGTAAGAATCAATTTTTTTTATACATGACAGAAACAGCATCACCAACTAGAACAAAAACAGTAACAACAACAGCAACGACAACAAAAACAACAACATAACAACAATAAGAACAACAACAATGATGAGATTAGACTGGTTCAAACTCCCTTCTACCAATTAACCATGCGCAAACTCTAATGGAGAAACAGTGCCTACGACAAGCGCTCAAACACAGAATGTAAGCCATTCCTTGACCTCGTAAGGAACAGTCTAACCAACAAGCGGCCAAAGACAACGATAACAACAAGAACAATGGCTATAACAACAACACAAACAACAACAACAACAGCAGCAGCACCACTACCAACAACAATGATAATAATAATAATAATAATAATAATATAACAAGAACAATGATGATTATAACAATAGTAATACTACTAACAATAACAAGTACAACAATAATTATGAATAAAATAATAATAAATGATGATAATAATGATAATGATAATGATAGAATATAACAACAACAACAATAATAATAATAATAATGATTATTATTACTATTATTAGTAGTATTATTGTAATGATAAATTGATAATGATAAAAATGATAATAACTTTGAGAAAATATCTTAAAAGCTAAAAAAAAAAAAAAAAAAAAAAAAACAACGTTGACAAACGAATCACAGACAAAACACGACGTGCTGTGACCTCAGCTCTTCTTCGGGCATGATATGCAATACTCAGAACAACGAAAATGAACGAGCAATCACTTATCTTCATCCAATTCAGCGCAAAATGTGCGTTGGATCTTAAGGATAATGATAATGATACTACTACTACTACTACTAACGATAATAACAATCATCATCATCATCATCATCATTATCATCATCATCATCATCACCATAACAACAACAATAATAATTATAATAATGATAATAATATTAACAGTGATAATGATAATGACAATACAACTGCAACAATAACAATGGTGATAATGATAATAATAATAATAATAATGATAGTAATAATAATATAATAACAATCATAGTAATAATAATAATAACAATAGTTATAATGAGGATTCTGCTGCTGCTGCCGCTGCTGCTATGATGATGATGATGATGATGGTGATGATATTAAAAAAAAATAATAATAATATCAAGAAGAAGAAGAAGAAGAAGAAGGAGAACCACAACAACAAACAAAATCAGAAACAAAACAGACAACAACGGCAACAGCCACAGCAGCAGCAGCAGCAGCAGCAATAACTACAGTAGCGAGATTTGACTAATCCGAACTCCATTCTACCAATCGCAGTACATGAACCATGAGCACACTCTGAAGGAGAACCAGTGCCTACAACAAGCGCTCAAGCGCAGAATGTAAGCCACTCCCTGACCCCGTACAGGAACAGTCCAAACAAGAATGTTCCTGAAAACAAAACAGTAATAAATTAAAACAAAAATGATGCTGCTGCTGCTGATGATGATGATGACCATGATGGTGATGATGATGACGATGATGATAAAATATTGTTTTAGTTTCTATTAGAAAACAAGAACAACACTGAGAACAACAACAAGAACAATCAGAACCAAAATCAATGTGAAGAGCACCAAGAACACAAACAACAACAACAACAAAAGCAAAGACAACAATAAGAACAAGAATGATGGTTATATTAATAATGATAACAATGACAATAATAACAACAATGATACTTATGATAATGATATTAATAATAATAATAATAATAATGACAGTCATCATCATCATTATCATAATCATCATCATCCTAATGGTATTGATAATAATAACAATAATAACGATAGCAATAATGATGATGATAATAATGATAATTATCAATGATAATAATAGTACTAATAATAGTGATGATACTACTACTACTTATAATGATAAAATGATGATGATGATGATGATGATGATGATAATAATAACAATAATAATAATGATAATGATAATAATGATGATGATGATGATGATGATATTGAAAAAATAATAAAATTTAGAAGAAGAAGAAGAAGATCAAGAGAATAAAACATTAGCAGTAGAAAGGTATCTGGGAGTCACGACTTGGATGCGGTCCGGTCCCCTTACGGCGTGAAGAGTTGAGGGCCAGAACACTTGTCTGAGGGGGGCTTCTTCTCTGAAAACCTTCTGCTGTCAAGCTCTCCCTATAGTTTCTCCCTACTCAAGAAGAAAAAGAAAAATAACAATAAGAAGAAGAAGAACAACAACAACAAATCAATAACAGAAACAGAAGCAACAACAACAACAATAACAATGACAACAGCAACAGCAATTACAACAACAACAACAACAACAACAACAAGATCAGACTAGTTTAAACTGCAGTCTACCAATCACACTACATTACCCATGTCCAAACTCTTAAGGAAAAAAAGAGTACCTACAACAAGCACTTCAAGACAGAACGTTGGCCACTCCCCGACCTTATACAGGGAAAATCCAAACACCAAGCAACCAATCGCATGATAGCAACTTCCTTCTCTCAATTCGCATAGGTCAGAAGTTTTGAAATCTGAGAACGGTCAATCAAGAAGCGTCGGCTACGCCCTTATCTGGGATTGCCCACACAACAACCAACCAATCGAAGAACGCCAACATTGCTGTTCAAAATGTCAACAGCGTTGACGCAGGTCAAAGAAATAAGGGAGTAAGGAACATTGAGTACGATCGATTCTAGAGGATGGAAGGAGGAGGGAAAGGAGGAGGTGGAGGAAGGGATTGAGAAGGAGAAGCATTTCGAAGATAACAATGAGAATGAAAATTGATCACAAAAAGGTTACGGAAAAAACAGTAATAACATA
Organism: Conus canariensis; assembly: GCA_033310375.1. Lineage (NCBI taxonomy): Eukaryota > Metazoa > Mollusca > Gastropoda > Neogastropoda > Conidae > Conus > Conus canariensis. The sequence goes on from CM065740.1 coordinate 22,038,927, forward strand.
AAAAAAAGTAATGATAATGATACGTTTTTGATGTCACAAGTCCTTAAGACGGTCTATGACCGAAACGTTGTACTTTTTTTTTTTTTTACTATTTTAAAATCTTCTAAGCATCCTCAAAGACATGTTGCATATGATGATGAAATTCATAAAACACTAATAATTACAATAATAGAAATCAAGCTTATAATAAAGAATGTAATGAAGGTTTGTGTGATGAAATATTTTTGTTTTGTTGACTACGAGAACAAGAACATC
>CM065740.1:22051681-22054181 GCA_033310375.1 Conus canariensis
CTGGCATCAAAGATCAGTCTGCGCGTGCTATGAAACTGACGCATTCTTGTCATTATCATGTACTGTCCCAGATACTCCTTAGCCATGGAAGAACCTAAAGACACTCTGCTTCATCCCGTCCATTAGATTACTGTCAGCTTCTAAAGATGAAGGCCCATGGAACTGACATAGTCATGGGGGAGGGGGAGGGGGGGGGGTGGGGTCACATCACACAAGGCGCTCTTCTTTCCGCCCGTTGTGTCTCTCAGGTTCTTTACAATGAGGAGTTTCCTTTCCCTTTCCTTTCCTTTTATATTTTTCTTTCTCGAAAACAAGATGTGGGTAGGTCAGATGTCACCAACTCAGAATGACCCACAGACGTTACATAAAAAATAAGTAATTGAAGCCCAGAATAATGAACCGAGTATTTATAGAAAGGCACAAAAGGATTTCTCTCACAACTTTTTCTTGTGTTTGAAAAAAAAAAATGATTTCCTTCTTGCCTTTCATGTACCCATCAAGATACACGCTAACAGGCCATAAACAGGCAGGTTAAAATGAAGAAAACGGGACTAATTGGGGTCATCCTGCAAAGATAGAGTCATGGCTGAGCTTTAAAGTCTAAACCTGACGTCAGTTGATGTGTCAATGGATGTATTCCTATGCTGTCAGTGACGAGTGATGTAGGGATCTTGAAGAAGGTGAAATGCAAGGTGGACGTTGTTAGTGTGAACTACATTCAAGTTATATTGTCCAGTGTTTTTATGTCTCGCCTCGAAACGCAAACCTAGGTTATGCAGCGTTTTGGATGATGTTTTCCCATTTGGTAGATGTGTCCACAAACTGCCGCTGAGTTATGATTTGGGAGTTCAATGGCAAAATCAAATGTTGCTAAACTGTAGAACACAAAGGCAATGAGTATATTGAATTAATTGTTCGTTTTTTGGGTTTTTTTTGTATTTATACGTCTTTATTTTTTTCAATGAACCCCCATCTGCTGACAGATTTGGCTAGACTGCTGGAATGCGACTTTTTTCATATCAATGAAAAGGTCAGGAATGGCTGGCGAGATTAGACACAGAACTGAACAAATCTCTGGCATTGCTGATTGTTCTCTGTACAAGACTGGATCGATGACTTCTTGTTATCAACTAACGAAAAGCCTCTCTCCCTTATTCCTCTCCCTTTCCTCTCTCTCTCTCTCTCTCTCTCTCTCTCTCTCTCTCTCTCTCTCTCTCTCTCTCTCTCCTCCCTCCCCTCTCTCTCTCTCTCTCTCTCTCTCCTCCCTCTCTCCCTCCCTCCCTCTCTCTCTCCCCCTCTCTCTATACCTCCCTGTCTTGCTGCCTGCCTGTCAATCTGTCTCTGTCTGTCTGTTTGTCTGAAAGTCTGTCTGTCCGATTACCTGTCTGTCTGTTTGTCACACAACACACCCCCAGCGCGCGCGGCGCGCGCGCGCGCGCGCGCGCAAACACACACAGGCACTCGGACAGACAGACAGACAGACAGACACCATACACACACATACACAATATCAAACACACACACACGCACACACACACACACACACACACACACACACACACACACACACACACTCACACGCACGCGCGCGCGCACATACACATACACACACACCACACACATACATACAAAACGCGCGCGCGCGCATGCGCTCGCATCTGCACACGCATGTTTTGGAATGGTACCCACGGCTACAGCAGAGAGTGAAAGATCAGTTGACACATAAGCAGGATTTAAGTTGTCCAGAAACATCTGTCATCTGCTCTCTCTCTCTCTCTCTCTCTCTCTCTCTCTCTCTCTCTCTCTCTCTCGTTCGCAGAGAGAGAGAGAGAGAGAGAGAGAAGAGTACATGAACAAGACAAAATCAAACCAGACATGACAGTCTTTGTTGTCAAGGGCTATGCAGACGCATGTCTGAGCATTTCTTTACACTATACACTATTCTCATGGAAGGGTGAGATCCAAAACTCGTTAGCAGTCAGTACGTGCATGTCAAATAAATATACCGAACTCGTGTATGTCAATCTTAAAGCGTTTTCCTTTACACTCATTCTAAATGTTGGAATCATAAACAATACCAGGCACACCAAAGAGAAAACAAATTGTAGCTTTATCTCACATTTTCAGTTTCGTTCAGACAGTTCAACCTATCGTCTACTTTACTTCTACTCACACCATCTCACATGTAGGCTACGCCATGTTACCACCTCACGTAAACCAACATGCAAACGACTATTCCGCATGCTAATCCTTGAGGTCCGGGCTAAAAAAGTGACATAACATAATTGAAAATATTTCATTCTTGACCTCAAGTCCTGAAAGACAACTGGTTTTTTTTTGTTTGTTTTGTTGTGTGTGTGTGTGTGTGTGTGTGTGTGTGTGTGTGTGTGTGTGTGTGTGTGTGTGTGTGTGTGCTCAAATCAACGATGAATTTGGGTTTATAACATTAAACAAAAAATACGCTGGATTAGAGACTAGATTGTATAAAGTTTGATTTTTA
>CM065740.1:22059181-22061681 GCA_033310375.1 Conus canariensis
TGACAACTCAGACCCTGCAAACAGCAGACTAATCTCAATCATTTCAGAATATCCAAATCATTACACACTTTAATACATATCGATTGCTCCACCCTAAACAGTCTGGGTTCTGACAAAATCATTCACGTCACACAGCCCTAACCTGGTTAGTGACTGGCTAAATAGCACTAACACTACTGATATTGTGGTGTCCTATTCATTGATATATAAAAAAAAGTTTCGATGTGATTGACCATAACCTTCTTCTTAGAATATCAATATTGTATGACTTATCCACAAATACTCTTAAGCTTTGTCATTCATATTTAACGAATAGGCAACGGTGTTTAACACTGAATACAACTGGCTCTTCATTACTAGCGTCCCACAAAGCTCTATCGTGGGTTCCTTACTGTTCACAATTTACATCAATGATCTACAACTTCATATCAAATCCACATGCGAACTCTTCGCAGATGAGACAACAATGCACACAAATCATTCTGCTGTTACTGTGTTTGCAAAATCTTAACAAGAAAGCACCAAGGATCTCGTAAAAGGGGACTGGACATAATCACAGGTCGCTTCACTGTCAAAACCCTAAATCCACGGTAATCACATCCAGGCACAAAGTCAAAGTCTCACAATTAAGTTCCTTCCACTGTATTTTGGTCATGAACCCGTTAAACTGGATATATAGCGCAAAGTGCTAGGAATAACAGTTGATAACAATATTAGTTTGCATCTTCATATAACCTCTCTGTGCAAGCAACATCCCAGAAAGTCTGTCAAGTCTAAAATCATACGCTTCCTCGACCTTTACTTACGTAAGCTCTTTTTCCAATCTCATATTCAGTCATACATAGACTATGGGTTTACCATATGGGATTCTGCAAGTGCTAATACCCTTAAATCATTGCTGAGCGTACGCAAACGAGCACTCAAAATAGTCCTCCTAAAACCCAGTAGTCTCCAGGACTCAGACAATAAAAAAGGTTCAAATTCTCAACTGTTCACCAAAGCAAACCAAATCATCACGGCTTTCCTCAAGAGGAAACAGATCATGATGATGTTAGTTTAAAAATATATCGATTTTAGGAACAAAAACCCAGATCATTACAGAGGTCAGTAACAGAAACGAAAACATAGCAGCGGTATGTAGAATGAAAGAAATCACAAGAATGTATAAGAAAACGAGGTGGACCATCACAGAATTAAAATAAGGACCGATTCATTATGACGTTTAACAACATGAGCCGAATCATTATCGAATTCAACAAAATGAACCAAACTACTATGAAATCTAACAAGAAAAGTCAAAACATTATGGCTTTCAAAAAACTGAAGCAGATCATCAGAGTGCCCAACAAAACCTATCAAATTATATAGTATTCCAAATAATTATGACGTTCAGCAAAATCATACTATCGTTGTAGACCTTTACAAAACAAACGCAATTGTTATGGTGTTCAACAATACAGACTAAATTGTAGCGTTCAATGAAAAGGAACAAAATCAATCTAGGACTCAGCAAATGAACGAGGTATTTGTGGGTTTCAATGAAACTAAGCAACGTATCATGGCATTCAGCAAACCAAAACAAACTATTGCAGTGTTCAGCAAAAGGAACCCAATCAACATGGCGCTCGACAAACGAACTGAGCAGCTATGGTGTTTAACAAAATACATGACATTATCATGCTGTTCAACAAACCAAATCATTGTTGCTGTAAAAAAAGGTGAAGTGAATTATCATGAAAACAAATCATATCGGTTACAAGAGGCTAGCCATGAAAATGAATAAAAGGTGTTTGAAAGCACACTTGAATCCAGGTTCCCACGCTGCATCTCTATTGATTTTTTTTTACTTTGTGACCTGTTTCAGTTAGATTACTGCATCAGCCATTTTTTTTTCTCTCTCAGTTGTGATCAAAAAGATCACTACAGAGTCGTTTTAATCTGGGCCAGAAACTCACACACACACACACACACACACACACACACACACACACACACACACACACACACACACACACACACACACACACACACGACACACACACAACACACAATACACACGCACACACACATACACAAGCCTACTCAATCTCTCACTGACTCTAGTGTTCTCGTACTGTTCTGATCTTTATCAGAAATCACGTAGAGCTTTTCCACCATACTTCTTTCGTACTAGTTGTTAACTGAAAAGATGAGACAAAATCATAAATAAACATTAGATTGTTATCTGTTCAAACACGCGCATGCACGCACGCACGCACACGCACGCACGCACACACACATACACACACAGACATCCAAACACACACACACACACACACACACACACACACACACACACACACACACACACACACCACACCCACACTTAGTCAAATTCTCACTCACTCACACTGTGAAAGCTCTCATTCAAGGGTAGAGATGGGTGCACTTCTAAAGAAATTAATAGAGAATCCAATTTTTTTTTTTCATAACCTGTGCATTATGAGTCCATTGTTGAATT
>CM065740.1:22066681-22074181 GCA_033310375.1 Conus canariensis
TGCAGCTGTATTCAGCTGAACGTGACTTCAGTTTAGTGGATGACGTATATACAAATATTGTAACAGTTTAAGAAACTTTGAGTCTAAGAATCAGTCAGAAAGTAATAAAGTTTCTTGACGGTTTAAAAACTTGTTTGTCAAATAGTTCATGCAGTTTGATTAGTTGTCCTACATCATGGTTTGTGAACTTTCTTGAATTCTCCATACATTTTGACTGGCTAAAAACACGTCATGGTTCCAAAACTTTCTGAAGGATTGCTAGATCTTAACTGTGAATGCTTCATCATAATTCCATAAATGTTGTTTGGCTGTGATTTGCCATGTTTCTCCAAGATTCCAATTCATTAGCATAAAAAATCATGATGGGGAGGGCAGTGGTGTTTGACAGAGAATGAAGTATGAGTTTTGTGTCAGTCTAAGGACACGTCTCTGTTTTGGGGGTTGTTGTACTGGTCAACTGAAACTGATTTGTGAAAATTCGGCTGAAAGAATAAAAAGGAATAACAAAACATGAAACGAAATAAACAACACACGAAAATAAAACAAAATAGATGAAAATGAAATAAAAGAAAATGAAATGAAATAAAAATGAACTAAACCTGCTACCAAACCTGACCTCTCCTCTACCTGGTTGTGATTCGACAAGAGACTGGAACCGGCGCTGGTCATTCATCTCAGTCAGCGGTCTACATCCACTGAAGAGTCCGCAAAGAACAGGGCTTTGATTCCCATCACAATGCTCATCTTGTTATGCTGCCATACATCCATCTTTGTTTGCCGAGACCCAAATACACATCCCAACATCGTTCACACAGCTGTTCCTCTTCAGCCTTCTCTGTCTCCCCCCCCCCCCCACCCAAACCAACGCCTCCCTTCCTTCAACCTAAACGCTTCAGCAATGAGAAATGCTTTACCAGGGGTTTCACTCAAGGCACAAACAGTCAGATTTGTTTTCCTGGCTACTGCGCGCAAAGTGACGTGTTTAACTTTCTGATGGCTTGCGCTGAAGTGTTAGCGTGACAACATCTTGTCCATTTAATTTTCAGGGAAGCCCTAAGTTCACTCTCTGCGACGAATCTGAGACGTTTCTGAGAGATTTACGAGATCGTATCCTCCTTTGTTTTTCTTATTTGGCTATGTCTGGTCTCAATACCTGGTTGCTTTGTTTTATGTGGACGCTCCTGGGAATTAAAGTGTGTGTGTGTGTGTGTGTGTGTGTGTGTGTGTGTGTGTGTGTGTGTGTGTGTGTGTGTGTGTGCGTGTGCGTGCGTGCGTAGCATGCATTCATGTGTGTGTGTGTTGTGTGTGTGTGTGTGTGCATGCATGCATTCATGTGTGTGTGTGTGTGTGTGTGTGTGTGTGTGTGTGTGTGTGTGTGTGTGTGTGTGTGTGTAGATATTATGTTTTGAATATGTGTAAAGCGCCCAGTCACTCACGTTGTAGGATGGGTGTTTTATAGACTGTCCTCGTTTTCTTCTTGTTCAGATTTTGGTTCTTTTTGTTACTTTTCTTTTCTTCTTGTTCTTCTTTTCCAGTTCTTCTTATTCTTGTTCTTGCTCTTCTTCCTCTTTTTTGATCATATCATCATCATCATCATCATCATCATCATCATCATCATCATCATCATCATCATCATCATCTTCTGGTTTTTATTCTTGTTCTGTTCTTTTTGTTGTTGTTGTTGTTGTTGTTTTTCTTCTTCTTCTTCTTCTTCTTCTTCTTCTTCTGATCATCATCATCATCATCATCATCATCATCATCATCATCATCATCATCATCATTATCATCATCACAATCATCATCATTATCATCATTATTATTATAGTTGTTATTATCTTCATTATCGTTATTATTATTGTAATTACTATTACTGTTATTGTATTGTTATGATTATTTTTATGATGGCGATGATAATGATCGTCATCATCATCATTTTATTGTTATTATCATAGTCAGTATTGTCATTATAATTATTGTTATCATTATTATCATTATCATCATTATTGTTATTTTTATATCATCATCATCATCATCATCATCATCTCATCATCATCATCATCTATTATTACTACTATTATTGTTATTATCATTATCATTATTATTATTATCATTATTATTATATCATCATCATTATTATCATTATTATTAGTATTATCAGTATTGTTATTACTGTTATTACTATCATTATTAATATTATCATCATCATCATCATTATTATCATTATTATCGTCATCATCATTACTGTTATTGTTATCACGATTATTACAATTCAAACAGTTCACGTTTTTCCTCCATTTTGCTGAACGATTCCTGGACCCGTTCTGTCATTCCAATCTGCACCAAGCGTTAACAGATATGTAACTGGTCCTCATCCCACCTCACATCAAGCTTCATTAAGATCGGGTTTGAAGTGTTTACATAACTTTGTGAACAGACACACAGACAAACCAGCAGACACAGGCAAAACATGTTTCTTTGGTGGAGGTTATAATAAGGATGACGTGTCTTTCGTGAATATTACCTCATGGTTAGGCGACTGATTCAGTAGATTTTTTTTTTCAGAACCCTGTGCCATTTTCCTCACCGGAGAGAAAGACAAACAATTAACCTTTCGTTTGGCGAGATGTTCGATCACTTCAACCTCTTCTTCTGACAATGGGTCATTTGTTTTGCAGGATGATGGATCTTTCCTTCCTCTTCACATCAGGAATGTCCTGAGAAGCTTTCTGGTTGAAATATCAGATGCTTAAGTCAGATTGAAATGGTTACTGATGATTTTTGTGTGATGTGTTTGTTCGTTCGTCGGTTGTAAAACTCGTTGTGTAATCTTAATTATGCATCTTTTCTCCCCCCCCCCTCTGTCTGTCTGTCTGTCTGTCTCCCCCCCCTCTCCCCCCTCTCTCTCTCTCTCTCTCTGATGCATACGTTGTATTATTTAGCACTATCTTCGTTGAATAGTTATAGCAGGTATGAAAAATGCTAACTAAACCAAATATTTTTTACCGTTATAAAATGTAGAATTATTGTCATAGTCTCTCTCTCTCTCCTCTCCTCTCTCTCTCTCTTCTCTGTCTCTTCTCTCTTTCTGTCTCTCTCTCTCCTCTCTCTCTCTCTCTCTCTCTCTCTCTCCTCTCTCTCTCTCTCTCTTCTCTCTCTCTCAGAAATGCAAATAATGCAAATTAGCAGCAATAACAAAACCAACAGACACATATCGTGAGACAGGCCGTTCCTAGCAGCTTTAAACGTGTGGCAGGTTCGCTTGTTAGTTTGCAATTGCAAATGTATAGTCATTGAAACAGAAACAGATTGAATAAACGATAGGGTGTGCATAAATATTTTCTGTCGTCTGTTTTACCCTTTGTCTTGTTGGATGACATTTTGCACAACAACTAATGCTCATAAGTATCAATTTGTTTCTTGGATTCTCGCTTTCACTTGATGATTTAAAGATTGACTTGAAACTAAGCACAATTCCAGAAAAGAGACAACTTACAGAATTGTCGTCATCCCCCATGTCACAAGACCTTTCTGGTAATGCCATGACATCTCTCTGTCTCTCTCTTCTGTCTCTGTCTTGTCTGTCTCTCTGTCTCTCTCTCTGTCTCTGCTCTCTCTCTCTCTCTCTCTCTCTCTCTTCTCTCTCTCTGTCCATATTTTTCTATCCAGTAAATCATGTGGAGAAATTATAAGATTTAAGTTAACGTACATTATGGATTACTGCAAGAAGTGATGGCTCCAGCATCGTGTGCGCCAGAATGTCCGTGTCCATCCTATGAGCCAATATTTAGGATAAACAACATTTTCCATTTCAACGTACGGCATTTGTTGAACATACTCAGTAGCTAGAAGACACATGTTTCTGAAACGTATTGTCTAACAATGAAATGCTATAAAATCAACCACAAGGTTTACTTTCAAAGCATAGATAATAAGACAAATAAGTAAATGCCAATAGGCAAATAGTAGATGATGTGTGGGAAATGCCTGTGTAGAAGGCCAAAGAAACTGCTTTTAAGCAATGCACAAACTGCGTGAACCATAGACGTGAACACTGCTCATACTGAATATTATGGGAGATCTGTCACAGTTTGATTGGGATGCCAAGCCTGAACAGGATTTCAGAGTGCATGAGCTTAGACTACTACGTTATTTTTGGTTCAGTGCGTCATATTTCTCCCTCACTGGTACCAAACAAACGAGTTCTCTCTATTAGGACAGTGGACTGATGAGACCACGCACACCCAGCCAATTACACAACAAAAGAAAGCCGTTCTACATGTGTTTGAGCAACGTGCTATCACACTAGAAGTCGGACACAGCAGTATGTCTCCCCAAAGCCACCATCCCGTTTGTCCTCTTTGCTGGAACAGATCTGTTAACAATAGCATGACCTTTCATCATGCTTTGAAATCGGTTAATATTTTTTGTTAAATGGTTGGATGGTTACTACACTCCGCATTACCCTACAAAACATGTATTTTCCTTTATTACTTTATCTAAAAGTGTCTGTGACAAAATGAGAAGAGAGATTTGTTGAGAATCACTTCCTGTTCTCATTTATTTTCATTCTTTTATCAATTTAATGAGCACGAACGTTGTCTTTTGATGCCCCAAATATTAAACAAGTTTACTTCCCCTATCCACTCTGCCATTTCTTATCCAAAAACCCTATCCAGTTGATAATCGTACATGTCTTAGTGTCTCTGTCTGTCAGTTTGTTTGATGATCTGTTTGAAATAGAGTAACCAGAAATCGTCACATTCATGCGACCCTTTACAGAAAGGAAACGAGCTGTAGCTAACGTGGGGAGGAGGAGGAGGATAGGGGAGGAGAGAGAGAGAGAGAGAGAGAGAGAGAGAGAGAGAGAGAGAGAAGAGAGAGAGATTGAGATTGAGAGAGAGAGAGAGAGAGAGAGAGAGAGGTCACTTGGATTGAGGTAAATCTGTTCGCAAGCACATTTTACACATGTATTCAGCTGATTAAGAAGCCAATACTAGCCTCAGATAAAACATGGGGAAAAAAATATGCCAAGCATGTACGCACATTGGGGGCAAACACACACACACACACACACACACACACACACACACACACACACACACACACACACACACACACACACAGAGTGTTTTTTGCAGATCACCATGAGACCATTCATTAGAAGAGACGCTTTAGTGGCATTCAGCAATACTTGTTCTGTGTTGACATTTGCAGAACACTATATCCAACCACAAAGAGAAATTCCGTCATGGAGACAGTAACTGCTTAAGACCACAGGATCTGACTTCCTCTCCCCCCCCCCCCCCCCCCCCCGCCCCCATCCCATCCCTCTGCTTTTTGGTCCCCTCCTTCACAGTCAAAGACTTTGGTAGTCAAGAGATGGGATCTCATTGTACATCTCATTTCAACACATTATCACATTTGCCTTTCTTTCTTTCTCCTAAATGCACCTCTTGATAGATTTTCCCTTTCCTCATACGGTAGCGTTGTAGATGGCATAATTCTTTATTCCATTTCCATCCAAAATGGAAAGGCACACTCATGATATTCTCTTGGATGACATGTGCGATCAATTTAACTTCTTCCGAAATGTATTGGAGATAAAATGGGTTTCGAGCTCTGAAAGTTAAATCGACAAAATGGTTGCTGAAACGTGTTCATTAAATCCCAGTAAAATTAGAGTATGTTCATAACTTTGCAGACTGAATCAGTCACTGTGCTAAATATGTAGTTCGGAATTTCGTTTTTGTTTGCTCTACACTTGCACTGTCACATAATATGTTATATCCGTAAATTGTTATGGTGAATCCAAAACGTGTTATACATTCTTGCCAAGTTTTGGCAAAGCACTCTTGCTGGGGTTATTCGTGACAGCTCTCTGTCCATGGAAGAAGTGAAATTTAAAAAAAAAATTAAAAAAAAAAACAACTGCACCCAACCTCCCTGTTTGACTTCATTGACGATCGTACAAAAAGTAAGGTCGTATTATAGTGCCAGAAGTAACCCAGGGGAAGAAAAGGATATAGGGCAGTGAGGGTGTAGGGATGGGGAAAGGTGGGTGGTGGGGAACTCACCTTACTGCTACAACTTTCCGTGATAAGGGGGTGTCGAGGTTTAGATCACTGCTTTTACTTTTTAGTTGATAGTCCGCTGTTTTTTATCGACACTATATTATCAGCCACTTTGTTCTTCATAGTGAGTGAGAGTTGTCCATCATACTATGATAACAAAGAGTGACTTGACAGGAGGGAAGCTGCTCCATCACTGAGTACTTCGCATGCGTTCATGTGCCAGTTTTCAGAAACGAGTGTATCTACTAACTTTGTCTTCCCTGACATAACGTCTGTAACAATGTCTGGTTTTCGTTACTTATCGTTCGCTACATCTCCGGCTGGCCAAGGACAAAACCCTAAAATAAAAATGGTTTATTTCTACTCAGACTGAATGCTGAGGAAACTAAAACAATATGGAAAATGCAATAATCAGACATAAATGATAACGACGCTTCTCCGGAACAGTCATGAATTTACATACAAGGTATAACATACACAGATGTTCTTTACCTACAGGATATAATATGAGCGTATCTTTGGTTTCTTCCTCTTTGTCATTTCATATTGTTGTTGTTGTTGTTGTTGTCATTTTATGTTGTTGGTTTTGGTGGTGGTGGTGGTGGTGCTGCTGCTGCTGCCGCCGCCATTGTTATTTTTCATACACTTCAACTTCTTCTTCTTCTCGTTTGTTGTTGTTCTTGTTGTTGTTGTTGTTGTTGTTGTTCTTCTTCTTCTTCTTCTTCTTCTTCTTTTGTTCTGTTTTGTTTTCTTCTTCTTCTTCTTCTTTCTTCTTCTTCTTCTTCTTCTTCTTTCTTCTTCTTCTTCTTCTTCTTCTCGTCCCGTCTTCTGTCCGACACCACGTCCACAGTCACAGCCCGGTGCGTCCCGCCGCTGCCCCAGCATCGGAAATCCAAAGGGAGCAGTCATTGCCAAGTCATCAAGAGGCAACCCGCCGGAGGAGACACTGCACTGCTGCCGAGTCACTTCGGTGGTGTTCAGTGGCGCGTGTTCTGATCCAACATACGCAGGACACCACCTACTAAGCCCCCTACTGACGACAATAATTGCTTAGTTGCGGAGCCGGCGTGAGTGAGCTCTCCCTCCAGAGGGCGCCATCACGTCCATCCAACGACAGCCCCATGGACTCACCGATACCGGTGACCCCGACGGAACCAAACCAAAGTCATAGATATGGAGAGGACATCGACACTGAGGTCACCAAGAAAGCAGGGCATGAAGGGCCTCAGAATTCGATTTGTTTTTCATGCTGATCAATGAGAATGAGGATGATGAAGATGATGATACGGATTTCCATTCTGGTCTGAGACTGCATGACAGGACTGTACGCTACACTCATTTCATAATTCATCCCGGCCTCAAGTAGGCCTGAGATAGGCCTGGTCAGGATATTTAAGCAACACTATCAGAGACGCATCCATTAAATGGA
>CM065740.1:22076681-22079181 GCA_033310375.1 Conus canariensis
AGGACGTCTTAATCAACAAAACTCATGTTATAACATTGTAGACATTCATCAAGAAGCATCTCTTGAAGTGTAGTCCCAACCTAAGAAAACTACACAACAATGGTAAAGCATAACGTTCACTGATCTGTTGTTCAGCTTTGCAGAACTTCCGATTGGACATTTGATCAAATTACAGAAAAAAGGGAGATCTCTGTATAGAGATAAGCATCGACACAAGTCTAAAGGGTTGAACAATATAAACGCTATAAACCAAAAAGTATTACTGTGCTATTCACGTGTGGTGTTCCTGTTCTGTTTCAGTGGATGCTGAGAAGTGGAAGAGGCAGTCCATGCTTGGTTTCCACGCTGCCAATGGCTAAACTGTGCTGCTCTGTTTTCTTCTCTTCTATCCTGCTCTGCTTTCTAACATTTCAGTCCGATGCTGTATAGTCTTACTTATTTCATTTTGCAGTTCAATTTTGGGTTTCAAACCTGGAAATTAGTTCAGAAAAACAGAGAGAGAGAGAGAGAGAGAGAGAGAGAGAGAGAGAGAGAGAGAGAGAGAGAGAGAGAGAGAGAGAGAAACCATTCCCCTTCAAGGAGACGTGTGGAATTGTACACTTCGAATAAATCCTGAACGATGTCGACACCGTCTGAACTTTCGGGTAAATGAATCAACTGTACAGTCAACATTTTTTTTTAATCGTTTTTTTCCTTGATGCCATTTGCCTCTCTCTCTCTCTCTCTCTCTCTCTCTCTCTCTCTCTCTCTCTCTCTCTCTCTGAGTGTGTGTGTGTGTGTGTGTGTGTGTGTGTGTGTGTGTGTTACTACAGAGAGAGAGAGAGAGAGAGAGAGAGAGAGAGAGAGAGAGAGAGAGAGAGAGAGAGAGAGAGTTTGTTTGATTCCAATTAACTTTCTTTTGTTGTGCTTTTCTTGTTCTCTTCTTCCACCTTGCTTACAAGGAAATACATCAGTTAATCAAAAAGCCTCGACAGGGCCAGAAATACCGTGAAGCTGCTGACAGTGCCTTATACTTTACATCAACATGGGGCAATCTTAGCTTACACCAGTGAATGTCATCAGGAAACACACTGGTGTTGTGGACTTCTCAATGGGACAAACGTTCATTTCTTCTTTTCTCGGAGCAGAGGGCGAGCGTGAGAAACAGGCTGTTGTTTGGTCCCTGCCAGTTCTGTAGCTCTGTACAACTTTTTTTATACTGCCTCACCGCTCTTGCCGCCAGTGTTGTACTCGGCCGGAATAGCTCAGTTGGTAGAGCGCCGGACTCGTGATCCTGGGGTTGCGGGTTCGAATTTCGGTACATGGGGGATTTTTTCCCTCGGAGTTAACATTGATTCGGACTCCATTCCCCACACAGTCCTTCGAATGAGACTATAAACCGAGGTTCCGTGTTTTGAACGCACCGCACATCACCTTGCACACACGTAAAATCCCATCACCAACTTTCGGAAGAGAAGGCCAGTTTGGCCGTTGGTATGGATGACACGTTACACATAGCAAGCACCTTCCCCGAAGATGGAGTATGGCTGCCTTAATGGCGGGATAACAAAAAAACGGTCATACACACAAAACTCCACTGCCTGTTTATACAGGCGGTGTCCGCAGGAGTATCAGCTTGCGTACGCAGAAAGAAAGAAAGAAAGCTAACCATACATGCATACCCAGTGATGTGCTGACGCAGCCCGAGCACCAACAGTCAACAGTGACCAATCAATGATAAGACATCGCAAAGCAACCCACCAGAGGAGACGCGGCTTTGCTTCTGAGGCTCTCCAATGGTATTCAGTAGTGCTTAAAACCTGATCCTGCAAACACAGGACAGTCTCTACTCAGCCCTGCTGACGAAGATGATGTGTTAACCACGATGAGACAGCGTTCCCCATTTGGAGAGCTTCAACATGTCCTTCCGAGGACAGTCCCCAAGATCGTGCCAACATGGACAAAATTGATTAACTCTCTACTAGTTTGAACATGCAGAGGAAATTGAAACCGAGGTCACTACAAGAGTGGGGCTTACAGAGACTACATCATTTTAGATTCCGTTCAATAATAATGATGGGTAAGAATGGAGATGATAGAGATGATGCTAGCCTATTCTGGTCAGAGACCACATGACAGGGCTGTAGTTTAGGCGTCCTTTCGTTTTCTATCCCAGTGTCGACCAGACCCGACAGGTACATACTTTTTTTTTTAGTGTAGTCCAGGGATCTTTATTAAAACAGCATCAGAGACGCCGTCACTATATGGATAAAACTCGTCTTAAAGGTTCTGATCTTTCCCTTTGAGTTCATAGCGCTCTCAGCTTTGGGAAGGAACTGGCTGGAGCCGACACAGTCCTTGAAATCAATGCTCCTGAGGGAAATCGAAGCCACGACTTACTATTCCGCAAGTCTGCTGCACTAACCAGCCCACTACGGCAGCGGATGGCCTGTAGCTCTGCTCAGAATACATCGGTTTTCTGCGGTATGTGACTGCAGGCCTCTAGCATTCATTTTGTGTC
>CM065740.1:22081681-22084181 GCA_033310375.1 Conus canariensis
ACCTCCCTCCACCCCCCTCTCTCTCTCCTCCTTCTCTTCCTCCTCCTCCTCCTCCTCGTCCTTCACCTTCTCTTCCTTCTTATCCTCCTCCTTCTCCCCTTCCCCCTCCCCACCCTATGTAACTCCCAGCTCATTTTCTTCCTGTGAAAGTTTGCATGAATTTGACTGTATCTGGTTCCTCTATTTCTGGCAGGTAATCAAACGAGCTGACACACAAAGACACTTTAACATTTCTTCATCATCAACTGGAAAGGGCTTTGAACAAGAGGTGGGGCATTGGATGGGGGTGCGGGTGGGGTGGGGGGTAAAACGATTTGATCTTTTGAACATCGAAAGATTTGTTTTTCCATCATTCGCGCTCATTCAATTCCAAAAAGAAGGAAAATAAATAAGAACAGGAAGTAATCCTCCACAAATCGCTCTCTCGTATTGTAACAAACACTTTGAAAAAAGAATAATAAAAGGAAAATACATGTTTTGTAGAATAATGCAGACAGTGGTGACCATCAACTCATTTCTCAAAATATGAACCGAGTTTAAAGCATAGTAAAGATAATGTTATTATTATTATACTGTTCTAGCAGAGAGAAAAAGAAAAGGGGGTGGGGATGGTGGGGCTGGGGTGGGAGACGTACTGCTGTGTCTTATTTCTGGTGCGAGAGAACGTCGCTCAGACACATCTAGAATGGCTTTTTTTGTTGTGTGACTGGCTGGGTGTGTGTGGTCTTTATCAGGCCCGCTGCCCTACCAGTAACACCTTGGTTTGTTTGGTAACAGTGGAGGGAAATATGACATCACTGAATCAAAAATTGGACAGTGGTCTCTGCTTCCCAACACTCTGAAATCAGGCTTGGCATTCCCAATAAATCGGTGACGGATATTCCATAGTTAATATGAGTAGCGTTCGCGTCCATTGTTCATGCAGTTTATGCAGTGCTTGAAAATAGTTTGTCCCTCTGCCACGAGCATTTGCACACATTATCTACTGTTTGCCTTTTGGGGTGCTCTGGATCGTCTTATTATCTACGCTTTGCAATTCTCGCTTGTCTTATTATCTATGCTTTGGAAGTTCTGGCTTGTCTTATTATCTGTGCTTCGAAAGTTCTGGCTTGTCTTATTATCTATGCTTTGAAAGTTCTGGTTTGTCTTATAATATATGCTTTGGAAGTTCTGGCTTGTCTTATAATCTATGCTTCAGAAGTTCTCGCTTGTTTTATTATCTATGCTTCGGATGTTCTCGCTTGTCTTATTATCTATGCTTTGGAAGTTCTCGCTTGTCTTATTATCTATGCTTTGGAAGTTCTCGCTTGTCTTATTATCTATGCTTTGGAAGTTCTGGCTTGTCTTATCATCTATGCTTTGGAAGTGAACCTTCGCGGCTGATTTAACAGCAGTTGCATCATCAGACAATAACACGTCGGAAACAATGTCGTCAAGCAACTTGGTATTTTACCCAGTTCTGTAAATGTTATACGGTGAAACAGAAACACTTCTGTGCAGTAATCCATAATGTATGCCAATTGAATCTGCATTACTTCCTCCACGCCATTTACTGAGAGAGAGAGAGAGAGAGAGAGGAGAGAGAGAGAGGAGAGAGAGAGAGACTCGTGACTCGTGACTCGTGACTTTAATGTGAGGCCATCAGCCTATTCACATGAGTACGCAACAAGAAATATACATCAATTTTACATAATCAGAACAAAATTCACCATAACTGCAACGAAACATTCTTCCCTGACAGTATGTACATGCAGAATTCTATCTTGATCATACATTAACACTACTTGGTACATTCTTCCTTATGAACGTAATGTAAGTATATATATTATTATTTTAAAACTCATGATATTAATGCTGTTGATACTATCATACAAAACACATGTTTTCTATTTCGTTACCCTCATCATATTTCGTTTATACAGTGAAGACCTTTCTTCCCTGCGTCGCAAGATTCTCCGGAAAGCTGTACTAGGCTATTTTAAGCATCTTTTGTTTACATCAATTACGCATGCGCAAAATAAGCCTGTCGCCCTCTCCGGTGCAAAGGAAACCCCGAATCTTGAGTCTACATAACAAAGCTGCCATGCTGACCTTTGACACACAGAGTGTGTTCTTCTGTGGTCGTGTTCGCGTGGTGTTGGACTTGTGTTGTTTATATTCGTTGGATTTAGCAGCCCCATCGATAAATTACTAAAACCTTGTTGCTTTCCATGTATCAGGTTGGTACATTCCTTCAGTTTTTTTCACTTTAATTGTCGTTTTCCCTATTTCTTTTAGCCTGTGACCCTGTCATATTCTGTCCCGTGGGTCTTGTCGACACTTGACTCGCACACTGTGTCTTGACCGCCCGCCGACCAGAGGAGTCTCTTAATGGTCGGATCCCTAGAGTTCAAACTTGGATAATTCAAAACAACCGTCGGAAAATAATCAAAATGCATACAGAGAGAGAGAGAGAGAGAGAGAGAGAGAGAAGAGAGAGAGAGAGAGAGAGAGGAGAGAG
>CM065740.1:22091681-22094181 GCA_033310375.1 Conus canariensis
CTCTCCTCCTCTCTCTCTCTCTCTCCTCTCTCTCTCTCCTCTCCTCTCTCTCTCCCTCCCTCCTCTCTCTCTCTTTCTCTCTCTCTGTCTCTCTCTCTGTGTTTCCAGAAACGGAGACAGCTGCACGTTTACTGAGCAACATAACCAGCAACGAATGCTCTGGTAACAAGCGATAATAGAACACAGGGTGTTGGGTCTGTTTTGTCCGCTAATCTCTGACAGGTCGTCCGACACTAGTAAGACACATAAACATCACTGCAGTATACGTTGTTTCCATCTGGACCCTATTTGTGGAAGCTCTGGTCTGGTAACTCCCTGGTCTAATCCACCACTCTCTCCCTCGTCTGCACCAATCTTGTTTTAGACACAAATGCAAGGTAACGAATATACTCCCGCGTTCCTTACACACGCTTGCAAATTCACACACACACACACACACACACACACACACACACACACACACACACACACGCATGCACACACACGCATGCAACACACACACACACACACACACACACACACACACACACACACACACACACAGAGTCAGGAACTCTGCCCAAGCTCTCAGTCCTGAGGAGTTTCTTTCCGTTCATTGTCGATCTGATGGAGCTAAGTAGCATAAAGAACAAAGGGCTGTGCAGGTGGAAGGGGGTACACTGACTGTCAGGCTGAATAGTTGCTTAACTGTAGTGGGCACCTTCATGGAACATAAATACTTAACAGAAACAAAACTGTCATAAGATGTGATACACTTGATATTTGACTTGGTCGTTCGTTTTCAGCTGAACTGACTTCAAGATGAATAGCAGAAGAATACGTATCAGAGAGATTAGGGAATAGGACAATGGGATGATTGATGGGAGATAAACAATAAAGCCACCTTAGGCCATTAAGTGTTGAAAACGGAGAAGATCTGGACAGAAAGAACCATTTCCTGCTGACTGTGAAACAAGTCCTTACCAAGGTATGTTTGAAGTGTAGCTTTCCCCACAAACACTGACTGGTCATCTTTACGTCACTTAGTGTTTCGGTCCAGTCATCTCTCCCTGCTTTGTCACTGGCAGGTAAAAAGAAGCACAACAACTACCTTTGACAACACAAGCCACAACAAAAGCACCGACACTGCACACACACCAACAGGTGAACGGCGGTTTGGGGAGGTGTCAATCAGAAGAATGTTTACAGAACTCAGCGAACCACGTATTCGGCACATAGATTAACATATCTAAGCAAAAGAGACAGAAATTAAAAAAAAAAACGATATTTACACAATCTAATATCACAATTCAGTTTTTTTTTTTGCCTATCAACACTCTGCTTTATCTTCAATACAGAAAAGTCAAATTTTGCCCAACAGGCTGGGAGGTCAGGAAGAAAATGTTTTAAAGTTCCTCCCAATTTTTCTTCGTGCATTTCAAATGGCTACACCCTCTGGCGGATTTTCTGGCGGATGCAGTGAGAGTTATTCCCACTCTCACACGCCCTGGAAACGCTTCAGATATATTTGCTTTACAGGCTGATTCCAGCTTTTTGCGTCTCGATTTGACTGAAAAGAAAAAAAATGGGAGTGGGGGGGGGATGATGGGGCAAAACACGCACCCTTGCTACACACCAGGACACAATCGCACGTTGATACATTCCTACATCAACTTCCCTGATTAATCTCTTGACATTCTTAGTAAAACTAAGAAAAAAAGATCACTCTATAAAGAAGCGCACCCCCGTCCCCCCCACCCCCTTTAAGGTTAATGAAACCATCTGCGCAGATTTCCCCCCACGCTGTTTGAATGAGAACATCATTCTTCTCGGACAGAAAGAAAGAAAGATGCGCAGAGGACCGGGGGACTGGAATGTTGACATTTGGCTTCTTTTAAGTGCGTCTCCTCTCTCTCTCTCTCTCCTCTCTCTCTCTCCTCTCTCTCTCTCTCTCTCTCTCTCTCTCTCTCTCCTCAGGACAGTGATAGTTTGAAGAAGCGATCATGCACTGTGTTCTACATTGGTTTATTCTCCCGGAACTTCACGTTAGAAAATGTCAACTTTGTTTCTTGTGTAAGTATGAATGGAAGGTGTGTGTGTGTGTGTGTGTGTGTGTGTGTGTGTGTGTGTGTGTGTGTGTGTGTGTGTGTGTAGATAGATAGATAGATAGATGGAGAGAGAGAGAGAGAGAGAGAGACAGAGAGAGACAGAGAAAGATAGAGAGACAGAGAGAGAGAGAGACAGAGAAAGAAACAAACAGACAGACAGACAGGGACAGCACCATACAAATTAACAGATTTTCATGCATCATTATCCCTAATTGCATTCACACAACAAACACATTACTTTTGTTTTCTTTTTATTTGTGTCTCTCACAACAGAAAGCAGTTTTCAGTTTTCTCTTTTCCAGGACATCAAGAAAGACTACTCTAACAATTCGGTACTTGAACAACTGACCCATGACAGAACTGATTAAAACTGCCAATATTAAGATGTCATTTTCCTGTATATATTATCTTAT
>CM065740.1:22101681-22106681 GCA_033310375.1 Conus canariensis
ACAGGAATAGAACTTACGGAACTCAAAATTCGGCATGTTTTGTCACCAGCAGTTGTTTTATTTGTTTTCTTTTAATGTCACTTTTACCATATACAGAGAGCTGTCACCGGTAGCCCTGATATGATGTGAGTGCTTTGCCACAGTTTGGCAAGAAGTCTCTGCTTGTCTGACCAGTGATGCTCTTATTTTTAAACTTTAGAAGAGAGAGAGAGAGAGAGAGAGAGAGAGAGAGAGAGGACTAGCGTGTCATCAAGTAATGGTTAAATCGTTAAATTTATAGATGTTCAACTTACAAACAACAAACTGGGAGATAGATGAAGATGAAAGATAGAGAGAGGAGAGAGAGAGAGAGGAGAGAGAGAGAGAGAAAGAACACACACACACACACACACACACACACACACACACACACAACAACTAACAACACACACACACACACAGATCAACAGAGAGTGACATAGAGTCAGACAAGCGGGCAGGTAGGTAGACAGACAGACAGACAGACAGACAGACCGACAGAAGGAGACAGACTGAGGAGTGAGAGACGGGATAGCAGAGAGAGAGAGAGAGGAGAGAGAGAGAGAGAGAGAGAGAGAGAAGAGGAGAGAGAGAGAGAGAGATGATGATGATGATGATGATGATGATGGGTTAAAAAAAAAAACGTCAGAGAACTGAGAACAGGTGAAAGAAAAAGAACTTCCATGTGTTATCTTTCGTTGTTTGGATTCCTTGTGAATTACAAGTCTTCCAACCCACGTTTTGTTTCCGGTCCCCAAAGGGACAGCAATCAAACGGACCCCTGTGCCCTTCCCCAATGTACACGTGGCCTTACCCCCCCTTGATGCAGTTGTGTGACAGAGCATTTGCATGTTGACTCAACAACGCTCGTGACAAGATGTGTCAGTTATCAGGTCTTTTGCAACGAGACGTGTCATTCGTCGAGAACATATTTGCACTGGAAATGGAAAACACGTCCTAGATCAAATACCAAATAAGAAAAGCTGATATTGACTGTTCATGTGCGTGCTTAGAAAGAAAAGCTGATATTGACTGTTCATGTGCGTGCTTAGAAATATCTCATCACGTTTTTGATCACGACGTTATGGTTCCACTAACAATTTTCCAGTGTGACTGGTTATTTCTCTTACTCTCTGTCTGTCTCTTGTGCGTGTGCGCGCGCGCACACGCGCGCGTGCGTGCGTGCGTGTGTGTGTGTGTGTGTGTGTGTGTGTGTGTGTGTGTGTGTGAGTGTGCGCGAGCGTGCGTGCGTGTGTGTGTGTGGTGGTGTGTGTGTGTGTGGTGTGTGCGCGCGTGTGTGTGTATGTGTGTGTGTGTGTGTGTGTGTGTGTGTGTGTGTGTGTGTGTGTGTGTGTTTGTGCATGCATTTGTTTTTGCCGCCACGATACAGGGGTTAAAAATATTACTTAAAGAGGAAGAAGAAGAAGAAAAGAAGAAGAAGAAGAAGAACAAGAAAAGAACAAGAAGAACAAGAAGAAGATGAAAAACAAGAAGAAGAAGAGAAGAAAAAGAAGAAGAAAAACAAGAAGAAAAAGAAGAGAAGAATACAACAACAACAAGAACAAGAACAAGAACAAGAACAAGCACAAGAAAAACAAAAAAGAGGAGGACAACAACACAACACCGACAGAACAACAGCAACAACAACATCAACAACACGACAACAACAAGAACAACAAGGAACACAGGCAGAAGAAGAGAAGAAGAAGGAGAACAGAAAAAGAACAAGAACAAGAACAGCATATCAAACAACAGCACAACAACAACAACAACACAGCAAGACAACAACTACAACGACAACAACAACAAATGAATGACAAGGGAAGAAGATATTCATGGTTTTATCCTGTATT
This sequence comes from Conus canariensis, assembly GCA_033310375.1. Classification (NCBI taxonomy): domain Eukaryota; kingdom Metazoa; phylum Mollusca; class Gastropoda; order Neogastropoda; family Conidae; genus Conus; species Conus canariensis. The sequence continues at coordinate 22,103,553 of CM065740.1, forward strand.
TCAAGTCATAATTGCTTCTGGAGAAGCGAGCTTATTGTTCATGGTTTGATTATTGTATTTTCCGTATGGTTTTATTTTTCTTAGCATTCAGCCTGACTTGAAATAAAAGATTTTTATTTAATGACTTTGTCCTTGGCCAGCCGGTGTTGTAGCGAACGATAAGTAACGAAAACCAGACATTGTTACAGACGTTATGTCAGGGAAGACAAAGTTAGTAGATACACTCGTTTCTGAAAACTGGCACATGAATGCATACGAGGTACTCAGTGACGGAACAGCTTCCCTCCTGTCAAATCACTCTTTGTTGTCACAGAATGATGGACAACTCTAACTCGCAAAGGAAGACAAACTGGGTAATAATATAGTGTCCATATAACAGCTGACTATTAAGTTACAAGTAAAAGCAGCGGGCTAAACTCCTACACCCCCTTATCACCGAAAGTTGTAGCTGTTAGGCCAGCTCTCCATCCACCCGCCTCCCGTCCACCCCCACCCTCCCATCCCTACACTCCCTCTCCCCTGCAACTTCTCCTTCCCCTGGGCTATTTTTTGGCATTATGGTGTGACCTAATAAGTCTGCGACTGGCGAGTTTCAGAAGAATGTGCTGGGGGAGATGAGAAGGCGGACAGTAACAGAACTCACAGAACTAAAAAAAAAAATTCGACAGGTTTTTTCAGCAGTGTGGTGTGTGTGTGTGTGTGTGTGTGGTGTGTGTGTGTGTGTGTGTGTGTGTGTGTGTGTGTGTGTGTGCGTGCGTGCGTGCTGGTGCGTGCGTGCGTGCGTGCGTGCGTGTGTGTTGTGCGTGCGTGCGTGCGTGTCGTGGTGTTGGGGTGTGTGTGTGTGTGTGTGTGTGTGTGTGTGTGTGGTGTGTGTGTGCGTGCGTGCGTGTGTGTGTGTGTGTCTTTTAAATATCACTTCTTCCATGGACACAAAACTGTCGCTGGCAGCCCTGACATGAGCGCTGTGCTAAAGTTTGGCAAGAAAGCGGTGCTTGTCTGACCAGCGACGCTCTTATGGCTACTAAACATTGTCAAAAAAAGAGAGGACTAGCGTGCAGTCTATAAATGGTTATTCGTTCCTTATCGAACAAATAAAGACGAAAACAGAATGAATATGGATCTTAAAATAATGAGTTTGATAGTGCTTAAAGTTCTTAAAACAAGTATCATTTTGTCAGTGGTGAAGACGACGTGGCTTTTTTTAAGGAAAGGAAGCTGAACGAAAGACCAACTTGTTTCCATATCTTTGGTTTTTCATTTCTGCCCTATATTCTTATACATGTGTGTATTTAAGTGAACGTGTATACCACCAGATCTCGTGAAATTCTGATCTAAAAGATTTCGTGTGGTGATTGATTCAGTCTGTTAAATCATGAACATGCTAGACTTTAGTATTCAGTGAGCAAATTTAAGCAACCACATCGCTGATTCAGCTTTTAGCATTAAAACGCATTTTATCTTCGATGCGAAGGAGATAATGTTATCCTCACAGGATGAGAGTCAGAAAAAAATGTTGCCTAATTTATGTATTGACATTATGTTTCCCCATGGATGGTAACGTCATCTGGTTGATAATTGTCCTATGCACAATTCAAATCCCAGAGGTCTGATCAAAAATCAGCTGAATCCATGATGTCAATGACTGAATTAGTCGTTACCAACATTCCTGAAACAGTGAGCGAATCAAATTGAAAACCCCTGAAATGGTGAGGGATTTATTGAAATCTCTGGTTGCACAAAATTCACTGTGAAATACATATCTTCTATCTCTCTCTCTCTCTCTATCTATCTATCTATCTATCTATCTATCTATCTATCTTACGAACTAAAAATTCGACAGGTTTTATCAGCAGTGTGTGTGTGTGTGTGTGTGTGTGTGTGTGTGTGTGTGTGTGGTGTGTGTGGTGTATGTGTGTGTGTGTGTGTGTTGTGTGTGTGTGTGTGTGTGTGTGTGTGTGTGTGTGTGTGTTTTGTCTACTAACTTCTTCAACAAAGCATTCAACTTTATCATCAAAAGACACTGGCTGAGAAATAAGTAAGAGAAGGACGCGAGCAGACAGACAGAATAGCAGTTAGTCAGACAGACAGGCAGAAAGGAACAGACACATTTCCCTCACACCCAGCTTTTCGCTATCCTATCTCTTAACCCTGACTTACCTCTAAATGAGTGGACACAGTCCATGGATAGTTGGACTGCAGTTTTGTTTTTTTTAACAAGAGCACATCCCTGACCGGTTGGTAATGAAAGCTCTGCCTGCGTGACATTGGTGGAAACCAATCAAGAAAAATCCACCCGAGATCTCGCTTCTTGTCTGACATTTTACTGCCATTTGAGTTTCCTTTAATTAAAAGGTTTCTTTCTCTTTTTCTCTCCTATCGTTTCATGATTAGGAAGAAGATGAAAGAAAACAAAATTGAAGAAAAAAAATGTTGTCATTAATAGTTTGCTGAATACTGTTAACATAAAACACCCCGCGATATTTCTTAAAAGTTCAACATTTAAATACACCTCTACCCCAGTAAGATATAAAGAAATCTTGACCTAATCCTGAAAAAAGATTTCATTTCTCTCTTGCATCTATGCACAAAATACGAGAGGTGCAGATAGGAGAGGAGGGGGCGGGGATTAGGTCAATGGGTCATGAGATCAGAGCTTCCAAAAATAGAAGTGCAAATGGGAATAACGCACACTACATTAATACTACTGTGTCTGCCTGGTGTTGGGAAAAAAAATGTCACAGATAGGGTGACAAAAAAACCCCAAGCTCTTGTGTTCTATTTTTGGTTGTTACGAGAGTATTGTTCGTTATTCTGCTCAGTAAGAGTTCCGCTATGTACTCTGACCACACATGGCCTTTTCAGGGCTGTTACCACACTGGAGGGAAAGTCCCATCCTAAATACGACATAGACAACAAGTACAGTGTTTACATACTATAATTAATGAATGAAATGACAGCTAAGACCGTTATTGTTGTTGTTGTTGTTTCCCTAACACTCTTCACGTTGAAGAGACTAGGCTGTAACGGAAGCAGGAGCTATTCCTCTTTTCTGTCGTCCACAAATTACGAAATTTAACCGAAATATATACAATTAAATAAACGAATGAATGACTGAATACATAAACAAAT
>CM065740.1:22111681-22114181 GCA_033310375.1 Conus canariensis
ATGAGATCATATGATGATGATGATGTGCAGGGGATGGAAGGCTACTCCGACTCAGTATGTATAATAATGCCAGTGATGACAGGGATGGTGAAACGGATTTTGATTTACGGTGCTGTTGCTGCTGCTGATGATGCTGTGAATATAAAAATAAAAGTTGAAGAGAGAGAGAGAGAGAGAGAGAGAGAGAGAGAGAGAGAGAGAGAGAGAGAAATAATCACATTCCTTGAGCTAATCACACACACACACACACACACACACACACACACACACACACACACACACACACACACGCACCCCCCCCCCCCCCCCCCACCAACCCCCACCTGATTCTAATTTCAAGAAGCGTCCTCTTAAAACAAAGCAGCCAGACGTTGACACCAGATATGGCCAAATAGCAAAGACAAAGGAGGAGACGATCGCGTAAATCCCTCACAAACGCCCTCAAATTCTTTGCAGACAGTGCGCTTAGAGGCTCCCCGAAAATTAAATGGACAAAGTGTTGTCACAGTAAAACTTCGCCCCAGCCATCAGAAGGCTATACACGTCACTTGGCGCGCAATGGCAAGGGAAACAAATCTGATTGCTTGTGCTTCCAGCGAAAAAAAAAACAAACGGGAAAAGGTTTCCCCATTGCTCAAAGGATGGGATTGAAGGAAGGAAGGGCGTGACTTTGGAGGAGGCAGGAGATAGGCTGAACAAGAACATTTGCTTGAGTGATGATGGAATGTGTCTCAGCAGACAAAGTTCGATATAAGGTAACACACAGCAAGAAGAGCGTTGCAGTGAGAATAAACATTCTGGGTTTTTGTTGGGGTTTTTTTGCTGACGCATTGGTCAATAGAGAGCGCTGACTAGGGTGAATGACATAAAGTTTGCTCTGATCTCTTGTTGAATCACATCTAGGCAGAGGAAAAGTCAGCTCCGGTGATGGGTGTGTTCTATTTCACAATCATTGTACTTTTAATTTTTGTTCATTTTGTTTATTTTATTTTATTTATATATTGTATTCCCCCATTAATTTACTTGCAGTAGAAAGTTCACAAATCAGTCGTCAACTGCCCGTTCCAGCAACACTAAAATAATGACGTGTCAAACTCACACAAACATCAGTTTATTCTCTTTCAACACACCATCCCCCCCCCCCCCCCCCCCCCATTCTGATTATTCATATTTATGAAAAGGTTTGGAACCATTGCCAATCACATCCACGCAACATGCATGGAATATTCTGCAAAGTTGCCGAATTATGAGGAATTATATCCAAGCATTAATGGATCCTTTTAGAAAGTGTTGCACCATGACGTGTGTTGGCTAATCAAACTGTGTGGAAAAATCAGAACTGTTCACAATCCACGATGTACCACAACCAGTCAAACTGCCTGGACCATTTCATAAACAAGCTCTTGAACCGTCAAGAGACTAAATTACTTTTAGGGTTATTTTTAACTCTAAACTGAAGTCCACGTCCAGCTAAACATGTCTGCAGCAAAACCCCAAATATATAAATGTGAAAAAAAAAAAGCCTCGCAAACTAGAATCATTTCTAACAGTGAGGGTGCAACACACAGAGAGATATACATATATTTCAAAGAGAAGGATTGTAAAGAAGTACCTTTTCTTAGTTTTCAAAGATGATGTAAAGACCAAAGCATAAAGAAGACGTTTCATTTCACTTCATGCTTTTAATAGCCAGCTGTCTGGAGTAAATCATATCAGAGATGTCGGAGACAGGATGATATGATGATGACAACGTGCAAGTGATTGTAATCCTTAACAGTATGATTAATGATGGCAATGATGACAAGACTGGTGAACAGGGTCATGAACACGCTGCTGCTGTGAATGGGGAAAATATGTAGAAATGGCAGGGGGCACAGAAGAAGGGGAGACGACTGAGAGAGTGAGGGAGGAGAGAGAGAGAGAGAGAGAGAGAGAGAGAGAGAGACAGACAGAGAGAGAGAGGGGGGGGGGGGAGGGAGGGAGAGAGAGGAATATGTGTATATGTGTGTGTGTGTGTGTGTGTGTGAGAGAGAGAGAGAGACAGAGAGAGAGAGAGAGAGAGAGAGAGAGAGAGAGAGAGAGAAAGATAAGGAGAGAGAGAGAGGACAACAATGTTTATGAGAGAGTGAGCATTGCAATATATATGAGAGAGAGAGAGAGAGAGAGAGAGAGAGAGAGAGAGAGAGAGAGAGAGGAGGAGAGAGAGAGAGAGAGGTTATTTTTACGAGATGCCATCAGAAAAAAACAAAAACCACTGCAGCCTCTCTCTATAAAGGTTTAGTTTGTGTGTGTGTGTGGTTTTTTTTTTCTCTTTTCCTCTTTCAGTTAAAAGAACAATAAGGATGGCTATATTTCTACGATGGAGGCATTCTTGGTTCTTGTTCGTTTTTGATCAAGTTGTCTGATCTATTTGGCTGGTTTTGTACGAAAGAACATGATACTTTAAATCACTGGTATACACTGATCCTGGATTCATACCCCAAAGCCTACAGAAATGGAT
>CM065740.1:22174181-22191681 GCA_033310375.1 Conus canariensis
AGAAGAAATATATTAAAGGACAGTTGTGGATATAAAAAAAAAAGAAAGAAAAAGAAAGCAACAAAAGTCAAAAAACAGGAAAAGAAAACCCAGAGATTAATAATGCAGAGAAAGAAAGAAAGACAGGGAGAAAAAGAAAGAAAGAAAGAAAGAAAAAAACACAGATAAAAAGCAAAAAGAAAAGAATGAAGGGAAGAAGGGAAAAAAGATGAAAGAAAACAAAATATTTCTTTTGAAAATGTAAACCAATAAAACCAACAAAAGAGAGAGAGAGAGAGAGAGAGGAGAGAGAGAGAGAGAGAGAGAGAGAGAAGGAAGAATAAAGAACTAGAGTAAGAGCTAAATGATAAAAAGAAGGAACATGAAATGATGAAAGAAATAAACAACGAAAGGAAGAAACAAAGAAGAGGAGGAAGCAAGAAAAGAAAGAAACAAACAAAAAACAGACGAAAGAACGAAAGAAAGAAAGAATATAAGAAGGAAAAGGAAGAAAACAAAAAGAAAGACAAAAATGGCGAGAGAAAAAAAAGTGTGGACAGAATAGAGAGAAAACGGGGAAAACAAACAAACAAGACAAAAAAAAAACAAAGAAAAGAAAGAAAGAGATAATTATACAGACTATCAGACTACCAAACATAGGGAAAAAAAGGAAGTGGGGGGAAATGGGTTAAAGAAATGAACAAGCAGGTCGCGGAGAAACAACAAACTTCAGATGAAGGCCTGATTTCTTCACCTCATCTTGTGGTCAGTTGGGGGGTTGTGGTAGTAGTGTCTGGTGCTTGCTTAATCAGACAGGTACCACAGGGCACCGCCGCCAGACTGAAATCATGGAAGGCCTTTGATGAGGACGGCTGATTTTGATACCTTCATGCGGGCTGTCAGTTTTACAGCAGTAGGCATCATGTAGTTTATCTTCTGACAGCGTGCTATTGACTGCTCATTATGGACTGCCGGCATCGAAACTCCGATAGGCCATCCTGAGTGTAGCTTGTAGGTAAAGGTGGAAAGAGGGGGTGGGAGTGGGTGGGTCAACAGCATCGGGATAATGGTACTGATGATCTGCGGAATGAGAAACCAAACAAAGAAACCCCACTGGCCGACAGAAATCAAACAAAGAAACCCGACTGACTGACAGAAACCAAACAAAGAAACCCAACCGACTGGGAAAAAACAAAGAAACCCGACTGACTGACAGAAACCAAACAAAGAAACCCCACTGACCGACAGAAACCAAACAAAGAAACCCGACTGACTGACAGAAAGCAAACAAAGAAACCCCACTGACCGACAGAAACCAAACAAAGAAACCCCACTGACTGACAGACACCAAACAAAGAAACCCGACTGACCGACCGGCAAAACCCGGTTACCTGAGTAACTAACATCCCCAGCCAAATGTTGTGACGATAAAAGCAATCTGGCAGCATAATATATGGTCGAACTCGAATACGGAAATAAACGAAGCATTGAACGTTGAAACACGTTGAAAAAAAAACAAAAAAAAAAAAAACGTTCCGCATACAAACCGATTACTTTTGTCTTTTAAGCTAATGCTACCACTTCAAGCAACTTTTCCTTCCATGATCTTTGACTTACCTGGTTGTCATACGCACCATCGTTTTCAACAGAAAAACAGCAAACAAGTATGGCTTAGTTTTTGTATCCAGGTAGCACCACGAAGTCAGACGGTTCACTGGCGGTCAGTGCGTAGAGCAGCTTCTTCCAATACCAGCCAACAACAACCTTTATACTGGACGAGTTCAATCCAGTTTCTGTCCAAAGTTCAAGCTGAACTGTGTGTGGTAAAAATAACCGCTCGTTTCGACAGTAATTTAACTCCCCAAAGTTAGTTTGAACGAGGCGGACAAGAAATGGTCCGCTTGGTGCTGAATCGTGAGAGAGAGACAGAGAGAAAAACGCTTGACGAAAACTGTGGGTTTTTTTTTTTCTTGTGATTCCAGTGCAAATCTTCAAACTAGCTAATTCTTTTTTTTTTGTTTTATTTTGTTGTTGTTGTTGTTTTTTTGTTTTTTTTTTTGCTGATTAAGAAACAAAAAAGCCAACGTTAGGTTTCAGATCATTGGCAGTTGTTCTCCACTTCTTTTTCTTTTTCAGTATATGTTTTCCAGAATGGTGTTTGACCATTAAAAAAAAAAGAAGAAGAAAATATAATAATTAAAGTTCGTTGATAGTGACAGAGAAGTGGTGGAAAGCCTTTGTCTGTTACTCTGGAATCCTGCCTGGCCAACGTGTCTGCGATGCTAAAGACCGGTCCAGAGTGTGTGTGGGGGGTTATATGCACCGGTGTTCCCCTCCCACGCCACGCGCCGGTAGTGGGGCGGTCGCCGATGGTGGCTGAAGGGAAGTCACCACTGTCGCAGCGGAGGGGGAGTGTGGGTGACAGAGGGTGAAGGAGGGGTGAGGATGAGGGAGTGGGAGTGGGAGTGGGAGTGGGCTGGGTACAAGTGACGTCGTAATTTTCTTCTGTCTCTCTCGCGGTCCGTCTGAGTGCTTGGGTGTATGGCGAGTCTCTCTCTCTCTCTCTCTCTCTCTCTCTCTCTCTCTCTCTCTCTCTCTCTCTCTCTCTCTCATAAACGTGTTTGTCCTCTCTCTGTCTTTGTCTCTGTCTGTCTGTTTCTTTGTCTGTCTGTCTGTCTGTCTGTTTGTCTCTCTCTCTCTCTCTCTCTCTCTCTCTCTCTCTCTCTCCAGTAAATAAACATGTTTGTCTTCTCTCTCTCTCTCTCTCTCTCTCTCTCTCTCTCTGCACGTGTGTGTGTGTGTGTGTGTGTGTGTGTGTGTGTGTGTGTGTGTGTGTGTGTTGTGTTTGTCTGTCTGTCTGTCTCTGTCTGTCCATACCCCCGCGGGGAGTATATGCATGTGCACGCACATTGATTGTCTGTGCATGTGTATGCTTGTTCTTTTTTTTATGAATTGGTGACTATGTACGTGCGTGCAGGTGCAAATAAATCGTGTGCAAACCCTTTGGTTTGTAGACAGAGAGAAAGAAAATAGATTTTAAAAAAAAGAAGAATTATTTCCTCGAAATTGAAGAAAGAAGGAAAACATAACAGCGGAGACATCATACTTTAAAAAATAAAATAAAATAAAATATAAGAAACATATGAGAGAAAAAAAAAAGTCAGTAAACGACCTGAACGATCTCCATCGGAATGGATAAGACATACGAAATTAGTTTTCTTTCTTTCTTTTTTTTTTTTTTTTTTAACCCTGTTATGAACAAGAAGTCTGAAAGAATCGACAAGAAAATAAGGTATAAAACATTCGTCACATCTCTTAAATTATCCTGGATTCGCAGGGCTGAAAAATCGGCCCATAAATGGAAAGATATTTTACTTACTAATTTCCCTAAGTTTCCAATTTTGAACAAATATGGCCCAGAATTAGTTTCAAAATTTACTTCATATAACCTTTTTTGGAAGGACGTCTTTGATGCTTATAGAACTTTTTTTTACAAATGTACACCAAAAACCTCTGCTGAATTTCTTGCTGAGCCTTTTTGCTACAACAACCGAATTCAAATAGGAAAAAAATATATTGTGTCTAAAATACTGGATAACAAAGACGTTTTTCATCTTGCTCAGTTTTTTGATGAAAATGGACATTTTCTGTCTCATAGATGTTTTAGGGAAAAGTATAATCTAAACATTAATTTTCTTACTTTTGCTGGCTATAGGTCAGCTATAACTGACTACATAAGAAAATCTAATATTGTTGTTGAGAACAATAAATGTATTAACTTAACACTCTCATTTAAGAAATTGTTCGCCATTCATAAAGGCTCTAGATTATACTATGATATTATGATTGATAATAATTTACGAGCAAAATGTGACAAATGGGATCAGAAAATGTCGGTTCGTCATAACTGGAAATTATGCTTCTTGAACGTACATAAAGTTAAAGACATAAAGTTGAAATGGTTTCAGCTGAGAATATTGCATAGGTGTCTAGGTACTAATGTTATCTTAAAAGAAATGGGAGTGGCTGATAATGATAAATGTAGTTTTTGTGGTTTATATAAAGATAGTATTGACCATATGCTTTGGAAATGTGTTTATGTTCAACAGTTTTGGAATTCTCTTGCTGGTTTAATTAAAGAAAAATGTGTCAACGCAGAGAATATGAAATTAACGGCATCCTTAATATTATTGGGCTTCGATGTGACTATCAATATTGATGATATTTTATATTTCATTATATTACTAGCAAAACATTACGTATACACATGCAAATTAGAAGGAAACCTTCCACAAACAACATCTTTTTTGAAAAAATTGAACTATAGATATAAAATCGAGCAACATAATGCATATTTAAGCTTATGTTATACAACTTTTTTTGAAAAGTGGCTGACATACAAACCATTATTTTCCCATGTCTAAATGTTCGTGTATTTTGTGTAATGATTATGGCTAGTTATGCTTCTGTCATAATATATCATACAATGCTACTATATTATAGGTTAACCTTTTTCTTTTTCTTTTGAAGTCTTTGTGGTTCACTTTCCCTTTTAGACTTAACAATCCCAAATGTTTGTGCAGATGTGTACAGATTCGCGCGCGCGCGTGTGTGTGTGTGTGTGTGAAAAAATTCATAAAAGGTTTGAATATGTTCATTAATGTATCTACACCCGTCTTATATTATGTAATTGGACTCATGTTGTACTATCTTAAACTCTCATCTGGTGATCTGTATATGTATGTATGTATGGTGGTTGTTTGTTTGTTTTTTCTTTCTAATCTATGTATATGTATGTAAATGTCATGTATCTGCATGAAAAATTAAAAAAAAAAGAAAATTAAAAAAAAAAAAAAAAAGGTATTAAATATGTTTTATCTCTGGAGGGCCCATGGTGCCAGCTTTGGATTGTTATTTGTTTTAATTCTACGTTTCGTGAAAAAATTATTTGAGGGTTGCTCAGTATGTGCTCATATTTTGTCCTTTCTCATTTCCGCCGAGAGAAGACAACTCTCTGCTGCTTTAGACACAAGTGTGCTCTGTTCTTTATATTGTTTCTTTCTTTCTTTCTAACTTTGTTGTTGTTGTTGTTGTTGTTGTTGTTGTTTATCTTTTCCTTGTTCTTTCCTTTGGTTTTTTTTTTCCTTTATTCAATTGTTGTTCCTTCCCTCCTTTTAGTTGTTCTTTATTTGTATCTCTCGCTCTTTTTTTGTGTGCATTTTTTTTTCTGTCTTCGTTGTTCTTTCTTTCTTTGTTTTCCTTTCCTTTCTTTTTGTGTAATTTTGCTTTTCCTCGTTGGGTTTTGTTCTGTCTTTCTCTCTATCTCCCCCCCCCCCCCCCCCCCCGCCCACCCCCTTTTTTTTTAATTCAATTATCACTCCTGCTTTTTCTCTTTTTTTAAAACAAAATATATACCTTTCTCTATTCGTTTTCTTTCTTTCTTTCTTTCTTTCTTTGCTCTTTTCTTTCTTTCTGCGGTTTCTTGATGTTTTTCCTTTCTTTCTCTCTGTCTTTCTGATTTTCTTTCTTTCTTGTTTTTTTTTTTAATTTGTCTATATTTTTCTTTGTTCTGTTGTGCTTTCTTTTCACAGTGTTCTTTTGTTCTTACGTTCCTCTTTGCATTTGTTTTTCTCTTTCCTTTTCTCTTTCTTTCTTTCTTCGTCAGTTTTTTTTTCTCTCCCTTTTTCTTTGATCGTATTTCTGCTTTTTTTCTTTCTTTCTTTCTTTCTTTCTTTCTTTCTTTATTTGTTCTTACGTTCCTTGTGTTGTCCTTTTTCATTCGTTTTATTCTCTCTGTCTTTCTGATCACCTCTTTCTGTCTTTGTTCTCTCTCTCTCTCTCCCTCCCTCCCCCCCCCCTCTCTCTCTCTCCCACTCACACATACACACACACACACTCTCTCTCTCTGTCTCTCACACACACACACACACACACACACACACACACACACACACACTCACACACACACACACGCACGCACGCACACACACACTCACACACACGCACACACACACACACACACACACGCACACACACACACACGCACACACACACACACACACGCACACACACACACACACACACACACACACACACACACACACACACACAGAATGGTGGGATGCGACGAAGAAGGCCAACAAAACCACAGACTATTGAAGTGGGGACCGTGCTATACGGCTAGGGCTCAGGGCTCTCGGTGACGCACAGTTTGCACATATTTCACGTGCTGGAACTCCAAAGCTCCAAGTCACTCCTTCCATGGTCAACGTGCGCGATTGATTCACCCTTTCAAACACCGAACAGCACGTTGGATCACCGTTGAAGAGTGCGGCGAGTACGCGACATTCACAAAAACAAAAAGAAAAAATAATAAGAAAGAAAGAAAGAAAAAAAGAAAAAGAAAGTCGAGAGCTTCTGTCATCAGTCGAAAAGTTCTAACTCCGCGCGATACCAGCGATGGCCCCAAACAGATGTTAGGAACGCTGTAACTAAACCTAACGACGCTGTGCACAGGAAACTGTTCGGCTAGATTTCCCCATGCACCAGCCAATAAGTTTCCACGACAGAAACGGTCTACTCATCTAAATGTTTGCCTACTTCATCGGAAGGGGTCATCCGTGCACGTTTCATCCCCTTTCGTGCAATTTCGAAAGATCATGTCGCCGGTATCGCTCCAGAAACGGTTTAGACGGATCAGGGGGGAGGGGGGGGGGAACTGGGGGAGATGCACACACACACACAGACAAGGAGAAAGGAAAGCAAGATCAGCAGATACCTTGCCCACGTAGTAATTAGAGACGATTTCGTGTTTATTTTCTTCAGATCTTCAGTCTTTGCAAGTCAATGAATACGATTGAGAGAGAGAGAGAGAGAGAGAGAGGAGAGAGAGAGAGAGAGAGACAGACAGACAGACAGACAGACAGAGAAAGAGACAGAGAGAGAGAGAGAGAAACAGACAGACAGACAGACAGACAGAGATAGAGACTGTCATCATGTTTGTCTGTTTAACTCGTTTGATGACTTCTCAGATTCAACGGAAACCGCCCAAAGCACTTTGAGCACTCTGGAAAAATAGCAAAAACAAAGAAAGAAAAAAAACCCGTCTACGTTCACCAATAGAACGCATATTCAGCAGTTTCAATGCACATAATCACAAAGAAACGAGGGAAAGGCGTCCGGTAGTTTCATACGGTTTATCTTAATACTGGAATTCTAACGATCTTAGTGTTAAGTCTCGCCATTCACCGTTGCGAGTAAGCCTAAAAGAAAAAGAAGTGTGACAGAAGAAAAGTACATAGCAGATCAAACGGCAAGGACATGTACAACAAGGACAGGTCAGGACAGGTCCAAGGACAGATCCAACATATTTTAGCTGTAAAAAAAACAACAAACAAACAAACTAGAATAATAGTTATGTGCACGATCCAAACGCTAGTACGGAACTTCCGAGGAAATAAAAGGCCAACTTGGACACTGTGACCATTGCATAGGCGAAACAGTACTTGGTTTTTCACCCAGCAAAATATTCCAGATGATAGTTGAAGTATACTACCTCCCCCCCCCCCCCCCCCCCCCCCCCCCCCCTCCCTCCATAAAAATTGAAACAGAGTGAAGCAACCATAGCGGGAATCTGCAGTATCTCATGTCCTTTAGGTGGGAAGCTTATGTTACATAATGGAGAAACTTTTACCAGCAGCTGTTGCGTAGTGGGTTTGCGTCGTGGATGGCGGGTTTGCGGGGAGAGGGGGGGGGGTTGTGAGTTCAATTCCCATCAAAGCCATTTATTCATGGGATTTGTTGGCCCAGATCGGCGTCTACCTCAGAGCTGAGCGTGCAGTCGCTTTGTTGTGGAAGACTGGAAAGACACAGTGGAATTTCATTCACTTCGTGGATGCGCGTCTCTGAGAGGGTTGTTCAAAGTTCCTAGCCCACACTGCAGGTGTCTGTATCTCGTGGCTTGGTTGACGCCGGGATATGTTATGAAGATAAGAGCAGAGTGTCACCTTATCATGTCGTTTTAGAGTAGAACGGAACTTTCTGAGTATTTTAACATAAGCATACTCATTAATTAGTATTAAAAAAAAGAAGTGTCACCTTATCCTCTAGTCTCAGAGTAGAATAGACCTTTTTCGTTATCATCTCTATCATAATCATACTCATTAATCAGCATTTAAAAAAGTCTTAAATGATTTGACCCTTCATGTCCTGCGGTCATGGTAACCCAAATGCCCTTTTCCTGTCTGAGTCTGCACTGTCGAAGAGTTCTTGTGGTGGCTGCCGTATTTGTTATAGCACAGATACTCGCACACGCTGGCACTGCGACAAAGCAATTACTGTTCTAGGTACAAGGGGGGAGAGGGGGGAGAGAGAGAGAGAGGAGAGAGAGAGAGAGAGAGAGAGAGAGAGAGAGGGGGTCTTTGTAGGTGGTGTCCTGCTTCTGTTGAATCACTAAACACTGAACACTGAACATCAACTAACAGACTTGGCAGCAGTACAGCGTCTACTCTGATGGGTCACCTCACGGCCACTTGATACTGCCTGCTCCCTGTGCTTGCTGATGCTAGGGGGTGCTACGAAACACGCTAGGGTGTGGCTGTGGAAAAGGAAGCCGGAATAAGCAGCGTGAAGGTAATGTCAGCGAACAGTTGCGAAAGCGCTCAGAATAAACTAGGCGTGAATGGTAAGTGAGGAGATGCACACACACACACACACACACACACACACACACACACACACACACACACACACACACACACACACACACACACACACGACAGAGAGAGAGAGAGAGAGAGAGAGAGAGAGAGAGAGAGAGAGAGAGACAGACAGACAGACAGACAGACAGACAGACGACAGACAGACGGACACAGAGAAGAGAGGCACACACACACACACACACACACACACACACACACACACACACACACACACACACACACACACACACACACACACACACACACACCATAGAAACTATAGAAAAAGTAAAGAAAAGATACTCCATTTGTGTGTGTGTGTGTTTGTTTTTTTCCATCATTATCGTCTTACTTTCTCAAGAAGACAGCTTCTTTGCTCTGAAGTTAGCATCTGTCATATCTGTACCAAAGACACTGACAATCCTGAAAATACAGAAGCAGAACCAGGCGTTCGATTGTCTAGGATTTCTCTCCACCAATACCACCACCACACCACCTCTCTCTCTCTCTCTCTCTCTCTCTCTCTCTCTCTCTCTCCTCTCTCTCTCTCTCTCTCTCTCTCTCTCTCTCTCTCGTGTAAGGGAAGCATCTTAGTTGACTATGTGACTGGTTCATTTTTTTTTTTTTAATGGAGAACGCGAAGTAATTTAATGTTCATGCTTTTGGTGCTCTATTCTCTGTTATCTATCGTCCTATATGCTTGTCTCTTTCAGTTAAGTAAAGGTGTGTGTGTGTGTGTGTGTGTGTGTGTGTGTGTGTGTGTGTGTGTGTGTGTGGTGTGTGTGTGCGTGCGCGCGTGCGCGCGTGCGTGCGTGCGTGTGTGTGTGTGTGTGTGTGTGTGTGTGTGTGTGTGTGTGTGTGTGTGTGTGTGTGTGTTGAAAGTATCACTGCAAACACTTTATATGAATTGATCTCTCTACCTATTTACTAGCTAGCTAGCTATCTGTATTTTCGTATGTCTGTCTGTCCGTCCGTCCGTTCATCCATTCATCCATCCATCCATTCATCTTTCGATCAACCGATCCACGTGCTGATTTATATGTACCTATGTATGTGTGCGCATTTGCTTACGCACTTCCCTGAGCTCAGTAAATCTTCAATACGTATAGTTGCGTTTTTCCGTCGCTAAATCTGAGTGTCATATTAACAGAAAGCATTAATAATAGCAACAACTGCACAACAGAATGATTAAAAAAAAAAAAACGATGAAAGAATGGAAGATAAAACCCGATCCCTGTAATACACCAAATGAAACAAACTAAAAAAGTTGTAAAGATTGAAATTCAATCGGTGTCAGTATAATACAAGCGCTAGATAAAACGAAATTAATCTCGTTAAAAAAAAGAAAATGAATTGTATAGTCCTTTCTTCAAAGGATAGATTTGCTTTATAGGATGTACAAAATGTATTTGCGTGTATGCTTTTACAGGCATGACCTTAACGAGACAACCCAAGCAATCAAAAGTTGATTCAATAGCAGAATATATTCTCGACTGAAGAGATGATTCTTTTCCGTCAAATGTGGCATGGATTGGGCATAAAAAGAAAAAAAAAAGTACTTGCAGAATTATCGTCAACGCATCCTCATTTTCCTAACTTTAAATCCGATTGAATCTGATGACTAAAAAGGAGTTGATGTATCAAAGGCATACGATACAGCAAACAATTTCACTCTTTGCCAGTACGCCGCCATTACTGCGCATGAACAGGATCTTGTTGTTTTGTAATTATTCTTGGTGATGGTGGTGGTGGTGGTGGTGGTCGTGGTGCTGGTGGTGGTGGTGCTGCTGCTGTTGTTCTTGTTGTTGTTGAATAGATAACTCTGTACGTGTGTGCCGGCATCAGAGCGCATGAAAAGGATCTTGCTGCTGCTGCTGTTGTTCTTGTTGTTGTTGAATAGATAACTCTGTACGTGTGTGCTGGCATCTGAGCACATGAAAAGGATCTTGCTGCTGCTGCTGTTGTTCTTGTTGTTGTTGAATAGATAACTCTGTACGTGTGTGCTGGCATCTGAGCACATGAAAAGGATCTTGCTGTTTTGTAACTGTTATTGTTGTTGTTGTTGTTGTTGATGTTATTGTTGTTCAATAGATGACTCTGTACGTGTGTGATGGCATCATTGTATATGAAAAGGACCTTAACACTAATTTGTACTTGTTGTTGTCGGTGGTGGCTGTGAAGGGGGTGTTTATTGTTGTTGTTGTTGTTCTAGTTGTTGTTGGTGATGGTGTTTTTGTTGCTATTGTTGTTGCTGCTGCTGTTGTTATTGTTGAGTGAATATCACTTATTGTAAGCAACATTATTTTCTGCAACTAATGCCTATGCTGACATGTAAAGCATTCTCTCTCTCTCTCTCTCTCCTCTCTCTCTCTCTCTCTCTCTCTCTCTCTCTCTCTCTCTCTCTCTCTCTCTCTCTCTCTGTCCGTACGAACGTACATACGTACATACGTACGAACGCATGTATGTATGTATATATGTATGTATGTATGTATGTATGTACGTGTGTATGTGTGTATGTAGGTATTATTATATTTTTATGTGTGTATATGTATGTATGTATGTATGTATGTTATTATTTATGCACGTTTGCATGTATGTGTGTATATGCATGTATGGTTGTATGGTCGTATTGTTGTATAGTTGTATGTATGTATGGTTGTAAGTACGGCGTGTGTGTGTGTGTGTGTGTGTGTGTGTGTGTGTGTGTGTGTGTGTGTGTGTGTGTGTATGCGTGTGTACATAAACGTATATATATAAATATATATATATATATATATATATATATGTACATACATACATATCTATCTATCTATCTATCTATCTATCTATCTATCTATGTGTCTGTATGCTTGTGTGCCTATGTATCTGTGTATCTGTATGTTTGTACGTATGTATGTATGTATGCATGCATGTATATATATATATATATATATATATATATATATATATATAAATGCATGCATTAATTGATATATGTCAATTATCTTATCTTTCTATCTATTTATTTATCTGTATGTCTGTCATTCTAAAAGAGAGAGAGAGAGAGAGAGAGAGAGAGAGAGAAAAGAGAGAGAGTGAGAGGGGGAGGAGAGAGAGAGAGAGAGAGAGAGAGAGAGAGAGAGAGAGAGAGAGGCAGACACACAGACAGACACACAGACACAAAGACAACATATGGAGCGGGGATTTGCAACTGCTTTTCCGAAGAAAAAAATGAAGTTGGGCGGGAGATATAAACAATACATGGAAAACAGTTCTTTTTTTTTGTTTACTTCAGGTACGCCTGGTGTCTACATCTGTGCTCGGAGCATTCTGCTGTAAGCACGACTGATTTAAAAAAGTTATGGACATAGGATCATTGCACCATGAGAGTAATAGACGTGTTCCTTCTTTGTTATTCAGTAGGCTCAGCGACGAAAGAAAGTACTCTTGTTCCTATCAGTCAAAGAAAAAGCAAACACACACGCAAAACAAGATTGCAAAACAACACTCAGTTTATACTGAATATTAAAACAGACAGCTACATTTTGGTCCGAGATGTTCGTCAGATGTCACAAACAACAGACAAACACCCACACCACCCCCACCCCCATCTCCCCCCCATGCCCCCCCCCCCAACACACACACACACACACACACACACACACACACACACACACACACACACACACACACACACACACAAATCCGCAGATAGTTGTCGACAGCCACGTAGAGAGTACTGTTTTGTGCACCTAGAGAGTATTGATTTGTACTTCTTTTTTGATGTCAGTTATTTGTAACTCTGGAGAGGATTACGACTGCTTCCTTTGTGTCTTCAGCTACGTTTGTGTTGGAGACGTTTGTGTCTTTAGCTTTAAACAAAACAGTAAAAACAAAAACAAGATGGTTTTTTGCCCCATAAGAAAATCTTTTCGAGTCCGCCGAAAACAAGGACAAACAAGTTACAAGACAAAATACGACGCGTTTCGACCTCCTAGTCCACCAAAAACAAGGGCAACCAAGTTACAAGACAAAACACGACGCGTTTCGACCTCTGAGGTCTTCTAAGAGGTCGAAACGCGTCGTGTGTTGTCATGTAACTTCTTTGTCTTTGTTTTTGGCGGACTCACTAAAAAAATTTTTTTTTTTTAATTGCTTCAAAATCCGTCCTCAGTCACCGCATTTGAAACTAGACGAGTTAAGTTTTCCAATATCCTATTGGCCCTAGAGGCAGTGTCAGAGGTTTACTGTGTACAGCGCATGGCATATCGGAAGGCGGAGCCTACCCCTCTGCTTTCAAGGCTTTGAACCTTGCCTGAACTGAATCAAATACCCATTTACTGCTGGGTGAATAGAGATGACTTTCAAAAGTCGAACAACTCTTACCCCACGAGTAGTTTAATCTCACGACAGTCAGCTCCGCTGGCAAACGCGCTGTCCATCTATCTTGATTATGGTTCCTGTCTGTTCTGTTCTGCTGCATGAGCAACGAGCTTTACTTTGAACGTTGCTGTGTGTGCTGATTTGTATTTTGGGGCTTGTTTTCAATAACACTACGCTTAGCTGTAGTACCCCTTTGTTGCCAACAAATTCAGGGCACAGAACTACTAACTAATGCTATTTGGCGGTACCAGTGCATCTGGCGCATAATTATCCAGGTACAAGACAGACATAACCAACACAAAATAATTCCTGAAATTCAAAAGAACAAATTCCAAGTTTTTGTATATTGTTTTGCAAAAAGAGAGAGAGAGAGAGAGAGAGAGAGAGAGAGAGAGAGAGAGAGAGAGAGAGAAGAAAAAAACAGACAAACAAACAAACAAACAAAACCAGTTTACGTTCCTAACAAGTTCATGAGAAATGAACTGTAGAGGTCAAACATGGTGCTGATTATGACCAAATTAGAGAGAGAGAGAGAGAGAGAGAGAGAGAGAGAGAGAGAGATGGATGAATCATCGACTTATGATTACCAGATTCATCATACCCCCCCCCCCCCCCCGCCCCCTTCTCCTCCTCAGACACCTCTTCCATCCCGTCATCCTTTTACCCTCCCTCCCCCCAAGCCTCCATCTCCCTCCCTCCCTCCCTCCCTCCCTCTCACCCCTCTCCCTCCGACGGAGTTTTTATCGCCCTCTTCTGGCCCGTCAGTCAGTCACACACTAATGAAAAACTATCGGACAGAATCCCACATTCCCGTCAAGTCTTTGGGGAGTCCCAGGTGGCTCAGAGGATCGATGGTTAGTTAAAGGGAGGCTGGCCCAGGCCGCTGCAGTCGCAGACTTTCTCGGTCTAATTGCATTAACTCTCCCACAGCCTCTTCTTCCTCATCGTCATGCCATTCGCACAGCCTGGGTGGGGGTGGGGGGGGGAGCACGCAGGTTTTGAAGTCGCTCTCCTCCCCCCCCCTCCCCCTCCCCCCCCCCCCCCCCCCCCTGCCCGCCCCCCTCCATGTCAAGTTTGCCTCTCCCGGTGATAAAGGTATTGGTTGGTTGGTTGGTTGGTTGGTTGGCAGAGTTTTGGTGAGATGATGAAAATGTCATTTGTGTTGGGAAACAGTTTGTATGAGCAGGAGATAATATTATATTCAGTTTTGTGGACCTTTTATAGGATGCCGATTTGTGCATGTGTTACTGTGTCGTGTTGTTGTTCTCTCTCTCTCTCTCTCTCTCTCTCTCTCTCTCTCTCTCTCTCTCTCTCTTTAAATCTCTGTTGGCATTTGCCACCATTATCTATCTATCTATGTATCTATCTATCTATCTATCTATATTATATATATATTTTTTTTTTTTTTTTCAGGTACTGTGAAGTACTGCGTTCCGACCGGCTCCTGCCCTGAGCTGAGTTTCCCATGCCCGATTAGAAAGCCTGGGACCGACTTCCATCCACGAAACGATTGTTTCTCTGAGAGCGTTGCTTAAATTTCCTTATCAACACAGCAGGTGTCTGTATCTCGCGGGTTCTGGTTGACACCGGGATGTCTTATGAAAATAAGCGTAGTGTACATCCCTGTCATGCACTCTCTCAGACCTGAATGGACATTTGTAGCAAAATCTTCAACACCCTCACTTCATCGATCGGCATTTACAAAAAAAAAAACATTTTTTTAAAAATCTCAAATTCTGTATCCTTTCACGCCCTCCTCCCATGAGACCTCAGTTCTAGATTGCCCTCGACGTCTCTGGCTTTGTCATGGACCTGTTCGGGTCACCAGTAACGGCCACTTCATTGGGACTGTCGTTGGACGGACGTGCTAGCAAACTCCGAAGGGAGAGCTCACTCATGTCGGCTCCGCCAATAAGAAATTATTGTCGTCATAAAAGGATTCTCTGGGAGCTGTTTTCACCGGGCGACAACACCGGCATGGAAAACAAACTGCGGTGCTTCTAACATGGTATCTGCATGTAGTAGGTGAATACTCACGACTGTCCCCACCAATCACAAGGGAGTGTACAAACTTGGAAGAATCCGGTAGCCTGTCACATGCTAATATATCTAAATTAAGTGATGGAGATGAAAAATTTAAAGACGGTGTTCAGTCTGGTTTGTAATCTAGCTTCAGTTGACTTTTTTTCCACAGACAAATTCTATCGCAACTTCGAATGAAACAAAACACAAAATAAACTAGATCAATCATTCAAACAAACAAAGACGTCACTCAGAGCTAGAGGTCAAACAAAGCCACATGTTTATAATCATGTTCAGCTACTATGTTTTCCCCCAAGCACGAGGAATAGCAACGATCGATGATTGGTAGTCAGAACCGTCGGTAATTTTTACACAGCATGATGTGAAAATCATAGCACGTTGCCAGTTGGGTTGTGGGTGAGGAAGCGCGAACTGAGCTCAATTGATTATGTATGCATGCATGCGCGCGCGCGCGCGCGCGCGCGCGCGTGTGTGTGTGTGTGTGTGTGTGTGTGTGTGTGTGTGCGTGTGTGTGAAGTCAAGTCAAAGTGATCTTTATTGAGGGTAAAACGGTATTCTTCACAGGATTGTGTGTGTGTGTGTGTGTATGTGTGTGTGTGTGTGTGTGTGTGTGTGTGTGTGTGTGTGTGTGTGTGTGTGTACGTGTGTGTGTGTGTGTGTGTGTGTGTGTGTGTGTGTACGTGTGTGTGTGTGTGTGTGTGTGTGTGTGTGTTGTGTGTGTGTGTGTGTGTGTGTGTGTGTGTGTGTGTGTGTGTGTGTGTGTTGTGAAGTCAAGTCAAAGTGATCTTTATTGAGGGTAAAACGGTATTCTTCACAGGATTTGTGTGTGTGTGTGTGTGTGTGTGTGTGTGTGTGTGTGTGTGTGTGTGTGTGTGTGTGTGTGTGTGTGTGTGTGTTCCATTCTGCCATCCAGAAAATAAGCATAAGAATAAAGAAGAAACAAACAAAATCGTGAAATGGTAAATGATGAGTCAACAAAAAAAAGAAAGAAACTTAAAGAAACCAATACACAAAAAGTATCACAATCCTATCAGAATTCTACCAAAGTTGCACCATATGTCGATAAACTTTGTAATAAACATTATATAGCGCATCAGAAACGGGCATAGTCCAAATTCAGAGCACACACACACATACATACTCTCTCTCTCTCTCTCTCTCTCTCTCTCTCTCTCACACACACACACACACACACACACACACACACACACACACACACACACACACACACACACACACACACACGCATGCATGTATACATAATTTATTATTACACATTAATTAATTACACATACAAGCAAGCACTCACACGCAAAGGCATAATGTGCTCCCTCCTCTCTCTCTCTCTCTCTCTCTCTCTCTCTCTCTCAACACGTACACACGCTCTTGCCTCTCTCTCACGTGGATTTCATTTCACAATGGAAACCTCCGGGCCAAGCATTTTTCTCTGCAGGGGAGTGAACTGCGCCTCCCTGGGAAATGACGTCTTCACCAGGACAACTCCGATGTTAGTTCGTCAGGGGACGGAATTCTCTGGGAGCTGTTTTCACCGGGCGACAACACCGGCATGGAAAACAAACTGCGGTGCTTCTAACATGGTATCCGCATGTAGCAGGTGAATACCCACGACTGTCCCCACCAATCACAAGGGAGTGTACAAACTTGGGAGAATCCGGTAGAGAGAGAGAGAGAGAGAGAGAGAGAGAGAGAGAGAGAGAGAGAGAGAGAGAGAGAGAGAGAGAGAGAGAGAAAGAGAGAGATTACATTTATTATATCCATTACCCTCATATAGCATCACTCCTACAGACAAATCGATCCCCATGCGATTGTCTCATCCTTAGACCAGATTCAGTGGTGGAATCAGCGACAGCAGCAGCTGCAGTAGTAGTAGCAGTAGTAGTAGTAGGAGGAGGAGGAGGAGGAGCAGCAGCAGCAGCAGCAGTAGTAGTTGTATTGTTGTTGTTGCTGTTGCTGCTGTTGTTGTAATGATGAAGACGATAATGATGGTGGTGGTGAAGAAGAAGAAGAAGAAGAAGAAGATGATGATGATGATGATGATGATGATCGTAGTAGTAGTAGTAGTAGTAGTAGTAGTAGTAGTAGTAGTAGTAGTTAGTAGCAGCTGTTGTTGTTGTCGTCGTCGTCGTCGTCGTCGCGTCGTTGTAGTTGTCGTCGTCGTCGTTGTTGTTGTCGCCATGATGATGATAACGATAATGATGATGGTGATGATGTGGAAGTCGATAATGATGATTATGGTAGTAGTAGTAGTAGTAGTATAGTAGTAAGCAGCAGCAGCAGCCAGCAGCAGCAGCAGTAGTAGTAGTAGTAGCAGCAGCAGCAGCAGGAGTAGTAGTAGTTGTAGTAGCCGTTGTTTGTTGTTCTTGTTGTTGTTCTTGTTGATGTTCTTGTTCTTGTTG
>CM065740.1:22201681-22211681 GCA_033310375.1 Conus canariensis
TGGTGTGTGTGTGTGTGTGTGTGTGTGTGCTGGTGATATGTGTGGGTGTGCATACTTGCTTATGGACAAGTGTGTGTGTGTGTGTGTGTGTGTGTGGTGGTGTGTGTGTGTGTGTGTACGTGCTGGTGATATGTGTGGGTGTGCATACTTGCTCATGCACAAGTGTGTGTGTGTGTGTGTGTGTGTGTGGTGTGTGTGTGTGTGTGTGTGTGTGTGTGTGTGTGTGTGTGTGTGTAGGCGTGCACGCGCGCGGGCGCGCGCACGCTACAGCTCTCTCTAACTTGTCTTTTTCTCTGGTCATCCCACCATTCGTCAGATGTGACGCTATACATGAGGGAAATACAAGAGCAAGATCTTCCGAGGACTTTCTTTCATGTAGTGACAAGGAACACAAGCGTGAGCTGTACCAACTCTTCCGTCGTTGTAGCAGTGATTTAGTTTTAGATCAGGATACTCAGCTACCTTGGCATCTAAAGGAAATGCCCCAGTAAGTAATTCTGTGGTGTTCTTACTGTCAAGGAATCGAAAATAGAATCCAATCACACTCCAAAGCAGTCAGCGAAGGTTACAAAAGTAAAGTTGGAGGGGGGGGGGGGGAGGGAGGGGAGGGGACTAAAATGAAGTAAGCTGCATAAAACTAAAATTACAGTGCAGAGAGTAATAAGTCAGGGGATATCGTCGAGCGTCAAGCGTATCTTGCGCATCCACTCCAGAATGCAAGGGTGGTTAAAAAAAAAAATGTCCACAGTCAGAGTGATCACCTCCACTGTTTAATAGCTCCCACATGGTTAGTCACGACAGTGCTGACAGCAGTTAAGGGAACTGAGCAAAGTAGCTTTTAGTTCGATCTTCTAAGAGATGCAATCTCGCTTCCAAACAATAATATGTTGAGTAAAGGGGGGGGGGGGGAGAGGGTGGTATAACAGATGCAGACTAATCATTCCTCTGTCGTTATAACAATAGCTTGGCATAGAAAAAAGGGGTGCAGATTAGAAGTGGCACGGGGGAAACTGCGCAAGATAGTGGAACTTTAAAAAAGGGCATTGTAACATGTATGGACAATTTTCCTCTGGCACTATATGGGGACTTTAACAGCCCACCCTGAAAACACAATGCCCGTTTAGAGGTCTTTCGGCTGCAGATTCACACTCATCAGTGGAACACGGTTCACTATGGTGGCGTTCCTCCCTTGGCATTGAAGGAAAATATGTCATATGATCTTGTGGTGTTCTCATCAACAAGGATTCGAAAACAGACCACAATGGCATTCTCGATGTAGCCAGTGAAAGGTTAAACAGTGAAATAAGAGAAAACAGCAAAAAGAAATAAGTTTCATAAAAAAACTGAAGTCATTAAGTAAAGAGTAATAGATGTAGGCGGGAAGCCTTGGGCGATGCTAGGGGATCCATTTAGGATACGAGGGAGGTCAAAAGGAGGGGTCAGTCCGACTGTTGTACAAAACCAAAGTGTTACACGTCAATGCTGACAGCAGTTGCGAACTGTGCAGACAAACCTTTCCATGGATCTCCCAAAGTGTTTGAGCATTATTGATTTTACAGCTACCTTCCCCCCCCCCCCCCATCCCAAATTTATCGATCAAACAACTTAGCACTTGAGCTTAAGCTTAAGCTGAGTAAACATCTTCATTTATTGGAAAGGGCCAATGGGAGGCACGAACATGTCATGCTGGGTGTTTTCGATGACAATTGCGGTTGTTTCTGACTAACGGAGACAGTTTTATTGCCAGCTGAACGTGAATCGAGGCCGTCCTATCCATGCTTATTGCCTGAAAACGAAAAACGACAAAAATGTTTATGATCTCTTTAAACGACACCTCGAAAATAATGTCCCTTGTGGCCTTGGCTGTCCAATTGAAATGGCCGCTGGCGTTTCCGTGAAACGTCATCATTATCAAAACATCCATGCTGATACAAAAGATCGTATACCTGACGTTATTAAGTCTAATGTGCGAACTCTTATCATTATAAACAACAGGGCAGATAGCGGAGTATTTGAAGTAATCGTAATGGGGGGGGGGGGGGGGGCGTGAGGGGGGTGTACATCTGCATTTACTGTCGAATTCACGAATTAGATTTGTAACATTACATTTCTGCATTTGTGTAGTTCCACATGCTGTCTGTCTGTCTGTCTGTCTGTCTGTCTCTGTCTCTCTCTCTCTCTCTCTTTCACACACACACACACACACACACACACACACACACACACCACACACACACACACACACACACACACACACACACATATATATATATATATATGCGCGCTCGGATATACATGTTTGTGTTTTGATATGGAGGTACATGTGCTATCACTGACACGATGTCTTACATAACTTATTTATAGATTAGTATCCTATCAGTGACACCATGCTTTATGTAACTATCTTACATATTGATATGCTCCTGGTTATCACAAATTGAAATCTATACTTAGTATGATCCATTCCAGTGTACCTGTACACGCCAGAGAGAGAGAGAGAGAGAGAGAGAGAGAGAGAGAGAGAGAGAGAGAGAGAGAGAGAGAGAGAGAAGAGAGAGAGAGAGAGAGAGAGAGAGATGAACTGTTTTCCTTTTAGTGAGTGATTGTTCTTACCCTGATGCGGATGCTGGCGGAAAGCTTGCTCGGAGTAAATTGCTTCCCTTCACCTAGTCCTGTGCCGCTGGTTTCCCCTTTACTTCTCTCTCTTTGACCATACCAAGAGAGAGAGAGAGAGAGAGAGAGAGAGAAGAGAGAGAGAGAGAGAGACAGACAGACAGACAGACAGACAGACAGACAACTTGCAAAATACGAACTGTTTAAAGTGACAAAACAACAACAACAACAACAAAAACCAGTGAATATTTCCTGGCGTGAAGAAAGTTAGATTGGTCAAAAGACAGAAGATCAGAGTAAAAGAGCATTTAGAGAGAGAGAGAGAGAGAGAGAGAGAGAGAGAGAGAGAGAGAGAGAGAGAGAGAGAGAGAGAGAGAGAGAGAGAGGAGAGAGAGAGAGAGAGAGAGAGAGAGAGAGAGCAGGCGCTACCTACACAAAATCAGATGGAGCAATGTATGCGGCTACCCCCTCCACCACCACCCCCCCCCCTTCCTACCCCTCCATTCTCCTTCAGCGTCCCCTCAAGGGCAGCAAGTGCGCATGGTCACACATCAATGGAAAAAATCCATTGCTATGCATCTGATGTTGACCCTTTCTTTCACACCGTCTGCCATTGTCCAGATGTCACGCTACAGTGGGTACAGATGAGAACACGACCTGAACAAGGCAGTTAGGTGTTCCTCTTGCTCATCGGTCCACCATTTTGTATTGCAGTATCCTGCAGTCTACCCGCCCCCAAAACCAATTGCATCATACACACACACACAACGCACGCACGCTCGCACGCTCGCACGCAAGCACGCTCGCATCTACGCACGCACTTATGTACACATGTAGATGCAATTCGCATACATTCGTGAGCACACTCACGCATGTGTGTGTGTGTGTGTGTGTGTGTGTGTGTGTGTTCTCTCTCTCTCTCTCTCTCTCTCTCTCTCTCTCTCTCTCTCTCTCTCTCTCTCTGTGGAATTCAATGCACGAACTTAATCATTTGGGGGGGGGGGGGGGGGGGTTAGATAGTGTGTAACAGCAACTGCTTGTGAAATTCAATCCACCCACAACATAGTTTTGTTCCTGGGTGTTTAACATCTTGTAGAAACAGCTGCTTGTGGAATTCAATCCTCCTATTAAATCATTTTCATTTTCTGTTTATGTATTTTGTAGTAGCGACAGTAACAGCAACAGCAGCAGCAGCACCAGTAGTAGTAGTCGTAGTCATAGTCGTAGTAGTAGTAGTAGTAGTTGTTGTTGTTGTTGTTGTTGTTGTAGCAAAAGCATTAGTATAAAGAGCTTTAGTTAACGACACTGCTCCGAAAGTTTAGTAGAGTTTGTTGATCCAGATCTTGCTGCCATCATACCTTCGTCTTCATCCAATACCTCCCGCCACCCCCCCCCCCCCCCACGCTCCTACCCCTCCCCGCTCCTCCCCCCCCCCCCACCGTTTCTCTCTCTCTCTCCTCTTCTCTCTCTCTCTCTTCTCTCTCTCTCACCACACACACACACACACACACACACACACACACACACACACACACACACACACATATACACAAACACACACTGCACACGCAACCCTGCGCCCACCCACTCTCTGTCTCTCTGTCTCTCTGTCTCTCTCTCTCTCTCTCTCTCCTCTCTCTCTCTCTGCAAAAGGGTTCACGGATTATTCTCAAGCTGTTTTTCGGATTCTATCGGACGGTCGAACCATGTTAATGTTGTGCAGATCTTCTTATGGTGACGATACTGTGGCGAATCCGAAGATCAAGGGGCGTTATAGAAGTCGTACAAAGACACTCAGTTTCACGCCCCCGATCTCTCCCCACGAAAGAAGATTATGGTTTTCCACGGCTGAGTTCATATCTAAGGTCGACCGATCGGTAAAGGTAGTTGATACCCGTTTTTTTCCTCGTCTGTCTTGAGGTAATCTTTCGATATTTTGGCATTTTTCGTTCCTCATCAATAGTTTATCTACAGAGAGAGAGAGAGAGGAGAGAGAGGAGAGAGAGAGAGAGAGAGAGAGAGAGAGTTCACGAGAGAGTTCGCGAGTTCGCTTTATTTGTGCTTTTACTAGTTTGATTCGCGAAAAACAAAGAATTCCGTATTCTATATAGAGGAACATCGCTATCAGTAGAATTACTACAGTACTACTATTGCTGCTGCTACTACTACTTACTACTACTACTACTATTGCTGCTGCTGCTGCTGCTGCTACTACTACTACTACTTACTACTACTACTACTACTACTACAACTACTACTACTACTACTACTACTACTACACTACTACTACTACTACTACTACTACCAATGATTATAATAAAAATAAAACAGTAGTAATTACAAAATCAATAACAACAGTAGCAACTGCAACAACAACAACAATGACAACAACAATAGAAATAACAATGATGATGATGATGATAAAATAATGATGTTAATAATGATAGTAGTAGTAGTAGTAGTAGTAGTTGTTGTTGTTGTTGTTGTTGTTGTTGTTGTTGTTGTTGCAGAAGCAGTAGTAGTAGTAGAAGTATATAATACAATTGCTGAGCGCCTATGATATCTTTATTTTACCGCAACTTCCACCTTCAGAAACTTTCATAAGATCTGTCGCCTATTCTTCTACAGAAATTCTAGTCAATCGAAAGCCTTCGTCTTGCTCCTAGCACACCTTTTTCCACCAGCCCCATCCACCGTATTATAAACAAAACCATCGTTCTACACCATGCATGTCCACCCCCCCACCCCCCCTCTCTAATCCCTTCTTAACCATTGACCTCTCTTCTCTCCCAGTCCGGAGTCTGGGTCAACACACTCACCCCCACGTGTATGATTCCTTGCCAGGAGGGAAAAGAACGATAGCAACAGACATTCGAATGGCGTATGATGTTCCTACCAATCACACGAAAGTGAACAGAATTTGGCCGGTCATGTCGCCTCACATTGATGGCAATATCTAGAAAGAAAACGCACGGATATGAGCAATAAAGACAATGTTCAAAACAACATCTAGAAAGAAAAAGACACGGATATGAACAATAAAGACAATGTTCAGTCTAATTTCTCAATCATTTTTTTTTCGGTTTAAAATCTAGATAGTCTTGTATACAAACTAGATAAGTATTGTGTTTAAGAGGTGAAGATCATTAAGGAAAATCTAATTATGCTCAGTTATTATCCCCATCTCACCCCCCAACCCTCAGAATCTTAACTCTCTAGGGCCCATCACTCTGATTGCGGCCGGAAGCAAACTGCAGGTTCCGGTCAGCGACAGGCGTGGAGAGAGAGAGAGAGAGAGAGAGAGAGAGAGAGAGAGAGAGAGAGAGATTTGGGGCCAAGGACAATGTATTAAGAAAACATCGCGCACTCCTACATTTCCGTCACCGCTCGACAGCCCCGTTCGTTTCAATTGACGGAGTAGGGTTAGTCCTGTCCAAAGCGCAATTTCTAACGAAAAAAAAAGGCTTTTTGTTCTCTTCGTTTTGTTAACCCACCATGCTTCATGAATGAAGATGTGGCCTATGTCTACAATGCTTTCTTTTTTGTTTTTGTTACGTAGGAGGACATAATGCAATACGCAGTGTGTTTGCGTGCATGCGTGCTTGCGTGAGAGCGTGGGTGCCTCTGTGTGTGTGTGTGTGTGTGTGTGTGTGTGTGTGTGTGTGCGTGCGTGCGTGCGTGGTGTGTGTGTGTGTGTGTGTGTGTGTGTGTGGGTGTGTGTGTGTGTGTGTGTGCGTGCGTAAAGTGGTGAATCGATAGATATGGGAGTGTATTAACTGGTGTGTGTATGCATTGGTGTGTGTGTGCGCGCACACACACACACACACACACACACACACACACACACACACACACACACACACACACCACACACCAATGCATACACACACCAGTTAATACACTCCCATATCTATCGATTCACCACTTTACACACGTGCATCCCTTGGACACACACACACACACACACACACACACAACACACACCAATGCACACGGGCGCGTGCGCGCTCGCACACACACACACACACACACACACACACACACACACACACACACACACACACACACACACACACACACATGCACACGGGCGCGTGCGCGCTCGCACATACACACACACACACACACACACACACACACACACACACACACACACACACACACACACACACACACACACATAATGCATACACAAAGTCTCAGCCTCACTTTTTTCAAGGAGGTGTGTGTGTGTGTGTGTGTGTGTGTGTGTGTGTGTGTGTGTGTGTGTGTGTGTGTGTGTGGGGTGAATGTTCAGGCGATGGCATGGTAATTATATGTCATCAGCAACCACAATAATAACACAACAGCAACAGCACAAAACAACAACAACACACAACAACAACAACAACAACAAACAACACACACACACACACACACACACACACACACACACACACACACACACACACCAATGCATACACACACCAGTTAATGCACTCCCATATCTATCGATTCACCACTTTACACACGTGCATCCCTTGGACAACCAGGAAGCTGGGGCAACATTCACTATTCCTTCTTTAAAATTGGAAAGATCGTTGTTTTATGTCCAAAAAGACAGATCCATATTCACGGCAGAGCTCACTGCCATTCTAATGGCCTTATATTATCTACTTGATTTTTCTAAACATATATTTCAGTTGTTTTTTTTCTGTGTTGATTCAAAGTCAGTTTTATATGGCTCTAAGCAAATCAAACTCTACAGTTAAACAACATCTTCTCGTTGAAATCAAATATTCAATACGTCTCCTTTGAAAGGTGGTAATGTTCCATTCTGCTAGATTTCATCACATTGTAGAATCCTTTGTAACGAAAGAGCTGATAGTCTGGCAAGAAGTGGAGAAAACTGCTGACAGTGCGTATGGTTTAGGTATTCCTCTGTCTCTTTTAGAGGATTATAGGCTATCACAGAAAGTGTGTTGGAAGCACTTCAGAAAGAAGCTGAAGGATTCTGGGTACTTTCTGCCCAACCCCCCCCCCCCCCCCCCAAAATCAGCCATCCAAGGTATGATACTATCTCAAGAACTCGAAATGGCTTAAATCATGCTAGGTGAATGACTTCTTAGATCTACAAGCTTAAACTAAATGCTTTCAAAACAAAATTTACTAATGATATAACATGCATTTGTGGTGAAAAAAATATCAACTATGCATATACTTCTAAAATGTAAACAGTCGAAAAAGTGTTGTGCCTGCTTTATCTGAATCTTCCCTGGATGAAATCGTAAACAGTTCCTAACTAAATATGTGACACTGGATTAGCATTAACTCAAAGTCCGATTTTTACCTACCTGTAATGAGATGCAGATGTTGTATATTTGTATTTGATGTTACTTGGATTATTCTTGATTGTCTCTGCGTTCTTCTTTTTTTAATTGTTCCTTTTTTTGGGCTAAGATCACATAACGTGAATAGACATTAAAATGAAGACTATTATAATTATTTGCATCACATCATTGATGATGCACGTTTACCAGTTCACATACGTTTACAGTAAAAACAGGTGATCCTGAGAGATTTAAAGTCTATCTCAGTTGACTTGTGTTTGGTTGTTTGTGTTTGCAATTGGAAAGGCCCAGTATGAGTCTGAACCCTGTATCTAGGAGTCTTCGCAATGTTGGTGTTGAAGTTTTCCAATATTTTGGGTGATGTTTCTTGCTGTTCCATTAAGTGTGAAAATGCGGACATATTTTGATATTGAGCTCTGAAAGAAGGTCTATAGCATAGTGGCCTTGATCTTGTTTGCTGAAGTGGTTCAATAAATTTCTGATCACATCAGAACGGCCCAGCTGTAATCCAGTTCTTATCATTGCCTTGCCTGCCAGTGTCTCCAGATCTGCTCTCTCGTTTCCTTTAACTCTTGCATGTTCTGGGCAATGTATTCACATGGGCGACAAATTGGGCAGGGGCGACAGATTGGTCGTTAACAGCCTGTCCAACGGAAGGCTGCACATTACTTCATGCAGAGCAGGGGTTTCCCATAATCAGTTTTCACTTTCTGAGGCAGGTTCATGGAGTCAGTCAGTATCATGGCTTGTTGAGTTCTAAGCTGGTCTGTGGAAGAGAGCCAGTGGAGCATGTGTGTCACCGCTTCGACCTCCATTGTTAGACTTGAAGCTGACACGACAAAAAAGCAGAAGAGCACACAAAACAAAGTGTGAAGTAACGCAGTTTTAATGCACGACACGAAACAGGACAAGACATTTTCGGCAATATGCCTTCCTCAGCGACAAAAAAAAAAAAAAACAGTACAGACATCAACATGCACAACATTCCCCTTGTGAAGCCAAAGTGGTGAATGAAGAACTTGAAGTTGTTAAACTGTATGCTCCATTGTCTTCCGGAATAGTTCAATGTCAAAAAGGTGTTGCATAGTTTCAATGTGTACGACTTTCCCAAGATCCGTCTCTTTGCTTCATTTTGAATTCTGTTTAATTTAAGTAGATTATTCTTGAGCAATGTTATAAACCCTAATTCGTAAGAGAAAGGATTTAAAAAAAAACAAAAAAAAAACACAAATGGTCAGAGTTACAAAGTAATAAGAAAATGAACACAGAATAAGACAGAAATCTGGGGACTTGTAAGGAAAATAAACATGTCAGCTTGTGCGAGTGATATCGAAAGTCTGACTGAATGTGCAAAAATTTGAAAAATACATTTGAAAGGTGAAAAGAAGAATGTAAAAAGTAGATATAACAATCTGCAAGTAAAAACAAAGGGAAATAGAGAACTCTAAAGAGAGAGAGAGAGAGAGAGAGAGAGGAGAGAGAGAGAGAGAGAGAAGGCGAGAAAGAGACAGACAGACAAACAGAGAGACGACAGACAGACAGACAGACAGACAGACAGACAGAGAGAGAGAAGAAAGAGAGAGAGAGAGAGGGCGAGAAAGAGACAGACAGACGGACAGAGAGAGAGAGAGAGAGAGAGGGCGAGAAAGAGACAGACAGACAAACAGAGAGAGAGAGAGAGAGAGAAGTAGTGGACAGAATGAGAGATGAAGAGAAAGAAGGAATCAAAATTAAGTGAACTTCTATAGATTACAGAAGATTAGATCAGTTTATCATCACAAAATCGTCTTCGGATGAAAACATTTCTACTGCAGTTTAAGTTAATCCCTCCTTTGTATTGCTCCTCTCCCTCACTCCCTCCCTCTGTCTCGAACACAACACACACACACACACACACACACACACACACACACACACACACACACACACACACACACACATATGTGCGCACACGCGCGCGCGTGCGCACACACACACACACACACACACACACACACACACACACACACACACACACACACACACACACACACTCACACACATACATGCAAGCATAC
>CM065740.1:22216681-22229247 GCA_033310375.1 Conus canariensis
ACACACACACACACACACACACACACACACACACAGAGTGGAAAAGGAGCAGATTACATCACCAAAGTTAACGTTGCAAAATGAACAACGAAAGAGCAGGAGCAACGTTCCGAAGAAACGAAAAGCCAGACAAAGAATTGATGTGTTTTAAATTGTAAAGACATCTTTATGACTTCTCGTCAAAATAAAGCATTTGCCATATTGATGGAGAAGAATTTTTTTTTTTTTAACCCTGATTTTGTGTATTATTTGATCTGGGGAGTATGACTGCCTTGAAGAGATTGAACTGAGCGTTATAACGAATAGGCAACATGTATTGGGGTCTGCTTGTGAAACGGGTTATAGAGTGAAAGTTAACAGTACAAAAACTCTCTCTCTCTGTCTCTCTGTCTCTCTCTCTCTCTGTCTCTGTCTCTCTCTCTCTCTCTCTCTCTCTCTCTCTCTCTCTCTCTCTCTCTCTCGTGTCATCGTCCGCAGAGACGCCACAGACGCGACGCGTGAAAGAACGGAAATGACGTCTTACTCCCCCCCCCCCCCCCCCTTCACCTGTCTAGTTCCTGTCGTCCGGTGTTTGCTCCAAGCCACCAGGACCTCCCACTGTTGATAGGGAAATGGGGGCTTTTGTCCCCGTGTTGAATGATAGGACATGGAGAGATGGAGGAGATTCGACATGTGTGCACGACTACTGTTACTGTAGACTGAAGGATCTGTCTTGCCTTTTCTAAGAGATCCGCATGCGTCATGTCTACCCTTCGTGCATTCCCTATCTTTCTATCTTGGCAGTTATAATCTATGTGGTCTTCCGAAATACTGGAGCATGATTTAAATCTGTCTGATGTCGAGCTACCTCTTTTTGTTATGTCCGATTTAAAGAATTTTTTTTCTGTCTTATCTTCTTTACCCCTGTAAACGGCCTTACACCAATACCACTCAATGATTAGAGAAATGATGACTATTCCGCCCAGCAAAAGGGACGAACAAAAGACAAGACAAAACGCTTGTTTGTCCCTTTAGTTCAGCCGGAATAATCATGGAATCTCTTATACATTGGTTTCACTTTCCGCCCGCGGTCACCTCACTTTGAAACTAAATACCACTCATGAAAGGCCCCTCGTCCAAAGCAGCATCTAAAGTCTATCTCTCACAGTATGAGCAGCAAAGACGCTATAGACAATGGCGTGTCATATTTCTAATCCTTTCAAAATTCCGAGTACACAAACCACACTGTTGCTGAGTGATTTCAGTGAATTCTTAAGAAAATTGCTGCAGTCTACAATACACGGCAGGATATTAAGAAATGGCAAGGGACGGGCAGCATTTCTGCTGTTTAGCTGATAATGGCGCCCTTCAGATCCCACTCGACAGCCAAGGTCGGTTTTCTGTTTTCTTTTTTCTTGTTTATCACCGATGTGGTATTCTTTGTGGGTTTTTTCTTTCTTGCATCCAGGTTTGGAAAGAAGTAAACAGCCCATCCATTGATCCTGTTGTAAAATGTTGGTGTGTGTAAGGCAAAGACTTTAAAGACCAACGTCAAGTCCTTCTTAAGATATGGAGGTCAAGCTGGACGACGACAGCGATGATCACCACCACAGCCCAGACCTGCGTCACTGAAAATACGCCAAAACAGAAATACTAGGGCAGTAAAAGTTAGACAGACGTCTTTCTTACACGTTACAAATCAAACACAAATAGGATCACCGACAACAACAAAAAAGGGGGAAAAAAATGCCAAGGTAGAAGCTGGCCTGGGATTTAAACATGTTCTTTCTGGTACCAACCTCTATCCAGGAAGTACTGTTGTGTGCATTATTTGTTCCTTATTTGTTATATATGAAGGAGACATATATACGTCACATCTGTTTTGTATAGTGTATTGAATAAGCGTTGCCTGGATCTGTTTTGTGTTTTAATTTGTATTATGGCATGAGTGACAATTTGTTTATTCATGCAGTTCCCAACGGCTTAGAATGAAGGATCAGTAAAGGACGGTTATGCACTTTGACAGGTGTGGATGATGACGTATGTTGAAAACAGGTATTGCTTTCGCAAGCTATGGCATTATTTTTTTTTCTGTTCAGGTATCGGCTGTAAGTAGATATCAACAGGTTAGTAACTATATTAGCCACCAGGTTTATTTTTTTCCCCATTAATACCACTAAGGCGTCTGGTGTAGCTTTGCTTAACGAAACTACCAACATTTTGCACTTTGTAAACATAGAATAGTGATCTGTTTAACATTGACATAATACGTCAGCGTTTGAAAATTATACGTATGCGTCTTTCTATTTTGATCGTGGAATTACTTTTTTTTTTTAATTTAAAAAAGAAAAAAAAAAAAAGAAAACTTATGCGCTCAAGTTATCAATTATTTTCCTTCGAAGACAAGAGATAACAGTTCTTTTTTGGAGTCCGTTTCAAATATCTTACTCAATTTCTTTGCCTTTTAAAGCCTCTTCTATTTTAAAAGGTAGAGCCTGAGATCTTTAAGACACTTTTTTTTTTAGTTCGTTTCATGTATTATCTGACTACATTTCTTTGCTGTTCAACGCCTGTTCTGTTTCGCGATGCAGGAAACGGGTCTTTTTATCCAGCTGCATGATCGATTCCGTTTGTTATCTAAAGGTGTTTTTGACACGTAGTATTATCATAAATGTGGTATAGAAGACGTTAAGCGTCGTTATGGATGGGTCTTCGGGAACGATGTTTTTGCCAAGCTTTATCAGTTCTGGTCTAGGGCCATCAGCGACGAGGGATCCAAGCCAGTATTCCTTGTCAGCGCAGCAAAGACAACATGAGCACTGTCCACAGTGAACCCTAAATGGAACGACAATGGCATTTCCATGAAACACAAAATCAGGCTCCTGCCTGCCTTATGTTATTCCGTCTTCCTACGAGTAAGTGAGTGAGTGATTTCTTTAATGTAGAGTCTGTTCACACTTGGTTTTATTAGACTTTAAACAGAAAAAAGGAGCGAGGAGAAGGGGAGTGTTTATAAAAAAAAATCTATTAATCTGATGCATGGAAAGCAATTTTTGCTATTTGCAATATTTCTGGTTTGTGGGTTATTGGTTTGGTAGATCATGCACAGTCCCATCCACGTTCGATTCTTCATATAATGAAGTTAGTATTGAACAATGAAAAAGAACATGGTCCACTGATAGAAGGCTTGAACAATCGCACGTAACATTTTAGGGGAAAAAAATGTTGTTTTCCACGAATTCAGTCAAAGTTTGTATATCAAAGATGACAAATATCGTGGACATGATAAGATTTCACACTTCTCTGGAAGGTGTTCACTGTTCACGCATATTTTCAATAACAAACAGTGCGCATGCTGGACATAGACCTTCACAGCGGATCTGGAATCAAGCTCTACTACCATGAACGAAGGAAAGAAAATTCGGTTTGGCATTATAGCTAAACAAGAACAAGAACAGACAATGGTCTGCATGCATTGCAGAATGGACAGAGACAAGGTCTGCGATGAACCATACCTTGGTACACAGCCAACAGAGGCGGAGGAACCGGGTGAATGATGAGTCCGTGCTATGCCCTGATTACTCTTCTCGGAGTCAAGGTGAAAAGAGAAAGACAAAAACAGATATTCACTTTAAAGGCAGGTACATGTTCTAATAAAATATTTTCTGCAAAATAAAATAATACAAACGTTCACCATTATGATACTTCATGTATCTATATTGAAAAACCTGTCTTGTTATCAATTTCGTGAAACAAAGTAGAAAGAATAGTGTAGAAAGTCTAGTTGTTACTTAAAAGGTGGAACTCTCTTTAAACTGTCTGACTGGTTGGTTGTCGACATTGCGTGAACGAATGTCACACACACACACACACACACACACACACACACACACACACACACACACACACACACACACGCACGCACGCACACACGCACGCACGCACGCACGCACGCACCACACACACACACACACACACACACACACACACACATACACACACACACACACACACACACACACACACACACACACACACACACACACTGTACCTTGATACGTGTATTAACTTTTAAATCATGTTACGTAGAAGACATCTAAAAAAAAAAGGACTGGATTAAGAAAGCACTTTGGTCTGAAAATGTCTTTCCGTACATAGATGAACCAGGCTTAACATATCATTGAAAACCATGGATGACTTGTACCTTCAATCCCAAAAGAAAAAGAGAGGTGTGATATTTGATATGGAATCATACGCGGGAGTGTGACAGGTCTCCGACGTTCCCCCAGGGATGCAGGGGGGGGGGGGGGGTATAGACAGAAGCATTCACGTTTTCACAACCCAAATGCGCTCTCGCATAGGCGACGCACTCTGTCACTCACATCGGGCCCGCACAAAGGTGACGAGAAATCATTAACATTTCATAGAAAATGATCAAATCTTATTCAGCTTGACTCCGAACCCCCACCCGTCGCTACACAACACACTTATCTGTATCATACAAAATGTAAACATCATACAGACAATCTGGTACTCTCACCTCCTTTCCTTCAATGACTCTTACTTAACCAGGAAAGACAACATTCCACTATTCTGGTTGCACACTTGTAAACTTAAGAACAAACAAACGTTCAGAACTTGCCAGTGTTCTCTTGGTTGATCAGTCCATCAGTCAGTTCTCTCATCACTCAGTGCCACAACCATCGCTGAAGCTGCCACACTGTTGTGTCCTCCTGATCGGTCAAATCCCAGTTGGGGGACACTGGCAACGTAGCTCGAGTTGCACCCTCAGACCGAGTCTCCCGGACTCCGCTGAACTTCACCCTCTCCACGGAAAGGGCTCCAGTTGGCCTCTCCCACATGTCTTCTTTTGCTGCAAACACCCCACCGTTGTCTGGCAGCTTCCTGCCTAGGCCCCAACAGGTTGACACGTCTTGCTGTCTACCGTCTCCGCACAGGAGGCAATACGCTAACGTTGTCGGCTCCGAGGCTACAAGCAACCTCCACTGTCTTACGTCCCCACCCAGGAGACAATTCTTAATCGTCGTCGGCTTTTAGGTGACAGCAAACCTCTGCTTCTCGCTGTATTTTCTTGAGCCCTCAGCAAGACGGGATGAGTTCACTTTCCCTTAGTGAGTCATACATTTCCTGGTTTTCCAAGCATCTTATATCCATTCTCAAATAAAAGAGAAACCGAGTTTAACTGATTCAACCGATGGAATCACTGGCACACCACACACCACACACACACACACACACACACACCACAACCATTTGCACCAATAACTCCCCGAGTTATTTTTATTCCACCAATAGAATCACTAGTCACCTACACATACACACACATACACACCAGCGACTAGCACCAACAAGGAGTTGGGTACCGAGTGGTTAATGCATAGCCTCCACTTCAAACTCATGTTCGATTCCCCGAAGCTACCCGTTGTCTAACAGCCCGGACTTCTCCACAAGCCAGGATTGATGTTTCAAATGTTTACTACACTCTATAGACAACAAGGTGCAAATCACTCAGTTGGCCGAAGCTTTCCCGAACGTGTTCATCCCTCGGAACAAGTACGGCTGAATGGTCACTGTGCCCTGCCTGCAGGCCGACGGTCACTGAACCGTGACGGTCGCCTGCCACGATCGCCTCTCCTCAGGCCCACTGGAGAACCCAGTGAATAGCCGGTGGTGGAGGTGGACGCTCTCCCCACCCAGGACCGGCACGTCGCCATGTACATGTTACTACCCTCCTGAACATGCCAATCACTTCCCAGCAATTCTCCCTCCTTCAGTATACGACTCGGGGCATTCCCTTCTGTTAATGCCTGAGTTCGCACACTTGATGAACCCAAGGAAACGGACCTCAGCATCGGCAAAATTACCCTTAGTTTGCCTAAAGGACAGGAGAACATTCGGCCCACTCGTGACGGGGAGGAATGCATGGATTCTGTATTTGAGTGATCACACTGGCACTATAGAGGTATATAGGACAGACAATGGATGGAATGCCTCTGGAACTTGAGAGAGAGAGAGAGAGAGAGAGAGAGAGAGAGAGAGAGAGAGAGAGAGAGAGAGAGAGAGAGAGACTCAAGACTCAAGAATAATTTATCGCTTCAGCCCATCACGAATGGGGATGTGAATGTGCAGCTGAATGAAGGTCTGTAGCACATTCAAATGAAAGCTCACAATAATATACAACGTATTCATGTAGTCACAGCATTTCTCATTTTAAATCCTTTAAAACAAATAATGAAAGATTATGTACGTCTTCTGGTACCGTCGATGACATTAACAATGTCAATTTTAAGCAGTGAAGGATATCTGTAATATTTAGGCTTAATTAACGTTTCACGTGTAAGTCCAAGTGCTGGGCTACAGAGAACTAAATGCACCTCATTTGTTTGCTTTCATTGAGAGAGAGAGAGAGAGAGAGAAGAGAGAGAGAGAGAGAGAGAGAGAGAGAGAGAGAGAGAGAATTCGGCATGCTGGACGAAGTATTAAATCACAGTGAAACGAATGAGAGTTTGACTGCATTTAGAAGCATGCTTGTAAATGTCTTTCTGTACATGGTTGAAGCTGGTTTGGAGTACTTCAGTATTCGTTGAATGCGCTGTATCTTGTCTTCGAGAAAGAGCGGAATCGGCTGCGCTATAAAAATAGAGTGCGCTTGCGTCTGTTAACAAAAGACGAGGTATGTATTGACCATTTGCTTCAGAAATGAATGAGTTCAAAATTTGTCTATCTATTTATTTATTTATCTTATTCGTTTCTTCATTTATGTATTTATCTACCTATTTATCTCTTGGTGTATTTCTGTTGATTTGTTCATGTACTTATCTTTTTATTTACCTATTCTTTTATGTATTTATTCGTTTATTCATTTATTTATCTATCTATCTATTCACTGACATACTTCATCATCATTTATATTTGGATAGTGGCCGGACTGGAAATTACTGAGGGAAGCAACAAAAAGGCACGAAAGGAGATCTCTCTTGAATCTCTCTGGGACACAGGAGAGAGAGAGAGAGAGAGAGAGAGAGAGAGAGAGAGAGAGAGAGAGAGAGAGAGAGAGAGAGAAGGTGGGGGGCAGGCAGGTAGACAGACAGAGAGAGAGAGAGAGAGAGAGAGAGAGAGAGAGAGAAGAGAGAGAGAGAGAGAGAGAGAGGATCAGGACTAATCCGATCAACTCAAATACAAAATGGATGCAAGACACTCAGAGACATCAATCAAAACTACTCGTTTAGAATGGGAAACCAAAATTTACAGCACAGACATTACGCACACGAAATCCTTGAAAACAGAACGTAGTTATTTCAGAAAAAGCGAAGAGGATGAGAAGGAAGGAGGGAAGGGGGTATGGGGTTGCGTGGGGAGTGGGCGGAGGGGAGGGGGGGGAGCAGATAGGGGGGACACGTCCTTCTCTCAAATTACTTCTTTAGTTTATGTAAACCTCACTTTATTTAAATTGTACAAGATTAATAGATACCGGATAAAGGAAGATTTTTGTTCGAAAAAAAAATGCATGGGTTTGTGCCTTTGTCCTTAAAAACAAGAAGTCTTCTTTATAACACGTTTCCGAAAGTAAATTTATTACTTCAGAATTTATTTTGTACGTTTGCTTTTCAGGGAGATGCTCCAAATGAATACAGATTATTAAAAACAAGATGCAAAGCATATAAACGTACTCCCAGTTTATCTTGAATACGCGTGAGATATTCCATAAAGAGGAAAAACCGTTTTGGCCCGTTATAGCCGTTAGTAACGGCTATTCTGGTAAACACCGGCCATCATCTGTGACCCATAATGAACATACCTACAAATTTTCAGAAAGATCGGCCATGTACTTTCTGAGATTTTCCATAAAGAAGAAAAATGTTATGGGCCGTTATAGCCGTTAGTAACGGCTATAACGGTAAAATAACACATCGGGCATGATCCGTGACCCATAATGAACAAACTTACAAATTTTCAGAAAGATCGGCCAAGTACTTTCTGAGATATTCCATAAAGAAGAAAAAACCGTTATAGCCACTAGTAACGGCTATAACGGTAAAATAACATATCGAGCATGATCCGTGACCCACAATGAACATACCTTCAAATTTTCAGAAAGATCGGCCGTTAGAAACGGCTATAACGGTTAAACTAACACATCGGGCATCATCCGTGGCCCATAATGAACATGCGTACAATTTTTCAGAAAGATCGGCCAAGTACTTTCTGAGATATTCCATAAAGAAGGAAAACCGTTATGGGCCGTTATGGCCGTTAGTAACGGATATACGGTAAAATAACACATCGGACATCATCCTTGACCCATAATGAACATACCTACAAATTTTCAGAAAGATCGGCCCAGTAGTTTTGTCTGGAGCGAGTGGAACACATTTTGACCACGGACGGACACACACACACACACACACACACACACACACACACACACACACACACACACACACACACGCACGCATAAACACACTCACACATGCATGTATATATGTATGCATGTGTGCATGTATGTGTGTATGTATGTATGTATGTATGTATGTATGTATGTGTGTGTGTAGTTTGTAGGTATGTATGTATGCTTGCATGCATGTATGCATGTATGTACGTATGTATGTATGTATGTATGTATGTATGTATGTATGTATGTATGCATGTATGTACGTATGTATGTATGTATGTATGTATGTATGTATGTATGTATGTATGTATATATATATATATATATATATATATATATATATATACGTACATATATGTATCTATCTATTTATATTGATTTGTCTCGCTATCTTTGTCTATCTATCTGTCTGTCTCTCTTTCCACACACACACACACACACACACACACACACACACACACACACACACACACACACACACATATGTATGTATATATATATATATATATATATATATATATATAATACACATGCGCATGTGTGTCTGCGCGTGCACGCGCGCGCGCGAAAGTACGTGCGTGCATACATGTATGTGCGTCTGCTCCGTTGTCTTTTGTGTCGTTCATATACTTTACCAAATGAAAGCTCAGCAGACCAGGCAACACGAGGTGTTTCGCACTATGGAGAGCTCATCAAGCCTACAGCTGGGTCCACTTTACTGCATGAAGACTGGGGGGGGGGGGGGGGGGGGGGACCTTCTCATATAGATGCGTCTTTCTGAGAGACTTGCCCAGGGGCGCGATTGGAAGGGGTTACTTTTCTGCTTATTTGGAATTGCTCCTGTTGAGCTGAAGCCAGGAACCAGCACCCCAGTCTGATGAAGTCATCAGGCTGTACACATATGTGATTCCGATTTGGAGAAAGAGACTTTCCGGAGAAGATCAGTGGTATCATGGATGAAAGAAAACAAGAGAGGACGAGAATAACTTCCGTGTTGAAATCGCGCAATGTTGACTAAACACTACAGAATGGTATTGCACTTCTGGCAGGTGAACACGAAATTTGGTTTTAGAAAACGTGACATCTAAGACTGATTCACAATCAAATATGTTGTGAGGAATCGATTTATTGCTTGCCTTTTCCTTAGGGGAATATCATTCATTAATTAAACAAATTCTTGCCTCCTGCATTCCATTCCGCACAGTAATTGAAAGGATGATTTTACGATCATGTTTATCTTCCAAACTTGTATCCGTTTATTGAACTTTGTCCAACATTTCTCCATGTGTAGACGAACAGATTGATGTGTTGTTTTCCTTTGGTAGAAATGCTCGCGCATTATATCGAGGGAGGGGTGGGGTGAAGAGAGAGAGAGAGAGAGAGAGAGAGAGGAGGAGAGAGAGGAGAGAGAGAGAGAGAGAAGAGGAGAGAGAGAGATGCGAATGGGGTCGGGTGCACTTTTTGTAACGAAAAAGAAGGTTTTCATTCTGTTTTTCTTTGGTAACGACTATTGTCCATTAATTCAGAAGATGCTTTGTATTGTACGTTTCTCTCAATTTTTAACTGAACCCACCCATGAAAC
This sequence comes from Conus canariensis, assembly GCA_033310375.1. Classification (NCBI taxonomy): domain Eukaryota; kingdom Metazoa; phylum Mollusca; class Gastropoda; order Neogastropoda; family Conidae; genus Conus; species Conus canariensis. Next base: position 22,226,656 of record CM065740.1, read on the forward strand.
ATTTTTTTTTCCTTGAAAAGTTCTTTATCTTTCTTCTTAAACTCTCTTTTGTTTGGAGACAGTCGTCCATTAAGTAATAACAGTTTTAAGAGTTGTAACATCTTAAGCCGATTACAGAGACATGAAAAATGACATGTGGAAATGCGATCTAAACTAATCCGCTTACCCCCACACCCATCAACCCCAACGGACAGGTCAAAAGTGTATCAAGACGTTTATTTCTTTCATCTTACAGTCTAGAAACATGTCAGCTTTCAAATCAATCCATCAGCACTGTTCTAGTAAAGGCAGCCGATGATGCAGTGTCTAAGCGCTCTGTAACTGTAATGCTTTCAGTGACAGTGAGTGTTGTGTTGGACGTTCTCCATGTTTTTATTTGCTTTGTGCGTTGTATTTTCCGCCATTGTCTTTTTGGAAGCGTAAGCCAACGACGACACGATTATGAAAGCAACGACATCTAATCATGTCAGCCTTTATTCCGGATATTTGTAAGCGCTGCATATGTTTGGAAACCGTGAAACACCTTTCACTGTCAAAGGCACACAAAAAGTATCGACACAAGAGTCTCTCTCTCTCTCTCTCTCTCTCTCTCTCTCTCTCTCTCTCTGAAACTATGGAAAACTTTAAGTAACAATGGTATTAAAGGAAAAATTGCCTGGGCAATTGAAAGCATGTACGCTGTTGTTGAGACTCGTGTTCGGGCAGGTGGTGATCTATCTGAAATTTTCTTCTGCCACAATGGCCTTAAGCAAGGTGAAGTATGCTCGCCTGTCCTGTTTTCCTTGTTCATCAGTGAACTAACTAAAGATGTCATCAGTAATGGTAGACATGGAATTCAGCTGTATCCTGATCTTGTAGAACTGTTTATTCTGCTCTTCGCTGACAGTGTGGCTTTATTTTCGGATAGTGTCGCAGGTCTGCAGACACAACGAAATATAGTTTCAAAATGGAGTGACTGAGGGCGGAGAACGAAGCAAAATTTAGAAGAGAGGGGGTTAGTTACAGCCAAGGACATTGACAAACAAAGCACAGGACAAGACACAATGCATTTCGACCTCTTGGGTCTTCTTCAGGCAAAAAAAAAAAACCAAACCGATCACATTTAATATTTAGGACAGTACAAACAAAGAACGAAGAGTGACTTATCTGTCCATGTGTTCAGAAAAAAAGGCCGCCAGACGGAAACGACAAGAGGGGATTATGGGAGAGGGAAAGGAGGGGGGGGGGGGAGGTGGGCGTGAAAACGATGGGGTTTGTAGGTTGTGTAGCTGGTTTAGTGGAGTGGCATGATATATTTGTGACGGTTGTGGTTTCTGAACACATGGACAGATAAGTCACTCTTCGTTCTTTGTTTGTACTGTCCTAAATGTTTAATGTGATCTGGATTTTTTTTTGCCTGAAGAAGACCCAAGAAGTCGAAATGCATTGTGTCTTGTCCTGTGCTTTGTTTGTCAATGTCCTTGGCGGTAACTGACCCCCTCTCTTTCCAAACAGTGAAATTATACTATACAACACGTCTAAGCGCCCATATCTTATAGTTAAGCTGGAGAAATCTAATATTGTTGTTTACAGAAACGGTGGCTATTTTTCCATGAATGAAGAATGGTATTTTGGAGAAGAAAATTTTAAAATTGTGAGCATGTACAAATATCTAGGAATACATCTAACAACAAAGCTGTCCTTTTAGCCTACATTACGAGATCTCGCAGATCGTGCTGAAAAGGGTATTTGTGTTATTATGAAAATTCTATGGTCCTTAGGAGAACATTCTCCAAATATATTCTTGAAAATGTTTGATTGTCAGATTCAGCCGATTTTGACACACGGCTCAGAAATTTGGGGACTGACACAGGACCAAGAGTGCATTAAAAGAGTACATCTGTCTGCATTGAAAAGGTTTATGGGTGTTCATCCAAAGTCTCCAAGACATTTAGTATATGGAAAAATTAGTAGGTTTCCCATCTTTGTCAACACATATTCTAGGTGTGTTAAATTTTGGCTGCAGGTGGTATATATGAATGATGATAGGTATCAAAAAAGGCGTATATAAACTGCTTTTGTCCCTGCAGAGGCAAAACTATGCCACTTGGGCCTGCAAAATTCGTAATGTTTTATATGAATTTGGTTTTGGTGTCGTTTGGGAGGCATGTAGTGTTGGTAGCATTAATTTATGAGAGAATTCAGAGATTGATCGATTGTTATAAAACAGAATTGGCATGCTCCCCTTGCAGTCTCATGAATTTTACAGTGTTTATTGGCTATTCAAGAGCACATTGATTCTCAGCCTTTATATGTGTCTTGTTAAGAACATACAAGTTCGAAGGACATTCGCAATATTTCGAATTGGAATGTCTCCTCTGAATTCAAATTTCTTACAGTATATAGAGTACAGTGATAATGATAAATTGTGTCCGTTCTGCAGAAACACACCAGAAAATTAATTACATTTTGTTCTTTTGTGTCCAATGTACAATGAAATAAGAAACGAATAATGCCTTAGTACTTCCATAAGCCATGTATGTTTAAATTCTACCTACTTATGTCAAGTGAAAACGAAGGTATTGTTTAACGGTTATCTAATTTTGTTTACAA
>CM065740.1:22229347-22236847 GCA_033310375.1 Conus canariensis
GCAAGAGTCCATGTGTGTATGAGTGTGCGCATTGGTCGGTGCATGTAGGATGCATGCATGCATATGTATGAGAAAGAGAATGACTCTAAAAGCCCCTAGTTGTACAGAAAATGACTCAGTGAGCATCTATTTGTGTTTTGTAAAAGCACTTCAAAAGTGAAACCACGATACTGTGATTTGGGTAGGGAGCATGTGATTAACATTGCGTGACTGGGGTTTTTTTTGAAAGCTCACTCTCAAGATGTGTGGTATACACAGCAAAAGGGGTTTTTTGTAAAAGTAAAGCCAGCCAGCACTTTACAGAAAAATGGCCACTGATATCAGGTTCAGTTCTGCATTTTTCAGAATGCTTTGGGTTTTTTGCCAGCCCCATGAATTGATATAAAGCTCAAAAGTTTCTTCTTTGCGAGTCTGGGTCGGGTCAGACTCATGGTCCTATGGGAATTTTTTCCTGTTTTGTTGTGGGTTTTTTGTTTGTTTACTCAATTGTTTATCAACAAATCAATTTTTTGGTGCAGAAACGGGGTTATGTTTTATTGACAAGTAATGAAATTTTTGGAGTTTGGCTTAAAACCCAAAACCGGGCTTAACAGCTCAAAGACAGAGGGAAATTTATTATACCAGTATTGATGGCGAAGACTAAGCAGGTTCACAGATCACGGGTTGTAAAAGGGGTGCCAATTCACCGGCAACAGCGCACCAGTCTGCTTCTTGTTTTGTGTTTTACTGCTCATGACTACTGCACATCAGTTTCATAAGTTTTTTTTTTTCCTTTTGGTAGAGCCCGTTTTTGTGAGATCAATTCAGTACAAAGAGAAATCTGCCCAGGCTGAATAAAGAAAACTGTTTGAATAGTCTGTTTGGAAACCAAGAGCTACCAGTTTACATAATAGGACTGCAAGAGACAGACCTGGAAAATGGAATGGGAGTATATCCATTACCATGATCGTTGAAGGCCAAAACTCCCAACAACATCAGGTCATTCTGGTTGTGTACTGAGGGCAGAAGACAGAAGTATGCCATCAGTATATCACCACAGAAGAGAAATGGTGCTCTATTCAGCAATGTCAGTGCAAAGGTAGAAACACCTATTGATCAGATTTAGATGTTTTCATGCCTGGACCTACCCATATATTCAAAGCTCTTGGTTATATCCACCTTTGGAAGGAGTAATAAAGTCACTAAAAGATCTCAGTCTGCAAAGGCTGGTAGACCAGACTGCATGTCCAACATCATGCCCCAAAGCTGTGCTGATGCCATTGCTCCAGGGCTGCAGAACATCTTTGATTCTGGATTTTCCTCGCATGCTGGTGCTCAGTTATTACCTCAAATGCTTTAAAGAAACATGACAAACTTTGGGCTGAGCATTATAGACCCATTTCCTTATCATCTGTCTGCTGAAAGTTTTGGAGCACATCTGTCACCATCCATTCAATTTCTATGACAAATGCAAATTGAACCATACTTCCAAGTGGGCTGCTGTTATGAGACTGGTTCTTACAACTATGCAGGCCTCTTCTCCTCATTTTGCTATTCAAATCAGGGAGCTTTGTCAGAAACTCCCCGGCTATAGCATCAAAGTGATTACACTCGTGTGGATTAAAAACTTCCTGAAAGCCCACTCTGTTGGGGTTAACCTGTGTGGTGAGAATTGAACTATGCCATCCCACAAGTTGCAATATAAGGTCCACAGCTCATGTCTAAGTGGACCTGTCTGCTGATGACAGCACCACTGTGCTCTCAGACATTTCTGTGATCACCTCAGCCTGTAGGAAGACATAGAAAACTTGAGGAGTGGGCAAACAGTTGGAACATGTTGTTCTGTGCAAAAAAAAAAGGAAATTATGGAAGAAAAAAAAAAGCAGTAACTAAAATAGATCTTTAAAGTAGGCCTATACAAGCAGCTCAGCTAGAGTGACAGATTTTTTATAGAACTTGATCGAGTGTTGTGGCTTAAAACAAATAGGATAAGCGTGCAGTAGGCCAAAGAAAATAAATGATCTATGTTGCTATGTGGGGAAAAAACCCTAAACATAATACTTTGCCGCTTTTTCTCTTTAGTTTATACATATGTAACCTTTTATTATTTTTATTTTTTTGGTCATTCTCTTTCTTCTCCTGTCTTTTTCTTTCCGACTGATTTTAAAACTTGACATCATGATTATTTGTTACAGACATCAAAATGCGCTGGTCAAAGACAAAGCTGTTTGACACCATGCATCGAGCGTCAGTGATCAGCTTGATGGGACTGACCGGCTTCGGAGCTCTCCTGCTTACCATGAGAACCTACAGATACTTCACCTGTAAGTGATAGAACATCATCGACTGTGGAACCTGTCGCAGACTGCTGCAAATCAAACTGATAATAGACAAAGAGAAAAATGTTGCTGAAAAAGGCTCCAAATCTCTCTGCAGGGGGGTGTCAAATGGGAGGTAAATTTTGTAAAGACAAAGAGAAAAATGTTGCTGAAAAAGGCTCCAAATTCTCATCTGCAGGGGGGTGTGTCCAAATGGGAGGTAAATTTTGTAAAGACAAAGAGAAAAATGTTGCTGAAAAAGGCTCCAAAGCCCTCTGAGGGGGACATTAAATGGGAGGTAAATCTTGTAAAGAGAAAGATAAAAATATTCCCGTAACCAAAGAAAATCCATGTCTCTAATGGGATGGAGCCTTAACTTGGGAAGTGTATTGTTCGAGATTTCATACTGTACATATCCATTAATTAAGAAAAGAAGAGTATTGTTTGAAGTTTCATTCTGTACATGTGCATTAAGAAAAGAAGCCAGGGGCTTATTCTGAGTGCAGGTTATCACCTATTGTTCTGTGTGTTCTGTTTTTGGCGGCATAACGTTCCATGCCTTCTCAGTAGCTTGCTCTCTGCCGCTTCTCCAGATTCCTCAACACATAACTACACCTGAGTTCATCCTCTTGCAGTTCTAGTGCCGCCTTTCACTGGAGAGTGATTAACTTGAGACTATCATGCAATGTTGCTGAGATGGTTTGGTGGTGTTCAGTGGTTCTCAGCAGCCATATTGATGACAAAAATAGGGGGGTTGTCAGTTCTGTTGGTCAGAGAGCTCTTTTGGGGGGGAGTTGAGAAGCTCGGTTTCCTTTCAGGCAGTTTTGTCATGAGAAACACTGAAAAGAGATGTGTGAGAGGAGTTCTAGGGATGTTGTTACTAGTCAAACTTGTGTGCACACACACTTGCGCGCGCACACACACACACATTAACAAAATATACCTGTATAATATTGTCACTCGTGATTTTTTTAAATCAAATATTGTTTTAGATCATGTCACCCCATTTGTTCTTTATTAGCAGAACAGTGTCATACGCACCAATTAGATTTTTTTGTGTGTCAGTACATTTGTGCTCTTGTCTTTGTTTTGTTTACAAAAAAGAAACTGTCATTAGTCAATATGATTTCTTTATTTGTTTGTTTTGTTTACTAAAACAGTCTCCAGAAAATCTAGACAGGAAAGAAAAGGTTTTAAAAAAAAAAAGAAAGAAAAAGAAACATGCAAACAAAAACCAAAGCTCTTATAAGCTAATGCATGATTTTTTTAACAAGATCATTTGCATTTAAAAATGGCACAAACTACAAAGAAAAAAGGGACAAGTAAATAACCAAATCAGTTAGTCAAGTCATGCTGTTTATAGTTCAGCCAACACAATAGCCATAGCAAGACACTACACAAACCAAATGATAGAAAACCAAATTAAACTGTAAAAAAAAATACAGAAATGGAATTAACTGATATGTGTTATTGCACATTTTTTTGAAATTATACTTTAATACCACTCACTATATTTATAATACCAAGTTCTTGATTCATTTGGTTTTGGGGATAGTTTATTTTCTGCTCTGTTCCATATGTCATCTGTAGCACCATTTTTTTTTTTTTTTTTTTTTTGCCTTATTTTTAACTACAGCTTCTGTATTCATGATCATGGCAGTTGCAGTTTACAAAGTGTATCATAACACCCACTATATTTCGTGATACACATCAACTCTAGACCTTCAAACTTGAACAGCATTGAACAGCATGTTAAATTGTTTTTATTTGTTTTTAGCTATATCATCATTCTGCAATATGAATATATATTTTACACACACACACACACACACACACACACACACACACACACACACACACACGCGCGCACGCGCGCATAAGTGAGCATGCAACTCACTAAACAACTGGCATAGCAGCTCATAAATGAAAGTGGCATAAACTTCACATATTGATAATACAACCCAATGCTGATGTGTGGAGTTCAGGAATCATGTGTTACGTTGTTGCTGACATTTTGTTTTCTGTGTTACAGATGTTCGTCCGATGCAGCAAGAACAGAAGAGGTTGTTAGCAGAAGAGATGATAGAGCAGGAACAGATTGAGAAAGAGGCCGAACTTCTCAGACGTCAGCGAGAAGCAGAGAAATTAGTCTAGCAAATACAGTGCCTGTAATTCTAGTGGTGTATGGTAATGTTAACAAGAGATGGATTGGCAAGAGTTCGATCTGAGACTGATGAAAAGAAATTGAGTTTGCAGTTTATGTTGCTTGAAGGGATGAATTGAGTGTGAGTGTGAATGGGTTGATGTATAAGTTGGACTGATGTGTTTCCAAAATATTTCTTTAGCGTTTATACATCTGTTGGCTGGAGAGAGACTTTCTTGAAATGATCATGTTAGAGATTGAGAATGATGGGTTGTGTGTATCAGTATGTTATTGTAATATAATATATTTTGATATTCGAGATCATGAGTGTCCATGAAAACAGTAGTTTTTTTTTTGTTTGTTTTTTTGGTCCTTCACACTTCTTGAAATACATTTTGTGAGCGACATGTTTGTCATAGTGGTTTGTTGTATATGACTAGAAATACATTTTGTAAAGACATATTTTGATTGTGTTGATCTTCACATAATGTGTGCGTCTACTCATGTATGCTATTTCTTTTTCCCCACCTTGCAACTCCATCCTGCTCTCTTTCTTTCTCTTGCTCTTTGTCTGTCTGTCTGTTCTCTCTCTTTCTCTCAGTTATACATGCACACAAACACACACACACACACCACACACACACACACACACACACACACACACACACACACAGAGCTTATGTGTACTTGCAGGTGACTTACTCTATGGGAGGAAAAAATTGCTGTCCTTGTCTTTAATCATGCATTGCATTTAGATTTCTCAATCCTCTGTTCCACTTAGCATTCACCTGTTGAGTTGCAAATGTTGGTCTTCAGATAGTTAAGGACCTAGGAGTATTCAATTGTGAAATAGTCATGAAGTGAGAGTGTCTCCTCTGTGAATGGTGACAGGTGCCTGTACTAGACCGCTAGTACATTGACTGTGACAGAATGAACTTGAGTGTAGTTATATGTGGGAAAAGACATGTGACAAGGGAGTAACACCACAGGACGGACTCGGAAGTTGAGTCGACAAAACAACAACGGTAATAAAGTGGATGTACAACTGGAAACTAATACTTGCACGGTTAACCTTTGCACTACTTCACCTAAAATTTTGCATGCCATATGTCGGGGTCTCCAGGGAGCTATGCTTTTTATGAAGGAATAAAGTCGTACTGTACGTCGTGAGTGTAAGACCTACACTTTTTTCTGAAGGACCAAAGCCTTGCTGCAATTTTTGTTGTTGGTTTTTTTGTTTACTCCTTTGTTGACAAAATCAGACCATTTTTAGCTTGGATGTGGAGCCATACTTTATTGACAAAGTCATAAAATTTTGTGGAAACAAAACGGGCTACATTGGGCCCATGCACAGGTCAGACATTTGCTAAGTTGTATCCACGAGACCATCATAAATCCTCTCATTTTAGTCATTACTTCATTTATCCATCAGCTGAAAATCATGAGTAGTGTGGTCTCAAATCCTACTGGATTTGGGCTAGTGTATGTTGAATAGTCTGCACACGGTGACATTTCCTCCAGTAAACTGAAACTATACTTAAAACTGTGGAAATGGCTTAAAACCTGACTCAAAAATCAAATGAAAATCGTCGGTATGAGTCATTTGATATTCATGACCCATGGTGAAAGATATGCAGATGTGAAGAGGTTGTGTTGTGAGAAAGTGCTGTTTGCTTATCCTTGATGTGAAATATTGGTTAGCTTTGGTAACAAAAGTGCTCAGACTTGAGTTCATTTTGACCAGATTTTTTTTTTTTAAGTTACGTTGGCTGTATAATAATGTTGTGGAGAGAAGATGTTTTGCCCTTGGCATGACGATTGAATTCCTGAGTAATTGTCTTCCTGTCTCACTGTCTGTGGAAATGGAAAACGGTAGTTTCTCACAAAATCTCCATCCTTGACAGTGAATTTCTCTCTCTCTCTCTCTCTCTCTCTCTCTCTCTCTCTCTCTCTCTCTCTCTCTCACACACACACACACACACACACACAGAGTCATTATTGTGCTGTGTTATCCAACAGTAAGAGATTTTAAAGAGAAGTTCACCCCACATAAATTATGTGAATCATCCCTGTCTTCAAATTGATCTTATTAATGTTATCAGCAGATGAGAACAACTGTTAAACCATACGTTAGCTGTCTATACACAGCATTCGAAAAGCGAAGCAGATTTTATATAGCATGATGACAGTGTACAGTTTATAATGTATATACTAGTAAATCCCCATTCTGTGGAGCGATAGCCATCATGAATTAAACACTTGAATCTTGGGCCTCTCTCTCTTGGAGAAAGTCGGGTCAAATCCATCTCATGTCAAGGGTCCCACAAAACTAAAAACTAAGAAATAGTTAGTCAGTGTAGGTAGGATTAGGTCGCCACCCCATCCCATTCTTTCCCTAGTAAAATTGTGATTTTTTAAAGTTATTTTTGGGCCTGTTTCACTATTAGGGCGAACCAGGATCAGCCAGTCTGGAACTCGTTTCCAGATGAAGAGCGAAAATTACAGTAGTCTGCTGATAAAACCCACATAGAGTAGGACTCGCCCAGTTTTTATGTTTCTCCACTGTCGTAGGTCTTTATCTTCCTACATTGGCTTTCCATTTCAGCACAACCTCCATAGTACGGCATGGTAATCAACCAGTTGATTGGGGCCGCCCAAATGGATGATGATGATGATGATTTCTTTTCTAGAAAACTAGGGGGGTTACCATGCTTTCAGAAAGAATTTTCTCCGGAATTGATCAAACTGAAACAAATAGGGCTTGTGTTTTGTTTTGTTTTGTTTTTTAATGTGCGTTTGTTTTAATGTTAAAGGTTTCTCTTGCAATGCCGACATGGACGCTCAGTCCTAGACGACTGTGCATGAAGGGTAAAGCTTTCAAAGGGAGTGTACTCTTCATGGCACTGCACTTCGTTATTTGTCGGTTAAAAGCAGAAGAATGTGGCTTAAAACTGAAAATAAATAAATTAATGAAATTTAAAAGAAAATTGAAATAAATCTAGGTCTTGCTAATCTAACGGAGCGGATGGAATTTGCATCCAACCTGTTACCTCCACGGTC
>CM065740.1:22241847-22244008 GCA_033310375.1 Conus canariensis
ACACACACCAACACCATCTAGCAATGTGTGGGCAACGGTTTTGTAAATTACCTACATTAACTAATTCAGATTTTACATCCACTCCCACCAATGCAATAACGATACAGCAGGCAGAATGAACCATTTGAGAAGAGCGTGAGTGGGCGAAGAGCCCCGGATCTAACACAACACTCATACACGCCACCAGAGCGACAACACGGCAAGATGGACAGCCACATTGGCTCCATTTTATGTTGCAGGCCACCGTCGTATTCGAATCGAGGGATCTGACTCTGAACACGGTGCTCTATTGCTGCCCCAGTCAAATAAGCTATAGCCATTCAAAATAAGCGGCGTGTTAATCTTTGAATTAACAATCGGAGCTTTGATATGCCAAACCAGAAATGCCAGTTCCAGAATTTTTTTTTTTTTTTTTTTTTTTTTTTTATCATACCCCAAACCTTAATCCTGACCCAAACCCTCACCTAATCTAATTCTGACCCTGATCCCAAACTTCATCTAAGCTTAGCTGTATAAAATCAAAGAAAGACTCGCTGATAAATTGTGATAGATAAATGGGGGTGTAGGAGTTGTCTTCTCCTTTCTCCATCTAGCCTGTAAAGGAAAGGGCGTCTTACATGAGGAACCCTTAAAATAAGCTGAATTGAATTTCAGTGATTCCGTCTATTGCGGGGGTTGTTTTCAAACGCGTCTGCTCGCTTCGCTGTTAGCAAGATGACTCAAAAGCCGCTTAACCGATTTTCACGAAACTTGGAAAGATGACGTATCTCAATAAAATCATTGCACTGAAAGCTGATGCATATCCATGATGCCAGTCTGGACTAAAGGGTGGCGGGTGATGTATGCAGGATCAGTTTCGGAAGATGACGCAAAGACAATGCTGAACTAATTTGAATAAATTTCGGTAGAAAGATGATGGAATGTGGCCCATGGATGGAAGCATTAAATCAGATTGGTGCAGAGCTGCCAATCACTTGTGCAAATGCAGAGCAAAGATAGAGCCACAGCACGGCATCCGGGACCCGTTGACCTTCAAAAGTTTCCGGAAGTCTTTCATGTCACGTGATCATCTGTAATACGGATGTTACTTGATGTCAAATGTGATTTAATGGACTTTTCATTTGTTTGGCCTATTTTAATTGCAGTGTTGGCCTTTTACGCAATTAACCCGGTCCCAGACCTTATCCCCGACTAAGCTCGCTCTTTCAGGCCATCGAACACTGAACATTAGCAAGACTGATTTACAATTTTTATGGACACCTGTCGATTTTATTGCGCACACATACGCGCGCGCGCGCGCTGCATTATTGGGCCCATGTGTAAGACCATGTGCCGTTCCTGATCTGTGTCCCAGTTACTCCAACCGGTGAATACTGACGGTTCTTCTTAAAAATCGCCAGAAAGTTGACAGAATTTGCCGAATCACGTCGCTCGATATTAATTTCTATCAATACGCAGACAATCCTAGAGAGAGGGGAAAGACAACGAAGTTCAAAGGAAAATCCAGTTTCTGATGCAGATTGTTTCCGTTTAAAGTCAACTTGATCTTCTACACAAACAAGCAAAGTGTTGTCGTTAAGTGCTTGAGGTTAGAAAAAAAAAAAAATCGAAACCTTTTCTTTCTGTTTTCAGCTACTGATTATAAGCCCAACCTCACTTCCCCCAAAGCCCTCACACACACACACACACACACACACACACACACACACACAACACACACACACACATAAGAGAGAATCCCATTCATTCCACTCCATCCCCACCCTCTCCCCTCTTCGTGCACCATGCCCCCAGAATTGGCTGGTGGGGAGGTAGTGCGAGCCGTGGGATTTCTATCGATGTCGGTGTATTATTGACTGGCATGTCAGGTTAGTGGCGAGAGATGCTCCGTGCAACTGTGTCTGATATACCATTGGCGGTGCAGTCTAGAAACTATGCAGGTGACAGGTTGTCGGAGGCTGGTAACAGAGAAATGGCCCGGGGGCTATATGCCGCCACACACTGTGTCTGTCTGTGTATGGGTTGGTTGGTCTGTCAGTGCTCACGTTCGCCATCCCCCACGCCCCCCCCCCCCCCCCCCCCCCCCCCCCCCCCACTCCCGCCCTCCACTCCACCCCTCTCTCTCTCTGTCTTTCTGTCTCTGTCTCTCTGTTTCGTCTCT
>CM065740.1:22249108-22261608 GCA_033310375.1 Conus canariensis
TCTTAAGCCGATTACAGAGACATGAAAAATGACATGTGGAAATCCGATCTAAGCTAATCCGCTTACCCCCCCACACCCATCAATCCCAACGGACAGGTCAAAAGTGTATCAAGACGTTTATTTCTTTCATCTTACAATCTGGAAACATGTCAGCCTTCAAATCGATCCATCAGCACTGTTCTAGTAAAGGCAGCCGATGATGCAGTGTCTAAGCGCTCTGTAACTGTAATGCTTTCAGTGACAGTGAGTGTTGTGTTGGACGTTCTCCATGTTTTTATTTGCTTTGTGCGTTGTATTTTCCGCCATTGTCTTTTTGGAAGCGTAAGCCAACGACGACACGATTATGAAAGCAACGACATCTAATCATGCCAGCCTTTATTCCGGATATTTGTAAGCGCTGTATATGTTTGGAAATCGTGAACACCTTTCACTGTCAAAGGCACACAAAAAGTATCGACACAAGAGTCTCTCTCTCTCTCTCTCTCTCTTCTCTCTCTCTCTCTCTCTCTCTCTCTCTCTCTCTCTCTCTTTCTCTCTGAAACTATGGAAAACTTTAAGTAACAATGGTATTAAACGAAAAATTGCCTGGGCAATTGAAAGCATGTACGCTGTTGTTGAGACTCGTGTTCGGGCAGGTGGTGATCTATCTGAAATTTTCTTCTGCCCACATGGCCTTAAGCAAGGTGAAGTATGCTCACCTGTCCTGTTCTCCTTGTTCATCAATGAACTAACTAAAGATGTCATCAGTAATGGTAGACATGGAATTCAGCTGTATCCTGATCTTGTAGAACTGTTTATTCTGCTCTTCGCTGACAGTGTGGCTTTATTTTCGGATAGTGTCGCAGGTCTGCAGACACAACGAAATATAGTTTCAAAATGGAGTGACTGAGGGCGGAGAACGAAGCAAAATTTAGAAAGAGAGGGGGTTAGTTACAGCCAAGGACATTGACAAACAAAGCACAGGACAAGACACACAAGACACAATGCATTTCGACCTCTTGGGTCTTCTTCAGGCAAAAAAAAAAAAAACAAAAAAAAAAACCGATCACATTTAATATTTAGGACAGTACAAACAAAGAACGAAGAGTGACTTATCTGTCCATGTGTTCAGAAAAAAAGGCCGAGACGGAAACGACAAGAGGGGATTATGGGAGAGGGAAAGGAGGGGGGGAGGGGGGGAGGGGGGAGTGAAACGATGGGGTTTGTAGGTTGTGTAGCTGGTTTAGTGGAGTGGCATGATATATTTGTGACGGTTGTGGTTTCTGAACACATGGACAGATAAGTCACTCTTCGTTCTTTGTTTGTACTGTCCTAAATGTTTAATGTGATCTGGTTTTTTTTTTGCCTGAAGAAGACCCAAGAAGTCGAAATGCATTGTGTCTTGTCCTGTGCTTTGTTTGTCAATGTCCTTGGCGGTAACTGACCCCCTCTCTTTCCAAACAATGAAATATACTATACAACACGTCTAAGCGCCCATATCTTATAGTTAAGCTGGAGAAATCTAATACTGTTGTTTACAGAAACGGTGGCTATTTTTCCATGAATGAAGAATGGTATTTTGGAGAAGAAAATTTTAAAATTGTGAGCATGTACAAATATCTAGGAATACATCTAACAACAAAGCTGTCCTTTTAGCCTACATTACGAGATCTCGCAGATCGTGCTGAAAAGGGTATTTGTGTTATTATGAAAATTCTATGGTCCTTAGGAGAACATTCTCCAAATATATTCTTGAAAATGTTTGATTGTCAGATTCAGCCGATTTTGACACACGGCTCAGAAATTTGGGGACTGACACAGGACCAAGAGTGCATTAAAAGAGTACATCTGTCTGCATTGAAAAGGTTTATGGGTGTTCATCCAAAGTCTCCAATACATTTAGTATATGGAAAAATTAGTAGGTTTCCCATCTTTGTCAACACATATTCTAGGTGTGTTAAATTTTGGCTGCGGGTGGTATATATGAATGATGATAGGTATCAAAAAAAAAGGCGTATAAAATGCTTTTGTCCCTGCAGAGGCAAAACTATGCCACTTGGGCCTGCAAAATTCGTAATGTTTTATATGAATTTGGTTTTGGTGTCGTTTGGGAGGCACGTAGTGTTGGTAGCATTAATTTATGAGAGAATTCAGAGATTGATCGATTGTTATAAACAGAATTGGCATGCTCCCTTGCAGTCTCATGAATTTTACAGTGTTTATTGGCTATTCAAGAGCACATTGATTCTCAGCCTTTATATGTGTCTTGTTAAGAACATACAAGTTCGAAGGACATTCGCAATATTTCGAATTGGAATGTCTCCTCTGAATTCACATTTCTTACAGTATATAGAGTACAGTGATAATGATAAATTGTGTCCGTTCTGCAGAAACACACCAGAAAATTAATTACATTTTGTTCTTTTGTGTCCAATGTACAATGAAATAAGAAACGAATAATGCCTTAGTACTTCCATAAGCCATGTATGTTAAATTCTACCTACTTATGTCAAGTGAAAACGAAGGTATTGTTTAACGGTTATCTAATTTTGTTTACAAACCGTTAAACTGACGGATGCAGTTTATTCAATCTAAACGATTCTTGTTGTGCTATTGCTCCCATGTTATGGGCCGGAGGCCTGACATTAAAACATTATTGACTTTGATTTTTGACTCTCTCTCTTTCTCTCTCTCTCTCTCTCTCTCTCTCTCTCTCTCTCTCTCTCTCTCTCTCTCTCTCTCTCTCTCATATGATTGTATTAGTTTAAATGAACATTTCATGCATAGCTGGAATCAGCGTTAAAATGTTGCGAACAATCTTCACAGATGAACTGTCTGTTCGAAAGCACAATCAGGAACACCGTGTACTTAGGAAACGAATTAATATATATATATTTTTTTTTTTCGGGGGGGGGGGGTAGTGGTTATGGTGGTGGTGGTGGTGGTGGGGGGGGGGTAATAACCATTAACATTATTTTCACAATTATTATCAGCATCGTGACGGTTACCATCCTTATTATCAACTGTCTTCCATTCCTGTCTTTTTTCTTTCTTTTTTTAAAAAGTTGATTGCAAAATATCTATGGCTTCTCTCTGCCCCCTTCGTTCCCTTTGAGAAGAGACTTCATCCGATTGCTGCAAATGATTGTTCGTCTTTTTTTCTTCTTCTTTTTTTTCTTCTTTTCTTCTGTAATACAGCAGAGACATATTTGCTGGTTTAAATAAATTTTATTTGCAGTCTTATTTTGTCTGCTTTGCGTCTGGGAGAGATATCAGTTGCCTAGTGGCACGAAATAGCAGTTGCTATGTTATGTATTTATCTATTTGTTTGTCTGTTTATCTATTTTGTTAATGTATTTACTTATGTATGTATGTGTTTATTGATCTACCTATTTATTCGTTCATTTACTTATTTGTTTGTTTGTTTGCTTGCATGTTTGTTTGTTTAGCTGTTTGTTTTTTTTACTTATTCATTTAGCTCTTTACTTAATTATTTTCAAGACTTTAGATAAAGACATTTTTGATTTATCTGATTGGAATCAAACTTGATCAAGTTAACTGGAATAGAAGAAAACTTGTTAATTTCCTTTTGTTTGTTGTTTTTTTTTTTCACCTGTTTAATATACAGCATGTAACCCTGCATTGGAAACACTTCATCCAGTCTGGTTTGCCCTGGTTGGTTCATTTGAGCAGTGATAGAAGAAAGGGACTGCAGCGTTGTTGTTCTTGAAGACAGATTATTACTATGACTGATCTGAGCCTGAAAAGAATACCAAGCAAGTATATTTTTCATGGACCACGCGTGCATTTATTGCTTGAGAGAGAGAGAGAGAGAGAGAGAGAGAGAGAGAGAGAGAGAGAGAGAGAGAGAGAGAGAGAGAGAGGTCTGATTTCAAAGCAATGGCGTGGGAGTGAAAATAGAGTTAATGCCATTTTTTTTCTACTTATTTTTCGATGGGTAGAGAATTGCTCACTGATAGAGAGTACAGTTTTAGATCTCACGTTGCTATATATCCGTCTCTTCATTTTGTTAGTTTTTTTGTTTTGTCTGTTTGTTTGTTTTTTTCTTGATCATGTATCTTTTGATTTTACGGTGAAGTATAAATCTGTAGGGTATGCAGATCAGAAATGACTCGTAGACGCATCATCTGAACTGAAAACTACGCATTTGATTATCTTAATGATTTCCTTTAAAGTTTCTCTCTTCAGTTTTTGCACGCCATTCTTAAAGCCTGGGAAATTATGTGAGCTTTCAGTGCCGCTAGCAAAATCAGTGCTGTGCCAGTGAAATCAGTGAACGATGCAGTATCACGGCTCCCTTCATACAGTACATCTAACAGAGTACGTGTTGGAAGGAATGAGAAGAAGAGGCGGGACAAGGCGGGAGAGACAGGTACCCGTTTGGGATGAGGGGGCGGAGGGACTGGGGAGGGGGGGGGGGGGCTGGAAGGGGGAGAAAGGTATTGTATTGAATGGTCTCTGACGTCCTCATTTTCTGCCGGTCTCTTTAGGAACAGGAAACCAGCGAAGTCGGTGTTAACGAAGAAATGTGCGAATTGTGTTAAAAAAAAAAAAAATCCCTGCTCATCCTGAATGCGCAGAGAATTACTGGGTTCAGACATGCACATTGCCTTTTTTTTTTTAACGTAAAAATGGTTTACAAAAATGCTTTTTGTCCTGCGAAATATCTCTGACGCATTTTTTTTTTTTTTTTTTTTTTTTTGCATTCCAAAGCAAGTAGAGGCAGAAACATTCATAAGCATATGCACAACCACACATACAGACATATACGAATACTCAACAACAAACTGTTTAATTGTTTGCTCCTTCCCCCCGCCTAGTTTTCCTCTGCTTCTTTCTATCTACATTCTATACTTACCCACCACATTTTTTCATCTCTTTCTTTTATATCTCGTTCCTTTGACTCGTTTACGACAGCACAACACAACATTTTTATTTGAGCCTTTAAAAAGACTGCATTTTTCTCTCTGTGTGTCTTTTTTTGTTTTGTTTTGTTTTCGTTTGGCGAGTGTCCGCAGTGTAAATCGACGCAGGCAGATCGTATCGAAGTGCTGGGTGACACTTATTGTGGGTGAGAGTGGCTGTTAGAAAGAGCAAATGGACTTCGAGAGATAGAAATGTGTACTAGATATCTGCTGGCTTGAATATGTCTTTGGAAATAATGTCAGAGCGTTTTTCTAGCTGGTACTTTTGTGCGACGATGGTTTTGTTGATCTCAATATAAAATATGTCTTCTTTATTTGCATGGCGCACGCGCGCGCGTGTGTGTGTTTGTGTGTGTGTGTGTGTGTGTGTGTGTGTGTGTGTGTGTGTGTGTGGTGTGTGTGTGTGTGTGTGTGTGTGTGTGTGTGTGTGTGTGTGTGTGTGTGTGTGTGTGTGTGTGTGCCTACCGCTGTGTATGTGTGTGTGTGTGTGTGTGTGTGTGTGTGTGTGTGTGTGTGTGTGTGTGTGTGTGTGTGTTTCTGTCTGTCTCTGTGTCTGTGTTCCTACCTGTGCGTGTTGTTTTAAGTGATTAGATTTTCTTTTTTAATTTCTAAAATTTCCATTCTTTTATATGCAATACACAGAGCTTATATACTATTGGATATGATGCCTATATATATATATATATATATATATATATATATATATATATATATATATATATGCTCTCATTATGATGATGTTACTGGTGGTGGTGGTGGTGGTGGTGGTAAATGTTATCACCATTGCTATCATTATCATCATTATTTGCGACTATCGTTCACAGTATTAGTAAGGTATCACCATTACTCCCATTCCTCCCACGCCAAGTGCCTTTCTTGTCACCACGTACCGCTTCTAAATCAGAAAATAAACGCCAGGGTGCCAGTGGCTACATCAGCATCCTGATAACAGAGACAATATCGCCAGAACTGTATTCAGAAATCTGTAGCGTGACTTGGTTCCAGAATTACCTTAATATGGTTATTTTCAGCTTTTATTATTTTGTTGACATTTTCGACTGAGCTTTCACCCGTGTACGTGGGTGACGGAGTGACAAGATCCGTTATTTGACAAAGACATGCTACGTGTAAGTGGGTGACGAAGTGACAAGATCCGTTATTTGACAAAGACATGCTATGTTATGGAAATGAAAGAAACGTCAAAGCGGTGGTTATCATTGAAGTGAAAGTGTATGTAGCTTTAGATCCACAACGTACGGCAAAGAATACAGAGAACTGGCATGGAAACTGTTTGAACAGTTCCGTGCCGGAGAAATCCGTCAACTGTGTTAAAGTCTGCTTGCTCCCTACATGCAGTGCATCTAGAGTGTGCATACTGGAAAGAATGAGACGAGGAAGCGGGGTGGGGGGGGGGGGGGGAGACAGGTACCTGGGTGGAAAGGTGGGGGTGGGGGGGGTGTTGTATTGAATGCGCTCCAAGTTACTCATTCCTGCCAGCCTCTTTGGAAAGAGCAAGCAAACGAAATCGATGTCAACGTCAAAACGTCCAACTGTGTCAAAAACCAAACAAACAAACAAAAAGCGCTACTTATCACGAACGTGCAGAGTATTACTGGGTTCAGACATAGTCACGCTTTTTTTTTTTTTTTTAACGTAAACATGGTTGGAGAAATTCAGTTTAAAGATGCTGTTTGTCCTGCGAAGTATCCCTGACTCACCTTTTTGCACACGAACGTAGGTAGAAACACATACATTCATAAGCATACGCACAGTGATATATACAGACATATACGAATACACAATGACAGGCAGTTAAATCATTTGCCCTCCATAAGCATTTTTCCGCCCCCGCCCCCCCCCCCCCCCCCCCCCCCCCCCCCCCATCCATTTTTCTCTTCTTCTTTCTGTCCACCGTCTACCTCTACCACCACTTTTCCCATCTTCTTGTTACTTCTCGTTGCTCTGACTCATTTACGACAGCACTACAAAACATATCCTTTTAGCCTTTATGTAGACTGCAATTTGTCTCTTTCTGTGTTTTGTCTTTTTTTACCTTTGACGAGTGCCTGCTGTGTAAATCCACATACGTAGATTGGGACAGAAGTGTTGGGTGACACATATTGTGGGTGAAAGTGGTTGTTATAAAGAGCAAATGGACTGACAGAACTTTAAATGAGTACCAGATTATCTTCTGGACTGAACACGTTCTTTGGAAATGTTGATAGAGTGGTTTTCTAGCTGGTACTTTTGTGCGAGGATGGTTTTGGTAATCTCAGTATAAGACGTAAGTCTTCTATACTTGTGTATGCGCGCGCGCGTGCGCGCAACCGGTGTGTTGTGTGTGTGTGTGTGTGTGTGTGTGTGTATGTGTGTGTGCGTGTGTGTGTGTGTGCGTGCGTGTGTGTGTGTGTGCGTGTGCGTGCGTGCGTGCGTGTATGTGTGTGTGTGTGTGTGTGTGTGTGTGTGTGTGTGTGTGTGTGTGTGTGTGTGTGTGTGTGCCCCTTCCAAAATAAAATCGATGAGATTATTAAGTGAATACTATTTTCATCTTGCTTAGATTTTCGTTATCGGAGTTCTTGTCTGCGTGTGTGTGCGCGAGTACGTGCGTGCCTGTGTGCTTGTGCGCCCGCGTGCTGTGTGTGTGTGTATGCGTGCGTGCGTGCGTGCGTACGTACGTGCGTGCGTGCATGTGTGTGTGTGTGTGTGCTCCTTTTCCTTTTCCTTCGCCTCGCTCTCTCTCTCTCTCTCTCTCTCTCTCTCTCTCTCTCTCTCTCTCTCTCTCTCTTCTTACTTCTTCTTGTTCAAATTCTCCTCTCTCCTTCTCTCTCTGTTCCTCCTTCTCCTCCTCCTCCTCCGCCTCCTCCTCCTCCTCCTTTCAATTTTTCTCTTTCCGTTCTCTCATACACCTCCCACGTCTTCTTTGTTTTCTATTTGTTCTTCAGTTTTTATTCTTCTCTTCGTTTATCTTTTTATACTTCCCCTTTTCTTGTTATCCTTTTGAATGATCTTCTCTTTCTTCTCCTCCTCCTCCTGCCTTTCTCCATCTCCCCCCCCCCCTCTCTCTCTCTCTCTCTCTCTCGCTCTCTCTCTCTTTCTCCGCTATTTCACGCTCCTTTGTCGTGATGGATAAGAGACAGCGGAAATCAAGAGAAAAGGCTTTCAAACAAATACAAACAGAAACTACAGGAATAATGCTGACATTTCCAAGTTCCTTCTTCAAAGACCATACCCGTCGTTCGTGTTTCCGAGAGTTATCCTTTGAAAAAGTTTTCTGAGCTCTGAATTAACTCCCTCTACCGTCCTCTTCCATTTCAGCGTCCATCTACCCGTCTCCCTCTCCTCCTTGTACCGTACACCTCGCCATTTTCCCTCCTGGTCCTCGCCTGGTGTTCTCTTAAGTCTTCTGTAAATTGCAGCTTGAAGAGGGAAAGAGAACGGATATCTTGGCTGTATTATTAAACGGTAAAGACGTGCGAAGGTTAACGATTTTCATCCACGCTCTCTCTCTCTCTCTCTCTCTCTCTCTCTCTCTCTCTCTCTCTCTCTCTCTCTCTCTCTCTCTCTCTCTCATGAATTAATCCATTCCTTGAATTTATAACCTGATCGAATCTCTTGCATAACACACTACGATCACCTATAGGTGAATGAATCATCGCCCACCAAATTGTCACATTTTGTCTTCTCTTTCATCATCTGATATTTTTCGGCTTCTATTTCGCTTTTTGATGGCGGTTACATTTACTTCTTTCCTCAACTGGTTTCTTTTCTCTTGTGATTTCCATTTCTGTCTCTCCTCCTCCTCCCCTCCTCCTCCCCCCCTCCTCCTCCTCCCTCTTCTCTTCTTCTTCTTCTTCTTCTTCTCGTTTTTCCTTTAGAGGAAAATGTTCGTCTGAACGTACACATTTCGGCATCATAAGTTTGCAACGAAAGGTTTCTGTCCTTGAAACAAACATCACAGTTCTACACACAGAAAGTAAACCTCTGAGAACTTAGATTACCAGCATTCAGTCGTGATTCAATACATTGAAAACATAAAATATGCCAGAATCCACAAATTTAATATAATATTTATGTTACACCCGGCAAA
The DNA here is from genome assembly GCA_033310375.1 of Conus canariensis. NCBI lineage: Eukaryota > Metazoa > Mollusca > Gastropoda > Neogastropoda > Conidae > Conus > Conus canariensis. Next base: position 22,258,121 of record CM065740.1, read on the forward strand.
AAAGAAGACTTATATCCCTGGTTTGAATTGTTTCGGCACTGGCTTGATGAAGAAAAAAAAAAAAAAACTTAGCCTACTCAATCCCATTTCAAAAACATGGAGAAACAACAAAAAAGGCGACACTCTGTTCGTGATTGAGCAGTCCCAAATCTATGGATTCTCATAAAGTAAATAGCCCTCAGTGTTCGCTATCGAACATTCTGTCCACATTATCTGTTTTGGGCGCGGGAACAAGTGAGTCAATTGGGATTTTAATCTGTCATTAGGTACATCAACCCGAGGCATATGACAACCCCAGATAACTATCTCATCAAATCTGTACCAGGGATGACTACACCTGATTTCTAGCAGAGAATGGGCGAGTTGCAATAAAAAAAAAAAGAAAAGTCACAGCGTGACCGTTAATGTCTGTCGAGTGTCCAGCAGGTGCCACTGAAGAAGACACATGGAACAAGATTCTATTCAGTGTACATCATGCATCTCTGACGCATCCACCAACATGAGCTCCATAGTTTCAGCCGAGGATAACCATAACCTCAATAAAGTTATTTCTTCTTTCAGCAGAAACCTGTGTGCTTTCAGGAAACATCAGAAAATCAGACGACAAACCCCATCGTTTAGATACCCCTCAAAATGAAACTTCTACTCAGACCAACATTCATTTTAACAAAAACTGAACAGCCCGTTGGCAAGGGATCTGAAGTTATAACTGATAATTTAAAAAAAAAATCATTTGAGTGTTCTGCCTTTTCCCTAAACGCTGCAAACAATAGGAAGTCTTCAGCCTTCAGCTAAAATCAGAAACTACGCAATGCATCCACATTGTCAACAAACGTAAAATGTCGCGCATTCCAAGGTCAAACGAACACTCACAATGACAATGCCAACACCACTAAAAATCTCTATCCTAATCAAATGAAGGCCAGCATCATCCTTCACGCCCTATCTTTGCCAGAAACCTTGACTAGAGAAATGTTCATAGTAAAGTGACAGAACATCGTCTGAATGACTTTTCACCTACCATGTTTCATTATGAAATTCCACCAACCAGCACTCATCGTAAATTTTCACAAACCGTCTATCACCTATACTTTCCAGAGAGCCACCTCTCATTGTTATCTCCACCAAACACTCTACATGACTTTCCACTGAATGCTCTTGATGAAACTGCCGCCCCTACAAAACAACACCATTCTCTACACGTTTCCACTGGCCGCCCCTTATCCTAACAACCAACCAATCTCTCCTCACCACGTTTTCCACCACTGCCCCTCAGCCTAACAACCAACCAATCCCCACTCACACGCTTTATCACTGCCCCCAGCCTAACAACCAACCAATCTGCACTCCCGCTTTTCATGGCCGCCTCACTAACAACCAACCATCTGCATCCCAGCTTTTCAGGCCTGCCCCTCAGCCTAACAACCAACCAATCTCCACTCACCACGTTTTCCACGGCCGCCCCTCAGCCTTACAACCAACCAATCCCCACTCACCACGCTTTTCCATCGGCCGCCCCTCAGCCAAAACCAACCATCCCACTCACCACTTTCCACAGCCCTAGCCAACCAACCAATCCCCACTCACCACGTTTCAGCCGCTCCTCAGCTAACAACAACATTCCCTCACACGTTCACGCCGCCCCTCAGCCTAACAACCAACCAATCTCCCACCACTTTTTCCATGCCTCCCCTCAGCCTAACAACAACCAATCCCCACTCACCACGCTTTTCCACCAGCCGCCCCTCAGCCTAACAACCAACCAATCCCCACTCACCACGTTATCCCGTTTGCCGCCTCCGCCGCGGTCACCCACGAATCTCCACTCACCACGCTTTTCGCTTGTCGCCCCTCCACGTATCTTTCCACAAACCTCCTCTCACCAAAGGACCAGCACTACAGCATCGTGTCCTGGTCACCACACAGAAAGGATGGCCGTTACAGATCAGACCAGCAAAACTAGTATTGTGCTTCAAGGTTTTTGTGGTTGTTGTGTTGTTTTTTTCCCAAGAGATAGTGAACGTTAATCTGTTTTCCCAACTTCTAGCTCCTTATCCAGTCGCCCTCTCACCCTCTCGGCAGATTGTTTCCCTCTCCTGAAATCGTATCTCCAAATCAACTCTCTTATTTAAAGACGATTATCTTAATATCATACTACATGGCCAGCCCTGCCACGTCATACCAAACAACACAGCTTTTTCGCATCTTGAGGATTTCTTGTCAGCCCGATACAGCCTGCACAGTCAGCTGGGCTACAGAGGAAAAGGAATATCTGACCATTTCCGTCTCCATTCTCTCTATTTTGATATTGTACATGTATCATTTTCAGTTTTCACTTTGTCATTTTGTGTAACTCCCGTAGTTCTGCCTGATTCTACGCACTAATATCAACCATGTGAATGTCTCAAACTGTCCTGTGAGTAATATCGTCATTTACCATCTCATAAAGAAATTGTTCGATGTGTCAGGGATAACACCACAACGATAAGAGCCTTTCCGTGTGCTTGCATTTTCAGAAACGTGAACAACAACAACAGCAATAACAACAACAAAACTGTATTAATGATCGATTCAATTTCCACTTCGGTATTAATTTATCTGGAGAGACCTGGAACCAGTGTCGTTTTTACGTCCACGATGAAATGTCGTCCACATTTTGGAATGATCTGCGTCAGAGACATTTTGAAATGACGCGACTCGAAATTCTGTCACAAAATAATACACTAGAATCAATCCACGCGGGATTTTTACACAGGCTAACAAGGAGATACTCCACTTAGTGTAATAATTTTTGTGACATACTTCTATTGGGAAATGTAATTATAGATCCATTTCAACCTGGCTGCCAATGGCCCAACATTATTGATTCACATAAGCTTCATCAGTGTATTTCTAACAATTAAACACCAGTATGAAATCGATAGAAGATGCGTAATTCAAAAGATATGCCTGCTCATCCTGGTAAAAAAGAAGCATGCAAAAAACATAACTACATATGATGTACAAACATAATGTCATTCAGTAGGTATCAACCCCTCCACTACCTCCCTCCCCCCCCCCCCCCCCCCTCTATTTTTTTTTCTTTTCTTGCTTTTTACTCCTTTCTGTTTTCTTTCTTCTCCATCTTCTTGTCTGTCCACCATGCTCTCTTTCTCTTTCAGCCATTTCTCGCTCCCCCTCCATTGGGGAGAAATAAGACTGAATCTCAGAGACGACGACCTTTGAGCAAGTTGATGAAAAAATAAAATAAAATGAAATAAAAACGACAAAATAGGGGGGAATGATAACATTTCTAAGTGATTGTGTCAAAGACAAAGATGCCTAGATTGCATTTCTGGAGAAAAAAAAATTATGAAAAGCAGTTGTCTGTGCTCTGACTCCCCTGCTCCCTTCCCCCCCCCCCCCCCCCCCCCCCCTCCCCTCCTCCTCCTCCCCCCCCCCCCCCCCCCTTTCCTGTCTTCTACATCTTGCCATTTCACTTCCTGATC
>CM065740.1:22276608-22279108 GCA_033310375.1 Conus canariensis
TTACAGCTGCTTGTCAGGACCTGGCAAGCAGAGCCAAAAATGCCTTATTGTGTATTTTGAAAAAATTAAACATGTTAAATAATAACTCCTTGACAGTGTTTCTAAAACTCTTCGATGCACAGGTTCAACCAGTTGCTCAATATGGTGCTGAGATTTGGGGCTTAGATAAATCTGCTACTCATGTGGAAAAAGTTCATTCATTTGCTCTTAAGAAATTTCTGGGGGTTCATATGAAAACACCGAACGAATGTGTTTATGGGGAAACACACCGTTATCCTATTTATTTTAATTCATCTGTACGGTGTATTAGATACTGGCTGAGGATAGTACAAATGGATGACAATAGATTACCACTTAAAGCATATAATATGCTGTTGGGACTAGAATCGCGTGGTAAAAAGTCGTGGGTTACAGATGTTCGGGATTTTCTGTTTTTTAATGGATTCGGGTGTGTCTGGATGTGTCAAGGGGTTGGAAATGTAAATGCTTTTTTGAAACAACTCCGGCAAAGATTGATTGATAACCGTTGGCAAAACTGGCATGAAAATATCCGGAACAGTGAGCGATATTCGTTTTATAGAACTTTTAAGACATCCGCTGGTTGTGAAAAATATCTCTCACTTAATATTGACAGGCATATTAGAAGTTACCTAACAAGATTTAGATTAGGAGTTACAGACATCAAAGCGCATCAGTACCGATATGCAAATACTAAAAACGTTGACATGCTATGTCCTTTATGCAAAAGCGAGAATGAAGATGAAGTGCATTTTCTGCTTTGTTGTCCTGTCCTACAAGATTTAAGGTGTGAATACATACCTCGGAAATTCTTTGAAAACCCCTGTTTGTTCCGAGCTGCTCTCCTCATGGCAAATCAAAAGGAAGACGTACTGAAGAGCACGTGCATTTATTTATATAAGGCCTTTAAAAGGCGCACTATTATGGTCAGTTAAAGGAATCCAACTCTAGTATTTATTGTGTACATTTTGTATGCTTTTCTGTCTGTTTCTTGTTGTCAACTATGACATGCTATCTTGCTGTATGAAGTATCATTATTGGTATTGTTGTATTGTACCCCCATCAGAAGGGGCCATGGCCTATACTGATTAAAATTTTTCGTTCGTTTCGTTCATTTTTCGTTCGTTCTCCTTATACTGAGGCGACGATAATCCCGAGAAGCACGAGCTTACAGTACCTGTTAGTAAATGATTGTCTGAATCAGTGTCTGAACATGTGATCTTTCGCCAGCAGGTTTTCCTGTAATTAACGGAAAAAAAAAAGTACTGATTATGATTTTTCAGCCTAGAATTGGATTATTCATCTGCCAACATCCTCCACAGGTCTGCCCACCTGTTCACAAAACTGACTCATCACATCCTGAATTCCATGGTTTTATTTATTTTCCGTTATTGTAGTTCTCTGACCTTGGGATTTCCACCCATTGTTTTGCGCTCTCTCTCTCTGTCTCTCTGTCTCTGTCTCTCTCTCTCTGTCTCTGTCTCTGCTCTCCTCTTCTCTCTCTCTCTCTCTCTCTCTCTCTCTCTCTCTCTCTACGTTGATGGAGGAACCATTCATCTTTAATTTTGTGTATTTTTTAAAAGATACGTTTGCTTGTTTGTTTGTAACGTTCAGTAGCTAGTCATGCTTTTTATAGTTGCTAGTCACTCTTAGTCCCTCAGCAGGGCAAAGGCCAGATATAAAAAAAAGCATAGATTTGCTTATCTGTTACCCTTGGAAATAAACATCATCAATCAAACAGTCTTCCTCCCACTCTCTCTCTGTCTCTCTCTCTCTCTCTCACACACACACACACACACACACACACACACACACACACACACACACACACAGTGCTACTAGTAGACCTACTGATGTGTTGGAGCAAACGACCGACAGATCATGCAAGAACGAGCACAGTGATCCTTGTAGAAATGGAAATAAACTCTTTTCGGTTTTTCTCGGTTGGCTATCATTTGCATGCGGATTTGAATTTGATTGTTTGTCTGAAACATTTATAGAAGCATCTCAATTGAAGCGGGTTTTTTTGTATCTCCAGGAGTTAAGGTTTTCCGTAAAGCAGCTATCAGATTCATGCAACACGTGAGACGTTCAGCGGGAGACAATCAGTCTTAGAAGAAATGAATCGTGTCCCTTTGCAAGGTGTTAGAAGTGAGTTATCTTGAATGTTTTTTTCTTGATTGGCAAACAATTGTTTGTGAGAGATAAAGGTGTCCTTATGCGTGCTTGCTTTATGGCCATTTTATTGTGGACAACGGAATATATTTAATCGAAGATTGTTTAGTTGATTGTTTATTAAGTAGAGATTGTTTAGTTGATTGTTTATTAAGTAGAGACATGAATATAGTGAATTAAGTAGAGACATGTATATAGTTTTGACTGATGACTTAAACGGCAATACATCGAATTAAACTCAGCATTTTCTTTGCAGATAATGACATGTTCAGGTTGAAAATAAAATGTCCCATCCTATAATTTTGCT
>CM065740.1:22296608-22314108 GCA_033310375.1 Conus canariensis
TCAAAATATGTGGCAGAAATTCAGACAGAAATCAAAAGAAGAAGGTAGACATTGAAACAGTGAGTCGCCTACAGAATGTTACAACACTGATGTAACGGCCTATTGCTGATTGGTCTATTTCCGACAGGAACGAAAACAAACAAATGCACAAACACACAAAACACACAACGAACATAAATGCATACTGGGGAAAAAAACCGAGAGCAGGCAACAGTGATTATAAAAATGAATGATTTCAAAAAGAAGCGGCTAGGAGAAGAGATATAGGAGAGATTTAGCAGTTACTAAATGATTCACTGACAGCAATGCAAAATGTTGCGCTCTGCACTGAGAACAGAACCGTTTGTCTGTGCCCATCTGGAATTGACGTTTCTCTCCTGGATGATAGGTCTTCAGTATACACAGCTGCAAGCCTCAAGGTCTGACCGGGGCGTTGGGCATGCGTAGGTCAAACATCGGCTGAGTCGTAGCCACGTGACCCTCTTCGTAAATTCTCTCATCTTAGGCATTAATTCCTTTATCCAACAGCTTTAAATCATGCGCAGTGTGGTCTCAAAACTTAGCGGACGTGGTGTAGCGTCAATGGAGCAGTCCGCACGCAGCGACGCCTCCTTGGTGATGCTGAAACTGGTGGTTATATAGACCATGACGTGACTGTTGCTGTTTGTATCCATTACATCTTTTTTTTTTTTTTTTTGGCTCCACACAAACAAAACTCCTATGCCTCATTCCATCTTTTTTCCCATTTACCCCGCCTACCTTTTGGCCTTTGTCAATCTTTTCAGTATTGTGTGTGGCTAATTCCTGTAGTTTGAATTTGCTCACAGGTGATTTGAAACAGGAAAATTGCTTCCTTGTTCTGGTTTCAGACTGAAGTCACTTAAGGTGTGTCGTGTATGTACTAGACGTTCACTTTAAAAGAGGAAATAAACCAAATCTATCATACAAAACTTTAAATAATTCCTTGCAACCAATCAGGTAGCTATTTTTTTTTGTTGTTTTATCTTTACGTTGACTTTTGTACCAGCCAGTCTCTGTACTGTCTCAAATGTTTCCGTGAAATAACCAATACTATCAGCTTTTATTTTAATCAAACTAGTGCAAAGTTTACAAAGTATGAGTGTCGAATAAACCGTTCTGTTTTATGGATGCACATGGGTCCGCTGTGTTGTTTCTCATATGAACCATTGAAAAATGTCTCAGGATTAGTTTTCTGTCTTTCATTCGAAAGCACGAAATATATCTTCTCCACAGAGGAAGCAATAAAACATTTTGCAAGAGCTCTTTTCAGCGAAAAGTTTATTCCGCACTTTCGAAGTCTATTCACTGAAATAAAACATTTTGGAAAATTGATAGCTACAACAAAATTGAACAATAGTGTCGTTTTCAAGAAAATACCATGACCCAATGTCCAATGACATTTAGAATGTCTGACCTTACTTCGACATTGTTGTACTTTACTGCATGCCAAATACCAGAAAAAAAGTTTTATTAAGCTAACTGTGATGTTAGCAATTACATCTAATCCAGAGGAGAAAAGAAAATGCATTCTCGAAAGAACCTAAACAGCATTTTTTGAATGAAGCATTGCGAATACACTGTTATGAACGAGACCAAAAAGTACCACTCTTTATCGGGTTGTCTCGCGCACGCTGTTTTCTATTTAACTATGAAAAGACATCCTAGATATCTTGACACACGCTATACACCATGACAGTAGGTTTTAGGGGAGTACCATGACAAACGCTGGGTTCCATGACGGTAGGTTAAAGGGGTACCATGACAGGCGCTATATTCTATGGCAGTAGGTTGTAGAGGGTACCATGACAGATGCTATATTCTATGTCAGTGGGTTATAGAGGGTACCATAACAGGCGCTATATTCTATGGCAGTAAGTTATAGAGGGTACCATGACAGACGCTATATTCTATGGCAGTAGGTTATAGAGGGTACCATGACAGGCGCTATATTCTATGACAGTAGGTTATAGAGGGTACCATGACAGATGCTATATTCTATGGTAGTACGTTATAGAGGGTACCATGACAGACGCTATATTCTATGGCAGTAAGTTATAGAGGGTACCATGACAGATGCTATATTCTATGGCAGTAAGTTATAGAGGGTACCATGACAGATGCTATATTCTATGGCAGTAAGTTATAGAGGGTACCATGACAGACGCTATATTCTATGGCAGTAAGTTATAGAGGGTACCATGACAGACGCTATATTCTATGGCAGTAAGTTATAGAGGGTACCATGACAGATGCTATATTCTATGACAGTAGGTTATAGAGGGTACCATGACAGACGCTATGTTCTATGGCAGTAAGTTATAGAGCGTACCATGACAGGCGCTATATTCTATGACAGTAGGTTATAGAGGGTACCATGACAGACGCTATGTTCCAAAACATTAGGTTATGGGCGTACCCTGACAGACGTTATGTTCGGATACAGTAGGTTATGGGCGTACCCTGACAGACGTTATGTTCGGATACAGTAGGTTATGGGCGTACCCTGACAGACGTTATGTTCGGATACAGTAGGTTATGGGCGTACCCTGACAGACGTTATGTTCGGATACAGTAGGTTATGGGCGTACCCTGACAGACGTTATGTTCGGATACAGTAGGTTATGGGCGTACCCTGACAGACGTTATGTTCGGATACAGTAGGTTATGGGCGTACCCTGACAGACGTTATGTTCGGATACAGTAGGTTATGGGCGTACCCTGACAGACGTTATGTTCGGATACAGTAGGTTATGGGCGTACCCTGACAGACGTTATGTTCGGATACAGTAGGTTATGGGCGTACCCTGACAGACGTTATGTTCTGATACAGTAGGTTATGGGAATACCATGACATACGTTATGTTCTGATACTGTAGGATGAGAGGGTAAAGCTTTTAGCGCTGAAGTGTTTTCCCAACAAAACAACATTTGGATAGCAGAAATTCAAAAGCCATGTGCTCGTATGCACACACACACACACACACACACACACACACACACAACACACACACACACACACGCACACACACACACACACACACACACACCACACACACACACAGTCACACACGCGCGCATGCGCATCTAGACACTGGATATGCACGCGCAGGTACTCAAGAAAGTAGAGGTACACCCAAAAGCAATCAAATAGGCACTCTGCATCGATCATGAAGGTAAAAATAGCATCTGCGCGCGCGCGCACGAGAACAAGAGAGAGAGAGAGAGAGAGAAGAGAGAGAGAGAGAGAGAGAGAGAGAGAGAGAGAGAGACAGAGACAGAGACAGAGACAGACACAGAGACAGAGACAGAGAGAGAGAGAGAGAGAGAGAGAGAGAGACAGAGACAGAGAGAGAGAGAGAGAGAGAGAGAGAGAGAGATGAATTTCCCGAGTGATGCTATGATCTACATTTGATTGTTTTTTGCATTTAATAAGGTATTTGTATGGTAAGTACCAACAACCACGCAAAAGAAAACAGCTGCCAAGAAATATTGTAATATTAAATGAGCAGAGTGAAACAATTCTCTGCGCATTTAAGCATAGTATTTCTGGCAACAGACGGTTAGGCAGAAATGAGCGAATTAAGGGACAAAGCATAAAGATTACATAGCACAAGCGACTGAATTGTAACAAAGCGTTTCCCACTTTGTTTACTAATGCTGTCTATCCGAATCTGTCTTCTGTGTGTCTCATTTCGGCCGACCAGGTTCCTTCAGGCTTGACACAGGGTTGTGTCCCATACCCATGAAGATGAACTGATCGTCCACATTGCTCCAGATATCACTCTGCCCTTTAAAGAGAGCTCTTACTACTGAAGACTGTCCACCTTGCTTTCAACTCAAGAAGTGTCGTCCACATTGCTCCAGATATCATTCTACCCTTTAAAGAGAGCTCTTACTACTGCAGACTGTCCACCTGGCTCGGAACTCAAGAGGTGAAGGACAACTGAGTTGAAAACGCTTGCTACGTTATATTTTCAGGCAAGGATCTGACACCCTCAATTTGTTCCCGCTCCCTTCCTCTTTTTCCAGATTCAATGTTAGGTGTGTGTGTGTGTGTGTGTGTGTGTGTGTGTGTGTGTGGGTGCGTCACTGCCTGTCACAATTTATATGTAAAGAGGTTCTTGTAAGCTGTTGCTGAAATCTATACAAAGCGACAAATTACAAATTAATTATGTGCCGATACTGAGGATAATTTTTTTTTTCTTATTTTACAGAAATGTAATATCTAAAAGAGACAAATTGTTCATTTACGTGTTGTTTGTTTGTTTGTTAGGTCTCTGAAATTTCTTATCCAAAAAAGCATGTTTGGGAGACCCAAGGTATCCGTGTTTCTAGGAACGGTATACCAGGTCACTGCTTTACCTCTGTCTTGCAAGCCGAGCAGAAAAATGAAGGAAAACATTAGTATTGTCTTTATTAATTCCTATGATAAACAAGACAGCTGCAGAGAATCAGGAGGAGTTTGTGTAATTTAACACCTTTCCTTTGGATAAAAATGGACATGAAATATCCGATTTCCACTTTTTGGGGGCTAAGGTAAAATACGTTTGAAACTTTATTATTAAGTTCTGCCATATGTTCTTGTTTTCTTTACGTTTTTTCGTAATGTAACATGAATATGAATTGTCATTAACGCCAGTCTTCAGGTTTAGTCCTACGCTCCTTACCTGGAGAGAGAGAGAGAGAGAGAGTTTTACGAGTTGTTTTGATGAGTTTGTATTGGATTTCACTAAGGATTGCCAACTTTGGAGGCCACGTTTGAGAAAAAAAATCATTGGAAGCACACACACAGACACACACATATATATATATATACATATACATATATATATACATATATATTCAATTATAAACAAAGCTTGCTCTTATGTCTTAGATTGAAGAAATAGGGGAGATAAGCATTCATATCTGCAGTGGTAGATCATTCTGCCAACTAACAGTATGTGCTTGAGTGGGTGAATGGGGAAAAATAAAATAAATGCTTCTCAGAATGAGCCTTCAGCAAGCTTATAGTCTCCAAGTGGGAGACGATCTCCAATGGGGAGAAAACCCACTAACATATAACTCCTGGTCAGATACCGATATTTCGAAACCTGATTGTTTCTCCTCAGTGACCGCGGAAAGTGGTAATTTGACTCCTCTGCCTTTTCGGTTTTAAGAAGAATGCTATCCCAGAAAAGGCTGGTGTGCAATACCGTAGTATGTTTGTTGAGTTTTCAAAAAACCAACCAAAGGTGCCACCTAAGAAGCAAAAGAAAATCATGAAAGAGCAAAACAAGCTACATTTTCTTGTGAAAAGTAGAAAATATAAAAAGATAACCTCTTAAGACACAAGTGCTGAGGGCCAGTTCTTGGAATGATTTTCTTTGCTTCTTAGGTGGCACCTTTGGTTGGTTTTTTGAAAACTCAACAAACATACTACGGTATTGCACACCAGCCTTTTCTGGGATAGCATTCTTCTTAAAACCGAAAAGGCAGAGGAGTCAAATTACCACTTTCTGCGGTCACTGAGGAGAAACAATCAGGTTTCAAAATATCGGTATCTGACCAGGAGTTATATGTTAGTGGGTTTTCTCCCCATTGGAGATCGTCTCCCACTTGGAGACTATAAGCTTGCTGAAGGCTCATTCTGAGAAGCATTTATTTTATTTTTCCCCATTCACCCACTCAAGCACATACTGTTAGTTGGCAGAATGATCTACCACTGCAGATATGAATGCTTATCTCCCCCTATTTCTTCAATCTAAGACATAAGAGCAAGCTTTGTTTATAATTGAATATTTCTTGCAGTCATTGCAACACCTAGCTGCTCTGTAAGTTGCTGGAATGGTGCTCGGTACTTATCCTTGGAATTTATTAGTTTATTGTAATTTAGTCCCTTGCGGATTCATTCCAAGAACTGGCCCTCAGCACTTGTGTCTTAAGAGGTTATCTTTTTATATTTTCTACTTTTCACAAGAAAATGTAGTTTGTTTTGCTCTTTCATGATTTTCTTTTGCTTCTTAGGTGGCACCTTTGGTTGGTTTTTTGAAAACTCAACAAACATACTACGGTATTGCACACCAGCCTTTTCTGGGATAGCATTCTTCTTAAAACCGAAAAGGCAGAGGAGTCAAATTACCACTTCCGCGGTCACTGAGGAGAAACAATCAGGTTTCGAAATATCGGTATCTGACCAGGAGTTATATGTTAGTGGGTTTTCTCCCCATTGGAGATCGTCTCCCACTTGGAGACTATAAGCTTGCTGAAGGCTCATTCTGAGAAGCATTTATTTTATTTTTCCCCATTCACCCACTCAAGCACATACTGTTAGTTGGCAGAATGATCTACCACTGCAGATATGAATGCTTATCTCCCCCTATTTCTTCAATCTAAGACATAAGAGCAAGCTTTGTTTATAATTGAATATTTCTTGCAGTCATTGCAACACCTAGCTTCTCTGTAAGTTGCTGGAATGGTGCTCGGTACTTATCCTTGAAATTTATTAGTTTATTGTAATTTAGTCCCTTGCGGATTCATTCCAAGAACTGGCCCTCAGCACTTGTGTCTTAAGAGGTTATCTTTTTATATTTTCTACTTTTCACAAGAAAATGTAGTTTGTTTTGCTCTTTCATGATTTTCTTTTGCTTCTTAGGTGGCACCTTTGGTTGGTTTTTTGAAAACTCAACAAACATACTACGGTATTGCACACCAGCCTTTTCTGGGATAGCATTCTTCTTAAAACCGAAAAGGCAGAGGAGTCAAATTACCACTTCCGCGGTCACTGAGGAGAAACAATCAGGTTTCGAAATATCGGTATCTGACCAGGAGTTATATGTTAGTGGGTTTTCTCCCCATTGGAGATCGTCTCCCACTTGGAGACTATAAGCTTGCTGAAGGCTCATTCTGAGAAGCATTTATTTTATTTTTCCCCATTCACCCACTCAAGCACATACTGTTAGTTGGCAGAATGATCTACCACTGCAGATATGAATGCTTATCTCCCCCTATTTCTTCAATCTAAGACATAAGAGCAAGCTTTGTTTATAATTGAATATTTCTTGCAGTCATTGCAACACCTAGCTTCTCCGTAAGTTGTTGGAATGGTGCTCGGTACTTATCCTTGGAATTTATTAGTTTTTTTATATATATATATATATATACGTTAAGATGAGACAAACGTCTTCTTCTTCTTCTCTTTTGTTTTTCCTCCTCCTCCTCCTTCTTCTTTACCACCACGCTGCTGCTACCACCGCTGTGGCTGTCTTTTCTGCCTCTGCCACAGCAGCCTCCACCTCCTCTACTACCTCTTCTTCTTCTATGATTCTCTCTTTCTTTCTCTCCTTCTTTCTTTTTGCCTTTGTTCCTTTCTCTCTTTTTTGCTTTCTTTCTTAACTTTTTTTTTCTTTCTTAACTTTTTTCTTTCTTTTCTTTTCGCAGTTTTTTTCTTTCCCTTCTCTCATCTTACCCCCTTTTCTCATATTCTTTTAAATAACTTGTTGTTGACATATAATAAGACTCACGTTGTTTCTCCACAACCCCCTCACACCCCTCCCCCTCTGTCCTCTCCCGCTTTTAACCTTTCGGTCTCTTTCTTCTTCTTCTTCTCCTTCTTCTTCTTCTTCTTCTTCTTGACTGCGGACGGTGAACCATAGAGATAACCGTTGTCTAAGTGCCTGTCACAGTACTTTGTATTACTTTCTTCTTCTTCTTCTTCTTCTTGACTGCGGACGGTGAACCATAGAGATAACCGTTGTCTAAGCGCGTGTCACAGTAGTTTGTGTTAGCTTCTGTCGGTGGATATAATATCGTCTACTATACTACCGTCCAAATCCCGCTGTCATGGGATATGCCGTCTCTCATCCTACCTTCCAAAACCACCAGTCATGTGACCAAGCATCTGTCATGGTACCTTTCCGAACCCTCCCAAGCCCACCGTCATTGGACCTAAAGTGTGTCTTGGTAAATCAAGACTCAGCTGGCATGAAAGAGAGCGTGTGTCAAGGTACCTTTCAAAACAGACTGTCATGAGACGTACATCCGTCATAGTAATCCCTACGACTTAGTGCCATGGGATATAGCATTTGTCTTTGTACTCCTTACAAACAAGTGCCATGGACATAGCGTTTGTCATGATACCCATACAACCTGGTGTCATGGACATAGCGTCAGTCATGGTATCCTTAGAACCTAGTGTCATGAACATAGCGTCTGTCATGGTACGTATACAACCTAGTGTCACGGACATAGCGTCCGTCATGGTACCCATACAATCTGGTGTCATGGACGTAGCGTCGGCCATGGTACCCATACAACCTAGTGTCGTGGACATAGCGTCTGACATGGTACCCATACAACCTAGTGTCATGGACATAGCGTCTGACATGGCACCCATACAACCTGGTGTCATGGACATAGCGTCTGACATGGTACCCATACAACCTAGTGTCATGGACATAGCGTCTGTCATGGTACCCACACCATCTAGTGTCATGGACATAGCGTCTGACATGGTACCCATACAACCTGGTGTCATGGACATAGCGTCTGACATGGTACCCATACAACCTGGTGTCATGGACATAGCGTCTGTCATGGTACCCATACAACCTGGTGTCATCGACATAGCGTATGTCATGGTACCCATACAATCTAGTGTCATGGACATAGCGTCTGACATGGTACCCATACAACCTGGTGTCATGGACATAGCGTCTGACATGGTACCCATACAACCTAGTGTCATGGACATAGCGTCTGACATGGTACCCATACAACCTGGTGTCATGAACATAGCGTCTGACATGTTACCCATACAACCTAGTGTCATGGACATAGCGTCTGACATGGTACCCATACAACCTAGTGTCATGGACGTAGCGTCTGACATGGTACCCATACAACCTGGTGTCATGGACATAGCGTCTGACATGGTACCCATACAACCTAGTGTCGTGGACATAGCGTCAGTCATGGTATCCATACAACCTTGTGTCATGGACACTTCCATTCCTCTCATCTTCTTTCTGTTTCCTCTTCTTTTTGTTTGTTTGTTTGTTTTTTCACCACTTTGTCTTAATCCCCTTCGTTCTTCTCCGTTTTGTTCTTTCCCATCAGTTTCCGTCGTGTTCATTTACTTGCTCTTCCCTTCTCCATTTCGTCTGTTCTTGCGATGAACATTAGAGCAACGATGCCGGGAAGAAAGCTGCAAGGCGCGTGCAGGCAAAAACAAAAAAAACAAAAATCGCGAAGAAATGTGATACTCCTAAGAATGGAAGCGACGGAGAACGTCACCTAGGATTTGAACATCTCATCAGTAGATGTTATACCAGCCGGTCTTGCTTTTCTTTCTTCTAATTCCTTCCTTTTTTTTTATTTGGGTGATTGTATGGGTGCAGGGGGGCAGTGAACGTAGAAAAAGAGGGATGAGTGGGTATTAGAACAGATATCGGGAAGTTTATGTTTCAATTGTGAGAAGCACCAAAATGTTCTGCAAAAATGCTTTCAAAAGTTCAGATGGATTTATCGGAAGAAAGTTCAGGGAATGACTTTTGAAATATTTTGTTTTTTCTTGCAATCGAATCGTGTTTTTAATAATGTTCTGTTTTCACTGGCTAGACGCTGCAAATAAAGAAGAAGAAGAAGAAGAAGAAGAAGAAGAAGAAGAAGAAGAAGATGATGATGATGATGTTGATGATGATGATGATGATGATGATGATGATGATGATGATGATGATGACGACGACGACGATGATGATGATAATGATGATGATGATGATGATGATGAGATGATGATGATGATGATGATGATGATGATGATGAATGATGATGATGACGACGACGACGATCGTGATACTCAAGAAGAAGAAAAAGAAGAACTAGAAGAAATTTGTTCCTTACAAGATATTGTAGACTTGGATCATCTTTTCAAAACATTCGATTCTGTTCAACACAAGGCTGACATCAGTATCGATATTCTATTTTTCCTAAACATTTTGCATGCTCTAAAACCAGAAACCTCAGGATTTTATATCACAATACCTATTATAGAGTTACTTTACTGTCATTGTGTTACCAAGACATATCTACAACCCGGGCTCTCTTCAAGTACCTGAGGGTGTTTATTAAATGGTCCAAGACAAGGAAGATTTACATGTATGCATGTAAACAGAGCTATCAACCGTCATGATGCCGTTGTAAGTGTTGCAGACTGCAAAATTGGAACTAGGTAGAACAGAGTACCATCGACACATTTATTTGAGGTTGTTTTTTTTTTGTTTTTTTTTTTAGCTCTGATCGAATCTTAGCTGGCGCTGAATGAACTATGGGTCCAGGTGGTAACGGCACAGCAGTTTTCATTGATCTGTCCGGCTGAATATGGAATTGACGAGGTTACTGATTCAAGAAGCCTAGAAATTAAAAAAAACAAATCTTAGTGAGTCCGCCAAACGACCAGGGACAAACAAATTACAAGACAATTGTCCCTGTTGTTTGGCGGATTTACAACGAATCACTTCTAAGATTTATTTCAATTCCGCTGCAGACGCCTCACTTTTAAAAGAACTGTAGAAGTTAAATGGCTTAATGCAAACTTTTACAAGTGCAATTGTCTAGGCAGGGGAAATGCACTTGCCACATCTGCATCTGGACAGGTGTAATAGTACAGGAAGGGGCCGGGGCTGTACTGATTCAATCGATCTCACGACAGTTAATAGTACAGGAAGGGGCCGGGGCTGTACTGATTCAATCGATCCCACGACAGTTAATAGTACAGGAAGGGGCCGGGGCTGTACTGATTCAATCGATCCCACGACAGTTAATAGTACAGGAAGGGGCCGTGGCTGTACTGATTTAATCGATCCCACGAATGTTAATAGTACCGGAAGGGGCCGGGGCTGTACTGATTCAATCGATCCCACGACAGTTTCCCGCCCACAATTCCCTGCGCACCTTTCCTCCTTGACATCAGTTCACAGGGAATAAATCCCTAGGAGCGACAACTCCCTGCCAAATGGATCGCAACAATACAACAGATAACCGCCATTGTGACACCGTCACAGGGCGCTTCACCACGAGATGGAAGTGAATCAGTTGTTTCAGCAGGGACTGACTCATGAATGGACGATGGTGATAGTGGTTTTATATTGCTTCTAGTCCATTGTTTATCGTCTTAGTCGTGTCAGTGCTTATGGGCACTGCGTACTATAAACTGATTAAAAGAAAGTCATCATAGAGTGCTAGAAGGTTGTTTTTTTTTCATTGACAAAAAAAAACTTTAAAGGGTAACATCCTGACAGCGTGGAACTGCCATGCAAATCTATCGCCAAGAGGTCGACGACATCCCTTGTTCAAACCAAAACTGTGGAATTGTTGTGAGTTGGTTCGGTGATGAAGCTAGAGCAAAGAATCAGACTAATGCAAACTGTGCAACAAATGAACTGAAGAAGGTAAAAACCACCTGTTACAACAATGGACTGAAGCAGGTAAAAAAGCACCTGTTACAACACTGGAATTAAAGCGTACTGGAAAAACAGAACATTTTGTTGAGCACCTTCCAGCCCTAAAGTCTTTACTCAAACACTTAACAGTATAGGAGAAACCAAGCCAACATAGAAACATTCAGACTCATCTGAGCGTGTTTCAAACAGTGGCCATTCACACTAACAACATTCAAACAACAACAACAACAACCATTCAGACGCATTTGAGTGATGAACGAATGTTTCTGTTATGTCCTGGTCTGCCCTGTATTTTTCAACGTTGAAAAACACTGCAGGGTCGAAAGGAGCTTACCACCTATTTTTTTTTCTTCTGCTCTTATGTCTATGAAGTTGTGTCTGTGTAGCGGGGTTTATTTCCAGTAAATTAACAAATCAGATCGAAGGGCTTCACCTCGGTGTTCAGTCTCTTCTGTTGGCACATTACCCGAAAAGGATCCATTTCTTGGATCTGTTGAAGAAACAATGACTGCCGATGATCGATAAAACAGCACGGATCATTGTCATCAATCAAAGGTGCAGTGGTCCCAGGATGAAGGTGATATGAGGTGCCTACGTCTGCTAGACAGCTTCAGTGGTGGAGGTGAAAGGGAAATGCACTGGCTAAGTTTACATCTGGACAGGCACGACAGCAGAGTGGATGGATTAACATAGGGTGAACCCATATCTAAAGCGGTGTGAGCGGACAGGAGTGAGAGAGGGGATAAACAACTACACCTATATCTGGACAGGCATCATTGTGCAGGGTGGGGTACACCCCGGCATTTTAATCACGGGCCTCTCTGTATTTTAACTTGATGCAGCTTTTTCTAGTTCTTATTCAAAGTTACGGAACATTTTCATACATGAACTATTGCAAATGCTCCATTCGCCTTCAGTTCGGATTTAAGGGGGAATGCAAACGCATCTTGTACTTCTTTAGTGAAGGCAATTAGGTACTAGCCCCTAGGAAGTTTACATGTAGGCTTACTTACCCATGCGCGCACACATGCACCTACCAACACAACCGCAATCTCTTCTCTCTGTCTCTCTCTCTCTCTCTCTCTCTCTCTCTCTCTCTCTCTCTCTTCTGTGTGTGTGTGTGTGTGTGTGTGTGTGTGTGTGTGTGTGTGTGTGTGTGTGTGTGTGTGTACGCGCGCGCAAACACACGTACCTGTCTATCCATCGCTGTGTCTCTCTGTGTCTGTGTCTATGTCTTTGTTCATTATTTTTAAAAAAACAAGAAAGAGAAAACGTGACTTCCGCTATCCATCAGCATCTGGGTCCGCCTTGAGTTGCTAATCCCTGTAACTACCAAGCACCCGACTGACTTGGGACTTTAAATGTTCCTGCGTCGTTGGCCACTGCTGGGACTTTATAAATATTCCTGCGTCTTTGGCCACTGTTCGCCCAGAGAGGTCTTTTGACAGACGGTTTGGTCGGCTTCACGGAGCGTGTCCCCCATCATGGGACTCTTGGTGATGTGGGGTCAATGGTGTGTGCCCAGCTGATGCAACTTGCCCTGAATGTGACACAGCCTTTAATTCCACCTTCATCCCCAAACGGGTGATTTGAGACTAGTTCAAAATCTACCAAAATGAATAGGCATGGTGTGTATTCTATTGCATTAAAATCACATTGTGTGTTGTCAGCCTCTGTGGCCTGTCTCTCTATCTTGCCCTGTTCCAACGTGCCACTGATATCAAAAAATAAAAGATGCTTCCAGACTCAAGAAAGGAGGAGAGAATGATGAATCCATTGTTGCGAACCTAGTCATGACTGGAACCCCACAACGTGCTATGAACAAGCGGAATGTCCATGTGTCTATCGGATGAAATTCTCTTTGCTGAGCGTGTCGAATGGATCCACAGATCGGAAAAAAGGGCTGTCTTTATACAGTCTTTATACAGACTCGGTTATAAAGAGCGGACACCCACAATGGACCATCAACAACAAAGACGTGGAATTTCCATGTTGTCTATAAGGGGGGGGGGGGGGGGGGGGCGGATCTTCACTGAGCGGGGCAATTAGATCCACAGACTGAATCAAGGGCTGTCTTCATACAGACTTGGTTATATGGACTGGGTTTAATGAACATTCAATGAACAACGCCAGCGGAGAAGACATCAGAACACTGAGGTCAGGATTCAAACCCCAGTGCAAAGGACTTCCACGCTATTCGTCTAGTCAAGGACCTTCAACACCCTCTTGACGCCAAAACGGTAGAAACTAGCCTTGCCACCCACAAATGTAAAAGAAAAAAATGGGAAAGAAACCATCAGAGATTTGTTACCTTTTGTTCTGTCTGTCATGTCACATCTGATGAGTGTGGCGGTTCAGCTTGCACTCACAATAGATTTTGGACTGATACCTGATCAGTACACAGTTCACTTGATGAAAGCATCTGCTTTTACCATAGAGACATTGTTAGGATTTAAATCCCCATTTAAGTCCAACTTGGAAAACACAACACCAAAGACAACACTGGAACCTTTACATATGTGTTTGTATGGGCATTCTGACCATGAGGTGTTCAGTTGCAGCCATGTGATGGCTGTCATGTCTGTGATACGTTCATTGAAATGTGCTCGAAAGGTATCTGCTGAAAAGTATGTAAGTATTGAAAACTCTCTCTCTCTCTCCTCTCTCTCTCTCTCTCTCTCTCTCTCTCTCTCCTCTCTCTCTCTCTCTCTCTCTCTCTCTCTCTCTCAACCAGACAAGAATTGTTACACTTTGTGGACGAATGATATGGTAACAGAAAAACAAAACAAAACAAAACAAAAAAACAGTCAAGCGTCAGTATGGAGTCTGGAATGGTTTGGACAACAGCTATCAACAGATCAATGGCACTGAAGCGTCCTGAGAGATGTGGGCAGCAGGGAGGATGAAGCCCCAGACGAACAAAGGCTGAGTGCCAGTCTTTGGTGTTTCAATCAGAAAATTGTCTTTTAATGAAGAATGATGATCGTCGTCTCCCATAAGCCCCCCCCCCCCCCACTGTATCTCTCTCTCTCTCTCCTCTCTCTCTCCTCTCTCTCTCTCTCTCTCTCATATCCCAAAACGTGTGTGTGTGTGTGTGTGTGTGTGTGTGTGTGTGTGTGTGTGGTGTGTGGCGCGTGCTGCGCGCGCGCGCGTGCGCAGCTGCATATGTGCATGCATCAGTGAATGTGTGTGTGCGCGCGCGCGCGTGTGTGTGTTGTGTGTGTGTGTGTGTGTGTGTGTGTGTGTGTGTGTGTGTGTGTGTGTGTGCACGTCTGCCTCAGTGCTTATCTTAGTGTCTGTCTGTCTGTCCGTCTGTCTGCCTGTCAGTTTGTGTCTGTCTAAGTGTGTCTGTGTCTTGTCCCAGTCTGTTGTTCAAAATGTAAACGAGTGAAACCTCATTCCAGTTATCCATCAACATTTCGCCCTGTCTCGAGGCGCCAATCCCTTGAACTACCACACAACCGACTGACGGGGGACTGTTTAATGTTGTTTTGCTGTTGGCCACTGTTCGCCCAGAGCCATACTTAGACAGCTTTGTCCACCTCACTACATGTATCCCCTATTATGGGGCTATTAGTGATGGGGGAGTCACTGGTGTGTGTGCCTTGCTGATGGAACTTGCCTTGACAGTGGTAAAATTTTTAGTTCCTCTGTTTTTCCCAAACGGGTGCTTTGGGACAAGTTCAAAGTCAGCTGAATATACATGTATAGTTTTCCATTTTAGGCCTTTGTATCGTATCGTAACGTGTCCTTTACAGTGTGTGTCTTGATAGTGTGTTGTATTTGTATTAAACTGTATAGCATTGAGTTGCATCGTTTCATTTGACTTGGTCATCAGAATCAGATCTTGCTGTGTTGTGTCGCATTGCGTTCATGTTTCTTCACCATCAGAATTATTGTTTTGCTGTACTGCTGTGCACTCTGTTTTGTAACTTTTTTTGTCATCAGAACCAGTGTGCTATGGTTTTGTTCGGCACTGCACCGTTTTGAATTGTATTGCACAGTATTGCATTATATTGTATAGTTCACCATCAGAACCATTTGCTTTTTGTTATATTGTAACGTATGTATAGTGTAACTTCTCATTGTAGTCAATTGAATAGTTCTTCATCAAGTCACCATTTTCTGCTTCATTGTCAATATTGCAATTAGATGGCTATATCTGGTCAAGTCATGTGATTTATAGCCTAGCCATTCATGAATGCAGTATCAGCGCTGGAAGCCAGGTGAATACCCAAGCCATGTACGAATCATGATGCGCTGCTGAGACCAAAGGTCAACACTCAAACCATGTCCTGGAGGCAAATAATCTGATCTCATAGACACTTTATAAACAAGCACACTTAATGACGAAGACATACCCACCTGTTGTTCTTGATAGGTTTCAACCCTTCCAAAACAGTCCACTCTCTGAAGAATCTACGGTGCCTTGGCGATCTGAACATAAGGAACACTGGTAATGGGCTCATGTCCTCGCCACTGGGGATTCCCAGAACACCCCCTTCCTCCTCCCCTCCCTGTACAATGGATGCTCGTCCACTACCCTGAGTTGTTGTGTCAACTGACCTTACTTAGGCATTCATCGAAATCCATGAACTTGCGACGTTCAGCGCGTCTGTTCATACACACTGACACCACGACATGTGAGTGGGGTGTAGTTAGATGTTTGGAAATGTTACACAACAGACACCAGAAATAAGTGTTTCTAATTGGAACTCAAACAACAAAAATGTTTCTCCATCGATTAAATTTGACCATTTGAATTGATTCAATCAGTAATTTGATCGGTAGATTGTGCAAGTTTTCCTTACGTAAAACTGACTTAATAAGCTTAAGTGGGAAAATACCAGTGTCGTTTGTAATCTGAAAGTGAAGTTAATGAGAATGCTTATGTTTTGAATATACAATAAGTAACTCCGATAAGCTTCCAATTATGATGGTATACATTTCGCTCACGTTCAGGAAGTAACGCTCTTTCTTCCGATTTCTGTTGGCTCCCATTACTTATAGTCCCCTAAGGGGGATGCATGTAGTTAAATGGACCAAGCCGTCTGTCTAAGGATCCCTCTGTGCGAACAGTGGCCAACGGCAGAGGAATGTTAAACAGTCCCCAGTCAGTCGTTTGTGTGGTTGTACAAGAGATGATCGTCACAAGACAGGGCGAAAGGTTGATGGATAACAGGACAGAGGTCTCACTCGTTTACATTTTGAACAGGTTGAGACATAGACTCAGATGCACAGAGAGACAGACACAGACTGACCGACAGACGGACAGACAGATATACACATAATGACATAAACAATAAGGCAGACAGACGGACACATGCAGAGACAGACAGACTCACACACACACACACACACACACACACACACACACACACACACACACACACACACACACACACACACATTTTGGATGAGAGAGAGAGGGAGAAAAAGAGGTAGAAAAAAAGAGGGACAGAGAGAGAAAGACAGGAATGGGGGGGGGGGGTGTTAGGGAAGACGACGATCATCATTCTTCATTAAAAGACAATTTCCTGATTGAAACACCAAAGACTGGCACTCAGCCTTTGTCTGGGGCTTCATCCTCCTTGCTGTCCACATCTCTCAGGACGCTTCAGTGCCATTGATCTGTTGATAGCTATTGTCCAAACCATTCCAGACTCACCGTTGTACTGACCCTAGACTGTTTTTTGTTTTGTTTTTGTTTTTTCGGTTACACTATCAGTCGTCCATAAAGAGTAACAAATCTTGTTTAGGGGAGAGAGAGAGAGAGAGAGAGAGAGAGAGAGAAGAGAGAGAGAGAGAGAGAGAGAGAGAGAGAGAGAGAGAGAGAGAGATCTCAGTACATCAATGTGATATTCAGCTGAGAATTTTCAGTAAGTGACTATTCAGCAGAGAACTTTAGAGCACTTTTCAGTGAATAGATCACAGACCTATCACCCGTTACATGGCTGCAACCGAAATCAGCACACACGGTCAAAATCAGCCGACAACTGTCCATATGGACACATGTGAAGGTTTGTTGTTGTTGTTGTTGT
>CM065740.1:22316608-22319108 GCA_033310375.1 Conus canariensis
CTTATGATGCACGTGAGAAGAAAAAAAACGTACTGACGGTTGATAGATTTTGTTATCTTACCTCTACCTCTTAAAAAGATAGATATTGTTTGTAATGAAAATCAGATGCGTGTAATCAGAGAGAATTTGATTCGCAGACAATGTCACTTTAACTTGTCTTTCCTTTTCATCTCCGTCTCTGCTATTCATAGATATTCAATTCTTGTGCCAGGCTACGTCATCCGGGAAATTCTGTAAGCATCTTTGCAGCTGATATCTTCTGACAAGAGCACAGATCATCTGTTTCCAGAGGTATCAGGAAGACACAATCACAAACAAAACGAACGCCTGGATCGAAAATTTTTTTTTTTAAGTCAGCAGACAAAAATCTCTGATGGAAATTCCAGACCCTACCCCATTGCGTTATACATTCTTGAAAACTAAACAGGGCATATGCCAACGTATGCTTAAAATAGTATGTAGGCAAAACGCACGTGATGAGAACGCACGTGGACACGGCAAATAGGCGGCGAAAACATAGGTAAAAAGTGATGCACCGGCTTTTTCCTGTGGGCGGAAAACACAGTAGCAAACACACAAACAAGCAAACCAAAACGCCAACAGAAAAGCAGAATACAGGAACAACAATAGAAGAAATTCATCTGTTCTGGCTCACATGTGATGGATCGTTCGTTCTCGTTCGTTCGTTCGTTCGTCCGTCCGTCGAGTCGACTTGGACCATTTCAGTCATCTTGGGGTTGAGGGTGGTGAGACGATTCGTGAAAATGCAAGTTGCTGATCAAGCCGATGCGTGCACGGAATGTGCGGTGACAGTTTGGACAAGGAATGTGGGAGACCTCCTCTTGATTACTGGAGCGGGCTTTCCTTGCCTGTGTATTTTGTTGCACTGCAGCTTTCCTCCTTTCTTCACATAAATTGGTGCCTTTGTGAATATAGCAGCGCCATCTACCTAGATCTATAGCAGTTTGTATCAACGATTCAGGGTTGATGTTAAACACTTTCATCTATGTTTTGAGAGTGTCTTTGAAGCGTTGATTCTGACTTCTATGGGAACGCACTCTTTGTTGCAGCTCAGAGTCTCTTGTGATGAGTACATACCACAGGAAACAGAAGAGGAAAAGATGGGTAAGAGAAATATGGAGATAGATCGGCACACAGAATTTACGTGATGAAAACATAATGCATTCTATCAGGTATACTAATTGCAGCATTCATGAAAGAGTTTGAGACCACACAGAAACTTAGTTAGCGCTCATAGTCTGTGCATAAAATCGCACAGCGACAGGAATGATGGTTGGAAAGAAGGGCGAGATTTGTCTGCAGCATACTCTCAATTAGTGTTTTAGGTTAAAGGTGCAAGAGTGCTGACGGTGATGTTCTCGAGGTGAAAAAGAGAATGAATGCTGCCACTAGCGTTTGGCGGGTGAAAAAGGGCAAGAGTGCTGGGAGTATTGTGTTGGTATGAGCAAGGACATACGTGTTTTCAGCAGTTTTCTGGTATGAACAAGGGCATAAGTGCTGCCAGCAGTGTTCTCATATAAACAAGACCAAAAGTGCTGTCAGCTGTGTTCTGGTATGGACAATGGCATGAGTGCTGCCAGCAGTGTTCTCGTATAAACAAGACCAAAAGTGCTGTCAGCTGTGTTCTGGTATGGACAAGGGCATGAATGCTGCCATCAGTGTTCTGGTATAAACAACGGTAGGAGTGCTGCCATCAGTGTTCTGGTATGAACAAGGGTAGGAGCTATGCCAGCAGTGTTCTGGTATGAACAAGGGTAGGAGCTATGCCAGCAGTGTTCTGGTATGAACAAGGGCAAGAGTGCTGCCAGCAGTGTTCTGGTATGGACAAGGGCAAGAGTGCTGCCAGCAGTGTTCTGGTATGAACAATGGCATGAGTAATGCAAGCAGTGTTCTGGTATGAACAACGGTAGGAGTGCTGCCAGCAGTGTTCTGATATGAACAACGATAGGAGTGCTGCCAGCAGTGTTCTTGTACGAGCAAGGGTAGGAGTGCTGCGAGAATTGTTCAGGTATAAACAAGGGCAGGAGTGCTGCCAGCAGTATTCTGGTATGAACAAGGGTAGGAGTGCTGCCAGCAGTGTTCTGGTATGAACATTGTAGGAGTAGTGCCAGCAGTGTTCTGGTGTGAACAATGGTAGAGTAATGCCAGCAGTGTTCTGGTATGAAACAAGGGTAGGAGTGCTGCAGAATTGTTCTGGTATGAACAAGGGCAGAGTGCTGCCAGCAGTTTCTGGTATGAACAAGGGTAGGAGTGCTGCCACAGTGTTCTGGTATGAACAATGGTAGGAGTATGCCAGCAGTGTTCTGGTATGAACAAGGGTAGGAGTAATGCCAGCAGTGTTCTGGTATGAACAAGGGTAGGAGTGCTGCCAGCAGTGTTCTGGTATGGACAAGGGCAAGAGTGCTGCCAGCAGTGTTCTGGTATGAACAAGGGTATGAGTAATGCAAGCAGTGTTCTGGTATGAACAAGGTAAGAGTGC
>CM065740.1:22329108-22334108 GCA_033310375.1 Conus canariensis
GAAGAAAAAAAAATTAAGCACGACATTATTATATTAGAAAGAAAGGAAACGAAATACGAAGATGACACCAACGTTATTAACGAGTAAAAAGAACAACCAACGGATATCAGTTTTCTTAAGATCACGAGCTAGATGGATAGCAGATGGAGAGAAGGTTAGAAGTTATTTTTTTTTATCTTGAAAAACAGCATTGCATCGGTAAGGGAGGGTCTGTTCAGTCTCTTCTGCCTCAGTCAGACATAAACATGGACCTCGGACAGCGGGCAAGTCATGGTTCACAGTAAAGTACCTCCAAGCGATCAGCCTGTAGTCACGTGCGTCTTGCTGTTCGAACATGTTCCAACTGTTTGTCGCGATCTCCTCTTTAAGCGCGTGTTATTGGACACTTCCAATTTCTGACTTTATCAGCATCTTAACGTTGGTTTAATCCGGTTGTTGAGGGAAAATTGAATCTGTTTGGTAAAACAACAAAACAAAACTATGTCCGTTCCATTTGCGCCTTACACACGCTGCCACTTGCGGGATTCACATGTCTAAACAATTGCCGTGCGAAATTTGGCACGACATATGGTTAACTATTATGCTGTATCTAGTAAGACGTTGATTTACTTGAGGTTTTCTGTACGGTAGATTGCACTTTTAAATTGCGCCAAGTTGTTGAATTATCAATGCCATTAAGGAGAAGGCTAAGACAAGACAATGCGATGAGTCACGACTACGCATGTGCATGCATCCCCATACCTGCTCCCTCTAACCCAGCCCCCATCCCGGCCCAAATCTCGCCTCCATTCCCCCCCTTCGTACCTTCTCTTCCACAAAGTCCTAGCGTTCCTTTCACACAACACATCCCCACGTTCCCTCTGGCCCTTCCTTGACGCCCCCTCCCATTCCCTGCCCACTCCATGCTTACCTCCTTGCTCCCCTCTCCTCTATTCCCGTCATGATTGACGTCATGCCTTCAAGAAACTCGTGAAGTTGGCAGGTGTTTGACATCAGATTTTATAAAACGTCATGTGTGTAGAGGTGGGGCGCGCGAAGGGAGGGAGACAGGGTGCGGAGGGTGGGGCATTGGGGAGGAAATTGAGATGAGCATGTGTGTGTGTGTGTGTGTGTGTGTGTGCGTGTGTGCGTGTGTGTGTAATATCACGCTAAGCAAGAAGGTTTTTTTTTTTCTCCTCATGTAATGAAAGGAAATCAGTGAAAAGCCATTAGAAACAACAACTTGGAAAGTGTAACTTTTCATCTTAATTAACCCTTCATTAACTTGAGACTGGCAATAATTTGTTTAAAACATGTCTGCACATCGTTTATTTACTGGGGTTCATTTCACTTAAAAAGATTGATCATATAAATTCAACGATTAAAAAAAAAAGTTCCTTATTCTTTCAGTCATCTTGCGCAGAAACTGTGACGTCACTTGAAGGGCTGCATTGCAGACGCACCGTTTCACATCTATGTTTTGGGTTTTCTCTCTCTCAGATTTAATTGTAAGGTACTGAAGGGGCTAAATTATTTTGGGTGCCCAACAGTGCCCTTGTCCTATGAAGACGACCGGGCTACTCTCGTGTGAACGTGAGCTCCATTTTGAACATGCGTTGTTGTCAAGAACGCTTGTTGTTGAAAGTAATGGTAGAACTAAGAAATGACGAACTTGTGCAGTGCGTATCCTATTCCTTCCTAATTCTACAGAGACGACCACAACAGAAAACCTTCAGGTCTTCACCGATATCTCCTCGTCGACTTACTTGAAGGTTTCTTGTGTCAGTACTTGAACTTAACAATCGCGGCAAGATTGAGTACAGAGCCACATACGGTGGATTGATCGTGTCTCACCGAGTTGTCTACTTCTTCGATTTAGACATCTGACGTCGTTTTCTGGAGAAGTTCAGCAAAGCCAAGTCTTGGATGACCACGTCCTTTATGTCTGATGACAACTGAACATGCCAACTTTGACTCATCTTTATGGCTGGATTGGAAACGATTAAAGTGTTTATTTCCACTTTTTTCCCCCAAGCGCTTGATGTATTTACCAGTCAAGTTGGCAAATGATTGCCAGTCTCGAGACTAGAACCTAAGGTGAGACTTGCTAGCTGTGACATACACATTGGTATGTTTGACTGAAATTGTGAGGTGTGTGTGTGTGTGTGTGTGTGTGTGTGTGTGTGTGTGTGTGTGTGTGTGTCTGTCTGTCTGTCTGTCTGTCTGTCTGTCTGACTGTGAGAAGGGAGAGAGAGAGAGAGGGGGGGGGGGGGGGAGATAAAACCAGTAAAATGCGAGTGAAAGCGACACCTTTGAAAGTGCAACAGGTTGTGACCATCTTCATTTAGTTAAGTCAGTCTTACGAAAATTCACTTTGAAATATACACTGACATGTTTGACTTATATCGTTTAATGAGAGAGAGAGAGAGAGAGAGAGAGAGAGAAGAGAAGAGACAGACGACAGAAAACAGACAGACAGACAGACAGAGACAGACAGACAGACAGTCAGACAGGCAGGCAGGTAGACAGACAGACAGACAGAGACAGACAGACAGACAGACAGACAGACAGAGACAAAGAGAAGAGATCATTAAAGTCGAGTGAAAACGACAACTTTGGAAGTGTAACAAGTGCCTGTTCATGAAGTCAGACTTGCAAACATTGATTTTTAACAGCTGTGTGATGATTCGAACCACTCTCAACAATGATTCTTCTTTTACCTTGGTCTTTAGCTCTTTTTATGGTCTGCATATAATTACTTAGACACTGACGTAAAGTTTGTCATCACAGAAGACGTCCAAACATCATGTTACATCAGACGCGTACTTCATTATCTACAGGAGAAGCAGGACACTAGAATCACTAGAATCACAAAATGACCCAACGATAATAAGGTTAAAGTCCCCATACCACTTGGTGACACACCTTTCTTTGCCCCCAGTTGAATCAATTATGTTGACTGAAAACACCCCTTCCCTTCCTTAAATTATTGTTATTTTATTTTGGTTTCAGCTCTTTCACATTTAGTTTTTTTTTTTTTAAAGCCGAAGACTCAACGATTTATCAATCTGTAGCCCCTTTGGCGTCATTGGAAACGTAAACTGCAAAAAAAACAACAACAAACAAACAATGAAAACGACACACATGCAAAGTATTTGAAGCAACAAACAAAATGCAGTTTGCTACAACAACAGTGATCGAACAACAAAATGAGCGGAAACTGGATACCAAACTGAATAAACGACTTCACTTTATCTTGTAAGCTGACTCAAATTTAACATTTTCTTTCCGTTACAAAATCGTCTACAAAAAAATGAACTGATTTAACCCCAATGTATTTTCTAGGTTAACATTTTGTATGTTTGCGGCATTGCATGACAAAATAAAAATTGTCCCCTACATTCTCTACAGTCATTCCTCGTGTGCAAGTCTAAGTTTTCGTCTAACCCCATTCATAAGTTTATGGCTGTACATTGAAATCTAATCAAAGGATAGACATAGAAATCTGGCCATAGATAAACGTACTTTTCTTGTTTAGAATTATTCCTCAATATCTATAAAACAAACATTTAGTACTCGAGTCTATGCTATGAAGGAATGTAACTATTGTGTCGAGCAAAACGAACGTCTCTGCCAGTACGTTGGGTATGGGAGAACTGTTGCGTTTTCCGTATACATCCGTAGCTTGATTCTACCGATGTATTTGTGTACAGTTTAACCACATAGAAATGTAGGGGCCACTTCTATACAGCCCATGTAGTTCACCATAAGCTCTACACGAGTATTTGTCAATAGGGGGGGACATAATGAAGAACGTCTAAAATCTTATCATTGATTTGCACAGAGACCGGATACATTCCCAATTCTCTATACATGACTTCTCTCATAGCATACATTTTAAATGCACTAGATGCTTTAGAGATTTACGTGTACCGTATCTGCTCATCGTTACCCGGTTATTGACAACAAAGTTTGCATCACAAAAAGAATGTCACAGACACAGTACGCCAGATGTGTTACGTCAATGTGTATTGGGAGAGGCAAGTGACTAGAATGAAGAAAAATTGCAATGAAAGTTTGAATCAAAGATGCGCATATTTCATGGTTGCATACAGATTGATGTGTTTGACCGAAATCGTCGCAGAGAGAGAGAGAGAGAGAGAGAGAGAGAGAGAGGAGAGAGATGGGGAAAAAATCATCCAACCAATGTGGTGCAGGAGTTACCTCGAGGGACTTGCAAGCACGGAAGTTATTGGTTGTATTCCAATCAGAAAAAAGACGGCTACGACCGAAGAGCAGTGCGCTATATGAGCTTCAGTGGTAAAGACTGGAACCGCACATTCACATTTCATACACCGACTGGATGTATTGTTGAATGTTCAAAACATTTCCTGAGCAACACTGCAGATATCTGTATTCCCCCAACCAGGTTGACGCCGGGTTTTGTCATGTAGATAGGCGTAGTGTAGAGACCTGTTATGTAGTTTATGATCAGAAAGGAGCCCCCCAAACACATTTTTGATCGTCGTCATCCTCACTGGTCATTTGAAAGAAAAACAAAGATTCAGATTCTAGGGCCCTTCATGTCGATGCTGAGTTCGTGTTGTAGGCTGTTGGAAGCGGCAAGCTCATGGGAGGTTTCATTGATGTACATAAAGGCAGCTTCATGAGAGAGACTGGCTCTGTGACCAAGCTGTCGCAGTTGATCTGCAGGAGACAAAGCAGGTGGAGTCCTGAGTATACTGGATCAGATCCGAAACCGCTTAACACCACCAATGTGATTCCGTAGCAGTGCTGTTTCTCCTCTGGTGGGTTTCTTAATGGCGACTGGACACTACTGACTGCCCTTTGTGGATTACCGGTGTTACGGTTGGGTGTGCTGTGTACCTGAAGCCAAAATGAGAGGTCTCGGAGTGATGGGAATGGAGGGACACAGAAAATGGACACAGGAATGACAAATCGATGCATGAAAGAGTAAATAATCAGATAAACAGAGGAACAAAATGATCGAAACAAAATTC
>CM065740.1:22349108-22351608 GCA_033310375.1 Conus canariensis
CAGCCAGCCTCGCTTTTCATCCCACTGTACCATATTTCCTTTAACCGACGGAACTGCACTCAAGAAAAAGTCAAACTATTTCAAAATAATACCAAAGCCTTATGGTCAGTGATACATTAGATCAAAACATTAATTTTAAATCTGAATTGGAAAAAAAAGCTGTTGATCAGCCTGGAGGCTAATAGAGCAAACACTCCCTGCTCCCCGTATTCTGTCAACAGAGAGGTCGCTTGCGGTTCATTATCCCCCCCCCCCCCTCCCCGGTTAAACCTAGCTACTTGGAAGACCAACGCACAACTAGTGCGGAAGGACGGGAGGAACTATGAGGTTGACACTATGTTAAGCCAAAACAGGGAATATGAGAGGGAAACGTGTCCATTTTGGCATCACGTACCGTACGACATCAGATCGTTGCACAATTCAAAGTAAGCTTGTGGTTTGAGGGGTACAAGATAGGCGTGGATGTAGCTGAGTTAGCCGTGATGAAGGAAATCCTCTCGGGGCCGTCAGCCCGGTCATGCTGGTATTCCTGGGCTGCATTTTATGAAAGGGGGTATCTGAGCTCCAGAAATCGGCCTCCAGAAGGAGAAATAAAAAAGAAAAAAAAAACCTGAATGTTGGAAACTGAGCAGCCGGAATAGTAATCGTTCCAACCTCGTGGGCTCTCGGTAGCATGGACCTGAGCCAGGGAGTAGGCCCCTCCGATGACGAGCTACCAGAAGACAGTGTCTGCAGAGATATCCTTCATGTTGCTGAGGTAAAGGGAGATCATGACATGACACAAGGGGGGAAGCGTGGGGCGGAACCTATTCCAGTGATAACGCAGGCACCCGAATGGGCAAAGATTCACCTCTTCCATTCCTCCTTAATCTTCCTGATCAGGAAAAATATAAGTAGAGAGCCTTGATCCGGACGAAAGGTATGAGGATGTACAGCTCCTGGGTTTTTAACCTGGGACTCTGGCATGAAACAAAAAATGACCCACCCTCCCTGGTGGATAGCGATGTCCTGTTGGTCACCACTCTGGCATGAAACAAAAAATGACCCACCCTCCTGGTGGATAGCGATGTCCTGTTGGTCACCACTGTGACCCTAAGTCTCACTGCAACGCTAAGCCAACGGGAGTGAGACGGGAAGCGGCCTTAACAGGATAGAAAACCCCCCCCAAAAGTTTAGAAAGCGGTCAGATGGCGGTTTTCATGGCAAGTCCAGGATGAGGAAAAGACCACAAGAGGGAACCACCTGAAGGGCATGGGACAGGCCTGACTGAGAGTAGTTCCCCGTTACAGTAGCGTCCCCCTAGGTGCTGGATGATGATGGCGCAACGTGGCTGATTTTCTAACCCCCCCCCCCCTCCAATGGAGAATGCAGACAGTTTCTTCACAAACATAATCATCGGGAGACTCGGTCCTTGAGCAACTTGAGGTAGTTTGCCAGGCACAGCAAACCTGCTGAGGCGTCCCAAAGAACAAAGGTCTGGAAGCTGAGGCTTCAGAAGTCGTGTGCCCGATTCGGTTGGAGGTTGCCAGACTGGGGCTATAATGTGGTGGCTTCCATGAGTAACATTAATGGCAGTGGAGGTGGAAACACGGC
The DNA here is from genome assembly GCA_033310375.1 of Conus canariensis. Taxonomy (NCBI): domain Eukaryota; kingdom Metazoa; phylum Mollusca; class Gastropoda; order Neogastropoda; family Conidae; genus Conus; species Conus canariensis. The sequence goes on from CM065740.1 coordinate 22,350,702, forward strand.
CTGCGAGGTGGGAAGGAGGGGGTGAGGGGGGGGGGGGTGGTAGGGGTGGAGTGGGAGGCGAGGGAGGACCGGATCAGCCACCACGGTGCACCAAATCTCTTGTTCATTGACAAACCGATTGAAACTGATCTTTGATTGAGAGACAAGAATAGCCCTGATCGAATTCTTCTTCTTCTTCTTCTTCTTCTTCTTCTTCTTCTTCTTCTTCTTCTTCTTCTTCTTCTTCTTCTTCTAATCAGGTTCTTGATCTTGTACTTGTTCTTGTTATTATTGTTCTTCCTCTTCTCGGGTTCTTGTTGTTGTTGTTGTTGCTGTTCTTGTTCTTGTTGTGTTTTTGCTGTTGTTCTCCTCCTCCTTCTCCCCCTCCTCCTCCTCCACCTCATCCTCCACCTTCTCCTTCTCTTCCACCTCCTCCTCCTCCCTCCTCCTCCTCCTCTCCTCCTCTCCTCCTCTCTCCTCCTCCTTCTTCTTCTTCTTCTTCTTCTTCTTCTTCTTCTTCTTCTTCTTCTTCTTCTTCTTTTTCATTTCATGATGTGCGGAGAGGAAGCACTATTTTTCTATTCAATATCCCGTCACACATAACGCCATGACACGCGCGCGCACACACACACACACACACACACACACACACACACACACACACACACACACACACACACACATATATATATATATATATATATACATATATATATATATATATATACCTAATCAAAATAGCATTTTTGACATTAATATGTAATCATAAAAAGAAAGTGGAAGATGATCGAACGGGTGGTGGAGGGGGTGGAGGGGGGGGGGGGAATCAAATATGAACATTTGAAATATACAGGCAGAATTAAAAAGATAATCTGACTTGGTAAAGATAAGTCATGATATAGGCACAGCTACAACAGGACAGTTATTG
>CM065740.1:22356608-22359108 GCA_033310375.1 Conus canariensis
TAGTGGGGGAAAACAAATGCAGGTTAACAATTCTTCCATTATTATAATAATGGCTCGGCAAAGATTTGAAAAACAAAAAGTTTGAAGATGAAGAAAATGGGAAAATACATGTTTTAAGTATGAAAACCCTTCACTACCTGCATGAGGGGACCATCACAATCCCTCTCGAAGGCAAATTTATATGTATTGCCTGCTCCTAGGCCTTTCGTCCGCTGGATCGGACTCATCAGGGAGTCGCGGCTGATTGTGTCTGTGCTTTTGGCGTCAAATAGAGACACACCACAGTCCATAATACTGTGGTGTTCTCACCACCAAGGGTTCAAAATAGAATCCAACAGCACACCCAAAGCGGCCAGTGAAAGGTAGAAACTAACACAAAACGAAAGTGTGGAGAGGAAAAAAAAAGTTGCTGAAAAACTAAAAACATTATGTAAACAGTATGAAATGTAGGGGACAATCTTTGAGCCTATGTTTGAGGATCCATTTAAGGATGCAAGGGAGATCAAAAGATATGGAACAGTCTGAGTGGTCAGCTCTGCTGTTCAGTAACCCAAGCATTGTCAGTGGCTAAGAATTGTGCAGAGCAACCTTTACTTGGATCTCCTAAGAGATGCAATCGCCCACTGATTGACCAAACAATATAATGCTGAACAATTAAGTAGTGGGGGAAAACAAGTGCAGGTTAACAACTCTTCCATCATTATAATATGTATATGTGTATATATATATATATATTATATATATATATATATATATATATATATAAAAGGAAAAGTACATATGTCAATTTTTCCAAATGCCGGCACCGTCCAACAGAAGATACGACGAACAGATAAAGAAGGATAGTGATGAACAATAAGTCGTCTGCACCGCCCACGGAGTTCATTTTTTTATTCCAAGCTTTCGCCAAAAGGCTTCTTCAGGAACCGAGGTACTTACATCTCCTTAGCAGCAATGACATCAATACTATTGACGTCATAGTAGACTACATCAATCTAAAAACGACGTCACATTGTGTGTATTTTAAGAAAATGTGACGTCGTTTTTAGATTGATGTAGTCTACTATGACGTCAATAGTATTGATGTCATTGCTGCTAAGGAGATGTAAGTACCATCGGTTCCTGAAGAAGCCTTTTGGCGAAAGCTTGGAATAAAAAAAAATGAACTCCGTGGGCGGTGCAGACGACTTATTGTTCATCACTACTATCTATCTATCTATCTATCTATTATATATATATATATATATATATATATATATATTTTATATACTCGTGTTTATAGATAGATACAAGCAACAGATGGCATCATTTTCATCTTTGACTACTAACCAGTGCCAAAAGAAAGTTCGATACCCAATAAATAAGTAAATACATAAATAGATATATCAACAAATAAACAAATAAATAGCTGTTAAAAAGTCAGTCCTCCTACACCTACCCTTTCATTCGAGCAGATACAAACATAAAGATCTGGAAACTATCCACTCTCGCAAATATCACGACGGACAAATTTTCGGCGACATACAAGTCAGAGCTTCTTCCAAAGGGATTCCTACACCACACTTGTTCACCCGATGAATTCAGAGCACACCTGACGTCCCCCAAAGCCGACAATCCCAGGTCAAAGACACCGCCAGCGAATTGCAGTCTGATGTCCAGGACCGCCAGAGAAGTACAACCACTGCCATTAACGAACAACTGCAGACACTCCCCGGGGAGAGAGCGGGTCGCCTCGCTGAGAGAGAGAAGAGAGAGAGAGAGAGAGAGAGAGAGAGAGAGAGAGAGAGAGAGAGAGAGAGGAGAGAAGAGAAGAGAAGAGAATGGGTGGCCAAACAGATGGGGAAGGGGAAAAACTGTACAAGGGGTGAAGGGAAGTGAACACTAGTGAGAGAAGAAGGGGAGGATTGGATAAAGAGAGACAGGGACAGAGATGGCAGGATGGGGGGAGCGAGACAGAGACACAGCCTAGGAGAGATTGAGAGGCTAAGGAAAGTACAGAGAGAGAGAGAGAGAGGAGAGAGAGAGAGAGAGAGAGAGAGAGAGAGAGAGAGAGAGAGAGAGAGAGAGAGAGGATTCAAGCTTCATTTCTTAAACCAAGCACGGCCTTTGTACCCTTCACTTGACACGAGCAAAAAAAAAAAAAAAAAACAGAGTGTATGCACAGTACCAATCGCCTCAGATTGTTTGGACAAATCAGGAAATCTTTGGGGGTAAAACAAACCAACAAACAAGCGAACAAACAAACTGATTTATCCACGTCAGCGAATCGGATCTCAGCAGAAATGTAGCTGCCATACAGGCAGACCAGGTTCTTCTTGTCGGGGCTTTGGAACTGAGCTCTTCATAGCAGCCTCTCTTAATACACTCTCATTAAGTGCTGAAAAACCATTCCTGGGCTGCAAATACAGAATGTATTACTATCAGGGTGATGACAAAACAGAATGTAGGTCTGTGTCCATGAAATGGCGACGTGAGAAGGCTTCATCGTGACTCCAAAGGT
>CM065740.1:22364108-22374108 GCA_033310375.1 Conus canariensis
GACGGTCTTGAGGTGGGCACGCAGGCCACAATGCCCAGTGCGCAAGAGGAAAATGATTGTTTGGTGTTTGGTGTGTGGATGGGGTCTTGGTGTGCCTCATAGCCTTGGTTCATTTGGATCCAGTCAGCCCTGAAGGTACCATGTAGGAGTGTCTTACCTTCCTCATGTGTGGTTGGGGGAGCTGGCTGGGGGAGCTGGCTTCCAGCTTTCGCTAATCGGTTAGCATGCTCGTTTCCAGGGAGACCAACGTGGGCTGGGACCCACTGGAGGGCAGTTGGATCTTTTTGGGTCAAAGTGGCAAGGAAGGCTTTAAGGGATTGGATCAGAAGGTGAGGACAGGGGGAGTCGAGGGCCTGGAGAGTGGACATGGAATCAGTGAAGATGGCGACGCTGGTGAGGGATCCTCCACAGGAGGAGATGAAGTCTGCCGCTTCTTTGATGGCAAGGACTTCGGCTCTGAAGTTGGTACAAAGTTTTCCTCCAGGAACCGTGATGTTGCTGCAGTCTCCATCAGGGAGTCTGATATGTTATCCACTGCCTCCATTGTGTGTGGCTTCCTCGGCTGATCCGTCTGTGTAGACATGGGTCCAGGAGCTGGGAGTGTTTATATCTTCAATCATGACCTGAGCTAGGGCTTTGAGAACTGGAGGTGGCTGATCTCTGTTGGTAATTCCGGGAACACCGAGACTGATGGAGGCCTCCATCTCTTGGTCAAGCTTCCAGTCAGGCATGACGAGATCTTGGCAGGCGGTACCTTCTGTGTGAAGGATGTCAGTGTGTTGGTCTCTCAGGACCTTGTACTGGTGGCTGGGGCTCTGACGTTTGAGGTGATTCTTGGTGGGCTGTAAGAGTCTTTGATGGAGGGGGTGCGAGGGGAGGCGACGTAGTTTTTCACCCTGCATCAATTGAATCCCACAAGATTGCTGTACCTGCCCCCAATACACACACACACACACACACACACACACACACACACACACACACACACACACACACACACACACACACACACACACACACACTCGTTTGCTACTCCCCCTCCATCCCCCTCCAGGAAAATGCAAACGCATCTAGTGCATGATACCGGCATGGCCACGCACATATCATGATTTGCATGCTATAACTTACAGCACTTATTTTCTTCATCGCTCAAATAGCAAAGCAGCAGCACCTCCATGAACTCCAATAGTTATATGACTAGCTAAAAACAAAGGAAGAAACGACTCTGTAACTGTTTTGTAAAATGACAGATAAAATGATGTTGCATACGTCTATCTGTCTGTCTGTCTGTTTATAGCCCATTTGAAAAAGCCGTGGAAATATCAATATTTTCACTTTTCTTTGTTCCATTTATGCTTCCTTCTTTTTTTCTGTAAGGTTATAAAATTCTTCAGAAGGTCCACTTGTGTGTGTGTGTGTGTGTGTGTGTGTGTGTGTGTGTGTGTGTGTGTGTGTGTGTGTGTGTGTGTGTGTGTGTGTGTGTGTGTGTGTGTGTGAGTGTGTGTGTGTGTGTGTGTGTGTGTGTGTGTGTGTGTGTGTGTGTGAGAGAGAGAGAGAGACAGACAGACAGACAGACAGACAGACAGACAGACAGAGAGGGGGACAGAGAGAGAGAGAGAGAGAGAGAGAGAGAGAGAGAGAGAGAGAGAGAGAGAGAGAAATTGGGTCGGGGGGACACCTATCCTGTTTTCAAAAACAAAACGTTTTCTATTTAAAAAAAAAAAGACAAATGCGCATGCACCACAGTTTTTGTCTTCAGCTTCCCATTTGTCAGGGAAGGATACATTTTGATGACTAGCCTGTCCAATTTACACACTCTCTCTCTCTCTCTCTCTCTCTCTCTCTCTCTCTCTCTCTCTCTCTCTCTCTCTCTCTCTCTCTCTCTCTCTCTCCAGTGAGTGCAACCTTGCCGTTGGTTGGGGAGCTTGCGTGTCTCTATGACCCTGAGAGCTATGCTGGCGGGAGATTCGTCTCCTGGTAGGGCCACCCAAGTCAAACAGGTCAAAGGGTAGAGACCAGACAAAGAGCACTCAACTGGCCCTCCAGGTTGGGGGTTTGAATTGGGCTAACAACCCGGTCCTAGAAAACAAACTTTGTTACAGAAACCGCAATGACATTTTCTGAGAATAACATGGTTGGGGAAGAGTTCTCTCTAGCAGAGCCCATGACGCGAGCTGGTGAAAGCCTTCAGGAAGCCAGTGCGCCGACAACTCTTCTGACGACCAAAACCAAGACCAGGATAGGGACCTGGAACATCAGAACCCTATACGAGACTGGAAAAACAGCACAAGTGAGTAGTGAGATGCACAGGTACAACCTACAGATCCTTGGCCTGTGCGAGACCAGACGGACAGGAACAGGAAGAACAAGGCTGACAAGTGGAGACACCATCATCTACTCTGGACGAGAAGAAGACCAGCCACACACGCACGGAGTAGCGCTGCTGATGACACCCGAGGCGACGCGAGCACTGCTGTCCTGGGAACCAGTGTCACCAAGGATCCTCACTGCAAGATTCAATTCAAAGGGCAGGAAAACCACCATCTTACAGTGCTACGCCCCCACAAACGTAGCAGACCCAGAGGAAAAGGAAGAGTTCTACAATCAACTCCAAACAGTCATGGATAGAGTGCCGAAGAGAGACCTTAAGATCCTCATGGGAGATCTCAATGCCAAAGTGGGAACGGACAACAAGGGCAGAGAGCAGATCATGGGCATACACGGAACAGGAATACAAAATGAAAATGGAGAACTGTTTGTGGAATTCTGTGCTTTCAACGACATGGTCATCGGAGGCACTGTTTTCCCACATAAGAACATTCACAAGATGACTTGGAATTCACCTGATGGGAAGACCCAGAACCAAATCGACCACATTACCATCGGCAGAAAATGGCGCAGAAGTTTACATGACGTGAGAGTAAAACGAGGAGCAGACGCAGCATCAGACCACAACCTTGTGATAGCTGTGCTAAAGACCAAATTGAAAGCCTACAAAGACCAAGCAGGCCGACTATCACATAAGTACAATATACACAGTCTGAAGGAGAGAGTGACAACAGAGGAGTTCAAACTGGAACTGAGAAACAGATTCAGCATACTTGATCAGCTTGCTGAAGAAACAATCGAAGACCACTGGTGTGGCCTGAGGGAGGTCTGCAGACGACATGTAAACAAGTGCTTGGAAAGAAGCAAACAAAACACAAAGAATGGCTGACAGCTGGAACATGGACCCTCATCACAGAGCGGAAGCACCTAAAAGACCAGATCAACCAGACCCAAGACCAAGACCACAAGCAAGAGTTACAGGCACACTACTGGGACGTCAACCGCCAAGTTAAGAAAAGTGCTAGACAAGACAAGAAACAATTCATCCATGAGCTCACAGAAGAGGCAGAAACAGCGGCAGGACAGAGAAACATGAAAAGACTGTATGAGATTACCCGAACACTTTCTGGAAAGACCAGCAACCCCAATCGCCCGGTCAAAGACAAGGAGGGAAACACCATCGCAGGAGAAGCTGAGCAGAGAGCAAGGTGGGCAGAGCACTTTAAAGAGACACTGAATAGACCTGCACCACCTGTCCCCCCAGACATTCCACCACCAACCCAGCTTCTGGATATCAACACAGGCCCACCAAGCAAGACGGAAATTACCAAAGCCATCAAGTCACTGAAGTCAGGTAAAGCAGCGGGTCCAGACGGAATTCCACCTGAAGCACTGAAAGCAGACATCCAGACGTCAACAGAGATGCTGCATCCACTCCTAAGCAAGATCTGGGAGCAGGAACGAGTGCCAGAAGACTGGAAAAGAGGCCACCTGGTGAATCTGCCGAAGAAAGGGGACTTGTCATCCTGTAAAAACTGGAGAGGGATTATGCTGCTGTCAATCCCCGGGAAGGTGCTGGCCAAAATCATGCTAGAGAGACTAAAGACCGCCCTAGACAAGACCCTCCGCCAAGAACAAGCTGGATTTCGCCAAGACGGATCATGCACGGACCAAATTGCCACCATGAGAATTATCATCGAGCAGTCTCTGGAGTGGCAGACCCCCTTGTACGCAGTATTTGTGGATTTCCAGAAGGCGTTTGACAGCATCGACAGAGATACCATCTGGAAACTCATGCACCACTATGGCTTCCCACCCAAGTTTGTTGCCATCATCCAGCAACTCTACGAGGATGCCACATGCCAGGTCGTCCACGACGGGAAGCCAACGAAGCCCTTCACTGTACAAACCGGCGTCCGTCAGGGGTGTCTACCATCGCCAACAATTTCCCTGATGGTCGTTGACTGGATAATGCGGCAGTCTACAGATGGCAAGAGGACAGGAATCCAGTGGACTTTCACCAAGCGACTGGAAGACCTGGACTTCGCCGACGACATCAGCCTTCTCTCCCACAAACAGCAAGACGCACAAGAGAAGCTGTGCCGGGTAGCAGAAGAAGCAGGAAAGACAGCCCTCCAAATCAACACAAAGAAAACAGAAGCCATGAGAGTCAACAACCAGCAACGAGACCCACTACGACTACAACAGGAAGACATCATTGAAGTTGACAAGTTTGTCTACCTCGGCAGTGTGGTCAGCAAAGATGGAGGTACAGATGAGGATATCAAGAGCCGCATCAATAAAGCCAGGCACACCTTTACTACGCTACGACCTATCTGGAATTCCCTGCCCTCTCACTCCACAACAAGATCAGAATCTTCAACTCAAATGTGAAATCTGTCCTTCTGTATGGTTCTGAAACGTGGCGAACAACAAAGACAAACACCCACAAACTCCAAACATTTATCAACAGATGTCTGCGAAACATTGTGAACATCAGATGGCCAGATGTTATTGCCAACACAGAACTGTGGAACAAGACCAAGCAAGTTCCAATAGAATTAGAAATCAGAAAACGGAAGTGGGGATGGATTGGCCACACCCTCAGAAAGTCTCCATCCAACATCGCAAGACAAGGCCTTGAATGGAACCCTCAGGGCAAAAGAAAAGTGGGAAGACCAAGACAGACATGGCGAAGGAGTACCGACGCAGAAGTGAAGGCCGCCAGAATGACGTGGGCCGAGCTGAAGATCTCCCGAAACCGTGTCCGCTGGAAGAGTGTGGTTGCGGCCCTATGTTCCCCAGGGAATTCAGAGGACTAAGTCAAGTAAGTCAAGTCTTTTTTTCTGTAAGGTTATAAAATTCTTCAGAAGGTCCACTTGTGTGTGTGTGTGTGTGTGTGTGTGTGTGTGTGTGTGTGTGTGTGTGTGTGTGTGTGTGTGTGTCTGTGTGTGTCTGTGTGTGTCTGTGTGTGTGTGAGAGAGAGAGAGAGACAGACAGACAGACAGACAGACAGACAGAGAGGGGGACAGAGAGATAGACAGAGAGACAGAAAAAGAGCTAGAGAGAGACAAAGAGAGAGAGAGAGAGAGAGAGAGAGAGAGAGAGAGAGAGAGACAGAGACAGAGAGAGAGAGACAGAGAGAAATTGGGTCGGGGGGACACCTGTCCTGTTTTCAAAAACAAAACGTTTTCTATAAAAAGACAAATGGGCATGCGCCACAGTTTTTGTCTTCAGCTTCCCATTTGTCAGGGAAGGATACATTTTGATGACTAGCCTGTCCAGTTTACGCTCTCTCTCTCTCTCTCTCTCTCTCTCTCTCTCTCTCTCTCTCTCTCTCCTCTCTCTCTCTCTCTCTCTCTCGATGCGCGCGCGCGCACGCGCCTGTGTGTGGTGTGTGTGTGTGTGTGTGTGTGTGTGTGTGTGTGTGTGTGTGTGTGTGTGTGTCCCCAGAAACATGAGGCTTTCGTCAGATACGAAAGGAGAATGGAGATATATAAAGAGACATTCAAATCAAGAAATAATCCAAACACAAAAAGAAATGGAATTCAAGAGAGTCCCAAAATATATACAGTACATATACAGAAACATGTTAACCGACAAAGGAAATAGAGTACATGGTAATAATCTCAGACCCACACGAAGTCCACCTACAGAGATAAGAAGACAGGCGTATAAAACCCACTTCTGTAAATATAGACGACCCTATCATCAAACGGAGATCGATCTGCCAATGTCTAGCAATAACTTCCTCTTAAACGTCATTGATTCCAACAGGAGGGACATGGCAACATCTGAAAATAACAGTCGAATTCAGGAGTACATAGAATTAAAGGAAAATAAACAAAAACGTCTAGTTTTCCGATCCTTTATGGTAACATATCAAGACGTTCAAACAGCAGATGAAATTAAATTAATGGATCAAATGAACAAAAAAGAAACTACTTAATTAATTAATTAACTGTGAAAAGGTTTGAAATTTACTGTGCATTGACATATGATTGAAAAAACGAAATAACAAATTAATTCAATTACTATTGATATTGATTGACTGATTGACTGACTGATTGTCTGCTTGATTGATTGATTAATATGGTGTGATTTAGTCTGCTTTTTCCGTTGCACATGATCGCACGCGCGCGCGCTGTGTGTGTGTGTGTGTGTGTGTGTGTGTGTGTGTGTGTGTGTGTGTGTGTGTGTGTGTGTGTGTGTGTGTGTGTGTGTGTGTGTGTGTGTGTGTGTGTGTGTGTGGTAACCTATCACTTTTTCTTTAACAACAAACGTCTTTTAGATAGTATTATTTTAGCACCATTTCTACGTAGGGAAGCCATTTTTGACATGATAATTATACAGAACTGAGTGTGGATTTTTTTTCCCTGAGGTATATCTGTTCTTCAATTCGTTAACAATTCATAGATACAGTTTATTCTTATACATTGTACATATTGTATAAAGAACACTCTTCGTTCACAGCAATATCAAATCGAAAGTGTAATCTGTTGTTGTTCTGATTTCTATACCGAACAAAATTAGGTCAACATAAAGTAATTTTTTTCCCCACAGTTTACACATTTCTCTCGCTATATCTTTTGTCATCTAGGCCAGATAACTCGTTAGTGTAGGCAGCACCACAATAATAACGTTGTACTAGGTTTTTTCTAATGCCACTAAAAAATGCAATGGTAACTCCCCCTTCCCTTCTCTCCTTTCCCTGTAAAGAACAGTTTGGCACTATATATCTAAGGCATATTTAAAGGTGAAACTACTCATATGTTTTCTTTCCCTATTTTTTTAATAAAGCACTTCTTCCAATCGACTGCAACTTTCACTGCATTTCCCACTCATGGGAGACATTCCCATTCAGTTTAAAGATTTGTTCTAAAGTACATTAGATTTTTGTTCCTCTGTGTGCACAACACGTGATATATAAGACTTTGATATTCTTATTTGCGTTTTTTTTTTATCTTCTTTGACTTCTCATATTTGTATCTGGACTAGTCATTATTAGACGGCATATAGATCATATAAGTTAGGTTGTTCACTGTAAGTTGAAATTTACACAAAAACTCATCGTCGTTTAGAAACCATCCCTTATTTTGTAAATATCCTTCATGAAAATGATTTGCTATGATCTATTTTAACTGTCTAAAGTTTAAAACGAAAAGGTTTGTGACTGATTCTGAACTGATTATTGAAGATTACAAGTTCGGCATTTCTTTCTTTGCTCTTATCCAATTCAATGTGTGTACTTAGTTCATCATAAGCCATGAAGACACCCTCTCTTGTACTGCTTGTTTATGCACAGAGTGAGTTGCGTAATTTTAATTTTCTTTTAGCGTTTGACGTCATCACTGACAGTATTGACATGATCATGGGAACTGGGACGTTTGCTGCTTTTATTTCTGTTATTTTTCCTTCCCTGGGGAAGGAATCGGTGAGAAGACGCTTTTTGGATGTGTCATACATTACCGAGTCACCAGGGGGACGCTGCCACGTCAGCATTGCTGTGTGCTGTATTAGACCTGTCAGCATTGCTGTGTGCTGTATTAGACCTGTCAGCATTGCTGTGTGCTGTATTAGACCTGTCAGCATTGCTGTGTGCTGTGTTAGACCTGTCAGCATTGCTGTGTGCTGTATTAGACCTGTCAGCATTGCTGTGTGCTGTATTAGACCTGTCAGCATTGCTGTGTGCTGTATTAGACCTGTCAGCATTGCTGTGTGCTGTATTAGACCTGTCAGCATTGCTGTGTGCTGTATTAGACCTGTCAGCATTGCTGTGTGCTGTATTAGACCTGTCAGCATTGCTGTGTGCTGTGTTAGACCTGTCAGCATTGCTGTGTGCTGTATTAGACCTGTCAGCATTGCTGTGTGCTGTATTAGACCTGTCAGCATTGCTGTGTGCTGTATTAGACCTGTCAGCATTGCTGTGTGCTGTGTTAGACCTGTCAGCATTGCTGTGTGCTGTATTAGACCTGTCAGCTTGTCCCCTGTGGCGGTCATGGATCCTGAGGCGACCTATGTAGCCGCGAGAATTCACAACTTAACTGCCTATCCCTGTGCTCACGGCATAGAAAGCGAGAGACGAGAGGAGGAAACAAACGGGCGCTAGACAAATTCCAATTATGGCTTTTGTTCCTCCGGTTGCCGGAGGGCCAACATTTTAATCCTTTAATACAAAAACAACAGAGTGTCACTACTTCTTGTGCATCAATCACAGGAGTCACTACTTTCCGTAGGCCAGTCTGTCGGAGATGTTGTCTTGCTTGCAGACGAGCCCCAAGATACTCTTGCAATCTCTTGCCTATTCCTAGCCATTCATCAAACGTGCAAGAACTCCAAGCGACTGGCAGTCTATGAAACGAGTCCCTGATCCTTTGTGGAACTCTGGTTGAAATGCAATACAACTTTCATGTCCCCAGTCCTTTTTTTCCCAGAATGAAAGCACGGTCACATAAGGCATGAGAATATGAAAAAAAAACCCTTCATGGAAAGTGTATATCTATATCTATATGCACACACACACACACACACACACACACACACACACACACACACACACACACACACACATATATATATATATATATATATTATATATACAATAGACTAATAAATTCCAAGGATAAGTACCGAGCACCATTCCAGCAACTTACAGAGCAGCTTGGTGTTGCAATGACTGCAAGAAATATTCAATTATAAACAAAGCTTGCTCTTATGTCTTAGATTGAAGAAATAGGGGGAGATAAGCGTTCATATCTGCAGTGGTAGATGATTCTGCCTAACAATATGTGCTTGAGTGGGTGAATGGGGAAAAATAAAATAAATGCTTCTCAAAATGGTCACTGAGGAGAAACAATCAGGTTTCGAAATATCGGTATCTGACCAGGAGTTATATGTTAGTGAGTTTCCTCCCCGTTGGAGATTGTCTCCCCCTGGGAGACTATAAGCTTGCTGAAGGCTCATTTTGAGAAGCATTTATTTTATTTTTTCCCCATTCACCCACTCAAGCACATACTGTTAGTTAGGCAGAATCATCTACCGCTGCAGATATGAACGCTTATCTCCCCCTATTTCTTCAATCTAAGACATAAGAGCAAGCTTTGTTTATAATTGAATATTTCTTGCAGTATATATATATATATATATATATATATATATATATATATAAGTAATCTGAAAAGCTTTGTAGACATAACAAAGTACAAATGGATTCATTCTTAACATAGGACAACCATAAACTTAACTTCAGCAAAGATAGTTACCAGTCGCCATGATACAGTACTGACGAATCGCGGACTCCCAGGCCATCTTTGGTTCGAGTCTCATCAAGGGCGCTTCTTTACGGCATTTCCTGTTCCTGTCCAGCTCGTACCCTCCATCAAGTGTAATACCGGCTCAACTGGAAAGACCGCAACCTTGGAGGCGAGTTTCGCCCACTTAATTAACTGACACATGTTGGAGAGCATTGTTAAGACTCTGAGCCCAACACTGCAGGTTCTGTATCTCTGAGGCCTGACTGACCCCTAGGTGTGTCATGAAAGGGAGCCAAGAGTGCAGCCCTGTCATATTGTTATAGATAGTTAAGATGGAACTCTCCAGCATCACAGTCACGCCCTCCTCATTCATTTCATAAACAGAAGCGTCGGTTCTGTTGCCATTCAAGCATTGCTCC
>CM065740.1:22376608-22379108 GCA_033310375.1 Conus canariensis
TGAGTTATGTAAAACTCTCCTTTTTATTGATTTTTCTTTTCGTTTGGATGTCATCACTGACAGTTTTGACATGGTCAGGGGAATACAGACATTTGCTGCTTGCAATCCAGTAACGACAATTCTAGTTATCTTTACTTCCCTAAGGAAAGAGGAGGTGAGAACATGCTTTTGGGGGTTGTCGTGCGTTTGCCCAGCCAACTGGGAGACGCTGCCGCTTCAACACAAATATGTGCTGTACTAGAGCTGTCAGCCTGTCCCTTGTGGAGGTAAAGGATCCTGAGGCGACTTTTGAAGCCGCGAAAATTCACACGTGGCTATCCTGTCCTCGCAATGCAGAAAGCGGAAGATGGATGAAGAAAACAAACGTGCTCCAGACAAATTCAAATTCAAAGTATGGCGTCTGCTGTTAGCCCCTTCTGGGTTGCTGGAGGGCCAACATGCTGATCGTTTCATGCAAGAATCACACGACGTCACTCATGTTTGTGCACCAGTTACAGGACGTCACTGCTTTTTGTATGCCTGTGTGAGGATGTTACAACCGTCGGTGACGTTCTCTTGTATGCAGGAGATCTCCAAGATACTCTTGCAATCGTTCGCCTGTTCTAGAGTGTGCTACAGAACGAGCCCACTGGTGACACTTGCAGAAATTCCAAGCGCTTTGTTCCATGAAATACGTCCACAATCCTTGGTGAAACCCTGGCTGAAAAAAAGTTCAATATACAGTTTCTCTCTCTCTCTCTCTCTCTCTCTCTCTCTCTCTCTCTCTCTCTCTCTCTCTCTCTCTCTCTCTCTCTCTTCTTTTGTTTAGGATGATCAGGGTCTCGAGTTGGTTTCAACAGTTACTTGATAATTTAGACAAAGAATAATTGATTGCAGGTGGCTGGGGTTGGGACAATTACACGCAAACAAGTTAGGGATATAGACTTTATAGAACGTTCAAAACAGCTATTTAAAGAAGTCTTATGTGTCTCTGAATATAAATAATTTTGCAAAGAATGCCGTAACTAAAAACGAAATTTAGAGTTGGGGTTTCATCTATGTTCACACATTCTTTAAAGTATACAAGAATAACTGAGTCACAGGTGTTATGTCCACTGTGTTCAACTGCTAGGGAAGATAAAATCCATTGTATCCTTTTGTGTCCAGCTTATAGTGGTTTAAGAAAAGACCTTATCCAAAAGAAGTTCTACATAAATCCGTGTATTTTCAGGTTATGCCTTTTCAGGTTATGCTTTTTACTTTCATAATCTAACGTTGTAGCGATGCGAAACTTGTCATTATATTTGCATAAAGCCCTTGCACGACGTGCCGTCGTCATTAGCTAGATGTTCAATTCGTCATTTTGCGTCGTTCCTGTAGATATATATTCACACTGTGTATGATTACCGTTTGTAAATGTATTGTGGTTGAGGCCCATCAGAATGGGCCAATGGCCTGATTAAATGAATTCATTTATTCGTTCATTCTCTCTTTACGCCCCTCGCTCCCTCCTCTCTCTCTCTCTCTCTCTCTCTCTCTCTCTCTCTCTCTCTCTCTCTCTCTCTCTCTCTCTCTCTCTTCAGAATAGGTGTATGGTCACGTAAGGTCATGAAGATGAAAAAAAGATGCAAGATAGATCAAAAAGCGCATCTGTCTTAAAATCTTTGTACATATACAATAACAACGTCCACTTGCATTCACTCATAACGGGGGAAGCTCATAAACTCAGCTTACACAAAGATGGCTGCTTGATACCTGTCGCCTTGATACTGTAGTTAAGAGTCGTGGACTTCAGGCCGTTTAAGGGATGATCTGTACCCGACTAGCTCCTTCCAAGAGTCGAGTGTTATAATGGCTCCAGCGGGTAGACTGGTACCACAGAGTCGAGTTTTATTCACTTAACTGATACTTGTTTGAAAGTGTTACCAAAATTGCATGACTAGCGCTACAGGTTCCCTATCTTTCGGGCCTGACTGACGCCTGGATATGTCATGAAAGGGAGCTTAGAGTACAGCCCTGACATACAGTGTTGCTGATTGGCGTGGAACCACGTAGCATCGTGCTCATGCCATCATCACCGGTGATTTAATCAAATGAAAGCTTGGGTTCTGTTGGCATTCACACATTGCTCCAGCGGTGAGTCAGATTCGATTTCTCTCTACGCTCATGTCCAAGATGAGTTGTGAAAACGTCGCCGATTTCAGAGTGTTCATGGAGAGAGATGTAACGTTGCCGTCCGGAGGGAAATGTCCATTAATATTGGCTTCTCCTTCAGCAATTATAGTTCTCAACAGGGCGCTAAGTAGATAGTTTATGATGCTTGCTGGATCAGAACAGGCATCACTGATGTCCACCAAAAATGACTCTGCAGCAATGCAGTGTCTGGTCTGATGGGTCGCCTCATGGCAATTTGATATAAATTGCTCCGTGTGAATTGCCACTACCGTAACCCAGAAGACAAATACCATTTGCTGGGACGACGGGAACAGGTCAAGATCTTCCGCCTGAGGACTGGACACAA
>CM065740.1:22386608-22396608 GCA_033310375.1 Conus canariensis
GGAGAAGGGTTGCTTGAAGAATATTGCAATAGATGAAGCAGACAGAACAACTTTGAAAATGGCTTCTATGAAGCTAGGCTTGTACTGGGACAAGCAAGGATCGCAAATAATGACAATAATGATATTGGTGATAATAACCATTATAACAACACCCATTATTATATTCGATTATATTATCATTGTAATTATCATTATTATATATTATTATTATTATTAATAATATTATTATATTATTATTATTATTATCATCATTATTATATTATTACTATTATTATCATCATTGTTGTTGTTGTTATCATTTTTATTACTACTACTGTTATTATCACTATTATCATCATATTATTGTTATTATTATCATTATTATTGTTGTTATATTGCTCTTCTTCTTCTTCTTCTTCTTCTTCTTCTCTCTCTCTCTCTCTCTCTCTCTCTCTCTCTCTCTCTCTCTCTCTCTCTCTCTGCATTGTGTGTGTGCGTGCTGCGTGCGTGCGTGCGTGCGTGCGTGCGTGCGTGCGTGTTGTGTGTGTGTGTGTGTGTGTGTGTGTGTGTGTGTTGTGTGTGTGTGGCTTGCGTGCGTGCGTGCAAGCATGTGTGTGTGTGTGTGTGTGTGTGTGTGTGTGTGTGTTGTGTGTGTGTGTGTGCGTGCGTGTGTAGGTGCGTGCTTGCGTGCATGCATGTATGTGTGTGTGTGTGTGTGTGTGTGTGTGTGTGTGTGTGTGTGTGCGTGCGTGTGTAGGTGCGTGCTTGCGTGCGCGCGCGCGCGCGCAGACGCGCATGCACATGCTACGAAAAATATGTTATTCTCCATGTATGAGGGTGCAAAAATGTATGTGAGAGCGAAATTTTGTGGCATAGAAAACGCACTTCTAACTTCAATTCGAGTAACCATGGTTTTCATGTTACAAGGCAATGGCTATTTCTGAACCCTCTATTCCTCTCCAAGTACGGGACAGAGGGGCTTCAATGCCTCAGTGTAAAGTTTTGACGTTGACGTCGTCTTCGTTGGTTCGCTCTTCCCAAAGAGACATCGAGACATGAAGAAGCCGGAAAGCATCCAACTCAACATCCAATCCCCTCCCACCCTACTCATCCCCACACCACTGCCACCCACACACCCACACACACACACCAGAAGCACTGCAGGAGCGGAGCAAGGAGATTCCGTGCGTTTGAGTTGTCTTCCCTGAAACAGCACAGACGAGCCGCACTGAACGCTTAAGAATTGACGAGGATTTCCAAGAATTTGATGCGGAAACACGCAGAATGAAACGAGTGATAAATGATGATCCAATGAGTGGTTTTTGTTTGTTTGTTTGTTTTGCTTGTGATCAGATGGTCAGTTTGTAGGAGTTGTTTCTGATCGGGCTCTCTGAAAGCTTCATAATATTAAATCTGAAATGGAGTTTAGCATGACTTCCATCGAGAGGGAAAGAGAGAGAGAGAGGGAGAGAGAGAGAGACAGAGAGAGAGAGAGAGAGAGAGAGAGAGAGAGAGAGGGGGGGGAAGGAGAAACGAAAAAACGATGAAAAGAGAAGGTTAAATCAAACACAATGTTCGACATGCACATTAGCTTCTAAACCAAATTGTTCGTCGGTGACTAACAGTCTGTACAAGAAAAAAACAAAAAAGCCATACGTTTCTTTGCTTTGAATAAAATAGCAAAAATGGCGAAGGAATCCCTTCTCTCTCTCTCTCTCTCTCTCTCTCTCTCTCTCTCTCCTCTCTCTCTCTCTCTCTCTCTCTCTAATAAAACGAAAGTGTCTTCTTTTTCTTCATTCTCCCTCGGAAACTAATGATAGCAGTTCATTGTTTCCGATAACACCCTAGATCACACCCCATTCTGAAACTGCCCCCCCAAGGGGGGGGGGAGGGGGGGGAGAGACGTTTCAGTGTCCAAGATTATTCTCTGGGGAGTCAGCTGGGTGGGATTTATCCCAGGCTGTCTCTGCCTTCTTTTTTTCATTCCTTTCCTTCTCTGACTTTGCCTTCTTCATTTCCTCGTCCTTCTTGTTCTGTGGACGATTGTTGCGGAGGCTGAAAGCCACACCTTTCCCTCTCCACCCACCTTTCCCTCTCCACCCACCCTTCCCCTCCTTCTAGGGGTGCTTTGGATTTGCTGGAATGCCCCCCTTCGCCCTCCCCTCCCCCCCCCCTCCCAATCTCTATCTGTAACGTCTCCTTCATGCTGATAGTGGCTCAATATGTGCGAATATGAATTTCATTCCAGAACGCCGTCCAACCTTCGTCTGTGTGTGTGTGTGTGTGTGTGTGTGTGTGTGTGTGTGTGGTGTGTGTGTGTGCGGTGTGTGTGTGTGTGTGTGTGTGTGTGTGTGTGTGTGTGTGTGTGTGTGTGTGTGTGTGTGTGTGTGTGTGTGTGTGTGCAAAAATGTGTATGACAGAAACGTTGTGGAATAAACGCTGTCTTAGAACTGCATTCAGTTCGTCTTACCATTGTATGTGTGTTTAAAAAGCATTGGCTATTTCTGAACCCATCATTCCTTTGTAAGATATAGGAGCTTCGGTAACACGCTACGAAGTTTTTACGTTGACATCGTCTTCGTTTGGTTTGCTCTTCCCAAAGGGACACTGAGAAATGAAGAAATGGGAGAGCAAGCAACTCAGCATTCCTGCCCCTCCCACCTTACTCATCCGCTCAAGCCCACCCACCCACCCGTACCACCCCCACCCCCTTTTCTACCCACAAACCCACACCCATCAGAAGCACTGCAAGAACGAAGCAATAAGATTCCGTGCATTTGACTGTCTTCACACGAACGCCACAGACTCGCTGCATTAAACGCTTAAAATTTGACGAGGGTTTTTTTGGTTTGAAGAATCGCATGCAAAAACAAACAGAATTTCTTAAGAAGATGATTAAGAGAACATCAAATACATTTTTTTTTTCTTGCGATCAGATGATGTGTCTGTATGAAGTGTTTCTGCTCCGCTCATGTGACGGCTTTATAGTATCTAATCTAAAGTAACATCATGAATAGCTTCCATTGAATGAAAGGGGCGAGGGGAGGGGGGAGGGGTGGGGAAGGAAGGGAAGGTTACATCAAAATACAATATCTGATATGCAGGTAAGTTCCTAAATCAAATTATCCGTTAGTGAGTGCTAGTCTACAAAAGAAACAAAATTCTTCACATTTAATGAAATCGTAA
Source organism: Conus canariensis (assembly GCA_033310375.1). Taxonomy (NCBI): domain Eukaryota; kingdom Metazoa; phylum Mollusca; class Gastropoda; order Neogastropoda; family Conidae; genus Conus; species Conus canariensis. The sequence goes on from CM065740.1 coordinate 22,389,774, forward strand.
CAAAGGCGATGAAATTACTTCCCTCTCTCTCTCTCTCTCTCTCTCTCTCTCTCTCTCTCTCTCTCTCTCTCTCTCTCTCTCTCTCTCTCTCTCTCTCTCCTTTCAAACTGATAAAAATGAAGGGTTTTTTTTTTTTTTCTTCTGTCCACACAAACAAATGATACCAGTTCACACTTCCTGGTGTAACACCCTTGATCATACCCCATTCTGAAATTACCCCCAGGAGATGTTCCGGTGTCCAAGATGTGTCCACTGAGGAGTGGGTTAGCGTTCACTTTATCGCAGATTGTCTCTGCCTTCGCCTTCTTCTTTTCGACCTTCTCTGGCTATTCCTTCTTCATGTCTTCTTAATCCATGTTCCTTAGAAACATTGTGAGAATGCTGGGAAACTATCCTCCCCTTTCTCCCCACCATCCTACCTTTCGCTCCTATGGGTACTTTGGGTTTGCTGAAAATGTTCCCCAAGAAATGCCAGATTCGGAAAACCTTTCCACAGTTATTTAAAAAGAAATGAAGTCAGTCGTAGTACCACTAAGCATTAAGTTCATTGACAGTGTCATTTTTCATTTCAAGCAACTTTTTTTTTTTTTTTTTTTTGTCAAACGTATAATCTATAGCATTTCTAAACATTGTTCTGTTTTTTTTTTTTTTTTTTCAAAGCGCGTAGGACGTTTGGATGTAATTCGAAGTTTCTCATTCACCATGGAAGAAGAGTGGGGAACGGCAAATGGAGAAAATAGTAAAAGGGAAGGTGTTAGCACGATGAATTTGAAGAAGAGACACACAAGGGAAAGAAACAACAGAATTGTGACGTTTAGGTTATTTTGAAAAAAAAAAAAAAAAAAAAAAAAAAACCTATATTTTCTACGAATATCTGGAAACAAAAATGTGTGTGGAGAGTGTATGTCATTCATCAAGGTGCGGTTGTAGCTTAGGCGCCGTGGTGTTGTGGGTGTGTGTGTGTGTGTGTGTGTGTGTGTGTGTGTGTGTGTGTGTGTGGTGTGTGTGTGTGTGCGTGCATGCGCGCGCGCGTGCGCGCGCTTGAGTGTGTGTATGTGTGTGTGTGTGTGTGCGCGCGCGCGCGCGTATGCGTGTGTGTGTGTTCGTGCTCGTGTGTGTGTGTGTGTGTGTGTGTGTGTGGTGCGTGCGCGCGCGCGCGCGCGCGTGCGTCAGTGGGTGCGTGCGCGCGTGTGTGTGTGTGTGTGTGTGTGCGTGTTTGTGTGTATATGTGTGCGCGCGCGTGTGCGTGTGTGTGTGGGGGGGGGGGGGGGGGTGCGCGCGCGCGCGCACGCGTTGTTTTGCTCATTAAGACATTGCTTCTGCGTGCAGGCGTGTGAAAGAATGTGTGTGAAAGAAATTATGTTGTGGGATAAAAACGGTCGTGTAAATCGTGTTAACGTGTCTTTTTGTGTTAAAAGGCATTCGTTGTTTCTGAACCCTTCATTCTTCTGCAGGTATGGAACAAAGGGCCTTCACTGACTCGGTGTGAAGACATCGTCTACGTCGGCCTGCTCTTCAAAAACCAAAAAATAATTTTAAAAAAAAATAAATAAAAACGGTGAAAAGCGAAGACATTGGACAGCATCCAACTCAACCTCCCTCCCACTCCCCCTCCCGTCCCCCCTCTTCTCTCACCCGATCCGAAGCCTCCCATCCCTTAGCCCCTTCCACCCTCTCCCCCCCCCCCCCCCCACCACCACCCCCCCCCCCAACCCCCATGCACCCACACACATTGGAAGAGCTGCAGCAACGGAGAAATGAGATTCCATGTAGTTGATCGTCTTCTTTGGAACTGCACTGAAGAGCTGCATTGAATGCTTGGAGATTGACAAGGCTTTCTTTGACAACGGCATGCCAAAACAAACGAAAGATCATCAAGATCATCAAGCAAAAAAAAATAAATAAATAAATGCAATTGCTTTTTTTTCCTTGCGATCAGATACTTTGTGTGTACGAGTTGTTTTTAATCCGCCTATTTGGCGGCATTATGATGAAATAAAGTCATGAAGGTCTACTATGGAATGAAGGGGAAAGGAGGTGTGTTTTGTGTGTGTGTGTGTGTGTGTTGTGTGTGTGTGTGTGTGTGTGTGTGTGTGGTGTGTGTGGTGTGTGTGTGTGTGTGAAAAGATGCAAAAACATTATGAAAAGAGAAGGTTACGTCAAATACAATACCTGATTCGAAACTCAGTTCCTAAACCAAATTCTCCATAAATGAGTAATAGTCTACAAAAGGAAAACAAAAATGCTTTTCTCCGCTTCAAATGAAATAGTGAAAACGGCGATGAAATTTCTCTCTCTCTCTCTCTCTCTCTCTCTCTCTCTCTCTCTCTCTCTCTCTCTCTCTCTCTGTGCGTGTGTGTGTGTGTGTGTGTGTGTGTGTGTGTGTGTGTGTGTGTGTGCGTGCGTGCGTGCGTGCGTGTGTGTGTGTGTGTGTGTGTGTGTGTGTGTGCGTGCGTGCGTGCGTGCGTGCGTGCGTGCGTGCGTGCGTGCGTGTGTGTGTTTGATAAAAAGAACGAACTTTCTTTTTCTTCTTTCTGCCACGGAAACAAATGACAGCAGTTCATTCTTGCTGGTGTAACACCCTAGATCATACCCCATTCTAAAATCCGCCGCGGAGAACGTTCCGGTTTTCAAGATTGCTCCCCGAGGAGTGAGCTGGGGGTTGCTTTGTCCCAGTTTGTCTCTGCCGTTTCACGGTGGGGGTTTTTTCTCTCTTTTTTTTTTTTTTTTTTTTTTTACCCTAAATTCTCTTCTTTCTCTGGCTTCTCCTACTTCGTTTCCTCTTCGTTCTTGTGATGCCGAGGAGGGAGGGGGGGGGGGGGGGGGGGGAATGGGCGGAAACTCGAGAAACTCGAGAGGGGTGGAAGGACATTCATCTGAAATCCGGACTGTGAACGTGTATCAGTTCGCACCTTGTTACCATTAAGAATACCAGCTAAGATGTCCGTTTTGTATTCCTTTTCAAACTAAAGAAGACTTTGGAACTTACTGTTCGAGAATCAGGAGAAAGAAGAGAGAGACGTAGGGAACGGAAACGAGAGAGAGAAAGGAGCAGGAAAGGGGGTGGGGTGGGGTTGAGTAGGGGGTGGAAAGGTTAACGGATAGGGGTGGGATGGGGGGGGGGGTGGGAGGGGGGTGGGGAGTGGGGGAGGGGGGGGAGGGGGGAATTTAGTTCAGCGCCTAGAAAACTTTCTTTCTTCCAAGATAACTTTCAGGAACACGATCCTGGCTTATGGCTTTGACGAGAGAACTGGGAAATGTCATCCTTATTCCTGTACGTTCTGTTTGCCTTTTGTAAAGGGTTCGTTTTCTTTTGAATTCTGTCGCCTTTTATTCGCCATGTAAGAGTGCAGAAAGAGGTAAAAAGAGCATACCATAGAGATGAGGGGGTTTGCAATAGGAACGATGATGAAGAAGGATGCACAGAACTGAATGCAGGAAGAGGGGAACAAGATAAGAAACAGACGAGAAAGGAGCAAAAACAAAAAAAACAAACAAAAAGGACAAGAGATAATAAAGAGAAGTTGGAGACAGGTGGGAATAAAGTACAAGAAATAAAAGGACACGGAGGAGTAGATGTGAGAGTGAAAAAAAAAGAAAGAAATTTATTAAAAAAAAAAAAAAAAAAGAGGAAGCGGAGAGCGAAGGAGAAAAAAAAAAAAAAAACCAACGTGCAGAAGGAAGATAAGAAGGAAAAGAACAAGAGGTGAGTAGAAGAGAGAATAAAATCTAACAGAGAGAAGTTGTGGGAGAAGGAGAAAGGATGAAGAATATTAGTAGAAAGAAGAGGAAGACTAGAAGAGCAGGAGGAAAAAAAGAAGAAAGGGTGAAGTAAAAAAAAGAAAGAAAAAAAGAAAGAAGAGGAGAAGGAAGAAAAGAAAGAGAAAAAGAAGGGGGAAAAATGCACACACAAAAAAACTTAAAAAAAAAAAAAGAATGTGAAGGCCCACTATAACACACGCCATGTTCTGTTCAACAACAGCACAGTTCATGGTCATTAACCCTATACTTACCACCCCACAGTACATACCGAAAAAAAATATATATATATATATATATATATATAATATATATATGAAAAACAAATGGCACAGTCACAGGCTCAAAAAAAATTGATCGCTATCAAACCTGAACAGTTATGTTTCAGGAGTTACCCTTGAAGGGTCAATAAAGGAGAATTTAAAAAAAACACATAGAAAGAAACAGGAGAAGAAGGGAACGGTAGGAGAAGAGGACACAAGAAGATGAAGACAAAGAAGAAAACTAGTTTAAGATTATTTCAACGGTGTGTAATCTGAACTGGATGACGCAATTGCTAGATACTCTAAGGATAGTGCTCCAGGTACAGACAAAGTACGGTATGCAGACATCAAACAGCTCCCAGAAGAGGAAAGAGCCCAACTCTTCAGTCTCTACCAGGAGAGTTTTGATAAAGGCTATGTCCCAGAAGACTGGACACACAGCTAGCTGAAAGTTTTACCCAAACCAGGAAAAGATCATCATCGGCTGAATAGTTGCCGCATACTCACTACGCAAAATATAGCAGGAAAGCTCATGGAACGAATCATAGCAAGAAAACTCGCAAGAGATCTTAAAAGTCGACAATCCTCCCATCAAGTCAAGGAGACTACAGAACAGGTAAAAATGCAGGGTAAAATGCGGCCGCTTTTGCCTATGAAGTATACGAAGGATTCCAAAGAAAGGGAGAAACACTGGCTGTTGCAGTAGACCTGAAAGACGCATACAACAAAGTCCAGTTCTCGCTTCTCATGGAACTACTCCTTGACTATGGAATCAGCAAGACACTTACACGATGGATAACAGCAGCACCTCAAGAGCGAATCGTCATCCTGCGATTTGGAGATTGGACGTCTTAGCCTCATAAACTTTCTATGGGATTACCTCAAGGTTCTCCTCTCTCCCCTGTTTAATACAATGTTTACACTAAAGGCCTTGCAGACCTCAACAGAAACGGAATTGCACGAGTGTTGACACTAGCAGATGACGGTCTGATCTACAAAACATCAAAAAATGCTCAAGGAAAAACGAAAGCAGTTCAGCAACAGTTGAACAACATTGCTCAGTGGTGTCAAGAAACAGGATCGTCCATCAACCCTACAAAAGCCCAGACATTAGTCTGCACTCTCAACAAGACATCAGGACAAGTACCCTCACCAGTTTCCTTTAATGGAATACCTACACACATCAAAAACCAAAAGTGAATGATTATGTCAGAGACCTCTGGCATGAGGATTGGAATACACAGACGGATAACAAACTCTTTCAGATCCGTCCAAACCTAAAAGAGTTCCTCTCATCCACCTCTGGTGGTCGCAAAGAAGAAACGGTTTTTGTGCCGGCTGCTCACAGGCCATTCGTATTTTACTCATTCATACCTTCTAAAGAGTGAAGAAGTTCGGTGATGCATTCCATGTCATGTGCCACTCACTATGAAACATATTCTTTTAAAATGTTGGGACTTGCATAATGTAAGACACAAACATTTTACAAAAGATTCCATGAAACCTTGTTCAGAGATGTTCCAACTGATGCGATCTTTGAATTCGTGAAAGAGATTAACACTTTTCATCGGATCTGAGACTTTATAGTAGAAAGATTTTTTAACCAAATTTCAGGTGGGTTGTAACAGATGTATTTTTGCGAAAGAGTTGTGTGAATGAAGGACTTGTGAGTTGATTTTAACGTGGTGACAGCCCTGATATGGCCCTTTGCAGTCGGCTGGGCTATAAGCAACATTACCTTACCTTACCTTACTAACTGACAGCCTACGCTATTTAGTTGTAGGCTTTGACAGAATGCTAACTTTTAGAAAGCATGTTGAGAATATTGTTCTTAAGTGGAAAAAGGCCTATCTGCCATGAAAGCAATGGCAGCTAAAGGCATTGAACAGCGCCATCCCTACCGACTGTATCACGCACTTGTACTCAGTGTGATAGATTATGGATTAGGGCTTACAATACTGTCCAACAGCAATCTTCTTAAATTGGAAAGAATTCAAAATGAAGCAATGAGATTGATCCTGGGAACCACGAAGGATACACCAGTTGAAACTATGCGATACCCGCTCGACCTTCCTTCAATGCAGACAAGACACAAGCTAGAACAGGTGAAGGCATATTTCAGAGCCCTTGAAAATCCCCAAAACCCACTTCATGCGGCGGTCAAGGAAACAAAAGGCACTCGGCTAGGACGTGGAAAATCATGGATGGAACTGGCAGAAGACAGTATACAGCTTGTGTACCAGTTAGCAGAACTCAAAGAAACCAAGGAATGGAAAAAAGCATCCAGACCACTTAAAACACCTCTACCAAATTGACATCGCTCCAGAACTTGGAAGACAATGTCGAGAATGGCCAGAAGGCAAAACCAACGCAGAAATTCAGATGCAGGTAGAAGACCTCGGCGCAAAAGATTATAATATACACTGACGATTCTGTCACCAAAGGCAAGTCAGGCTGGGGATACACAGTGAAGCAAAATGGCCAGTAAAACAATGGCGTGTACGGTTTAACAACTTCAAGTCTAACAATGGAGGTAGAAGTAGTGACACAAGCACTCCACTGCCTTTCATCCACAGGCCAGTTTCAAACTCGACAAGCCATGATACTGACTGACTCCATGAACCTACTTCAGAAAGTGAAGAGTGGAATGGGAAGCCCTGCTTGGAATTAACTAATGGGCAGCCTTCCATTGGAGAGACTCATATGGATGTACTGCCCTGAACATGCTGGAGTTAAAGGAAACGAGAGAGCAGACACACTGGCTGGCAAAGCAACAATAAGAACTTGATTACTGCTTGGCCGATCTGATGTGA
>CM065740.1:22399108-22419108 GCA_033310375.1 Conus canariensis
GGACACGTTTTGGATGTCAAAAGACACCCCCCCTCCCCCCCTCCCTACAGCAGCTACTCCCCACTTCCCGTGGAATGCTTGAGTGTTCTACTGTTTATTTTCTAATGTCCCTCAGGCGCCAATTTGTGAAATTTTCCCGCCATTGTTAATGATCTCATAGGTTTAAACATGAATTAAATTTCGAATGCTCCCCTTAGGCCAACTCCCCCTTCCCCCGGTCTGCTGGAAGCGCGTGCGCGCGCGCGTGTGTGTGTGTGTGTGTGTGTGTGTGTGTGTGTGTGTGTGTGTACGTGCGTGCGTGCGTACGTGCGTGTGTGTGTATGTGTGTGTGTGTGTGTGTGTGTGTGTGTGTGTGTGTGTGTATGTATGTGTGTGTGTGTGTGTGTGTGAGAGAGAGAGAGAGAGAGAGAAAGAGAGAGAGTTTATGTGCGTGCGTGCGTGCGCGCGCGGGTGTGTGTGTATGTGTGTGTGTGTGTGTGTGTGTGTGTGTGTGTGTGTGTGTGTGTGTGTGTGGTGTGTGTGTGTGTGTGTGTGTGTGTGTGTGTGTGTGTGTGTGGTGTGTGTGTGTGTGTGTGTGTGTGTGTGTGTGTGTGTGTGTGTGTGTGTGTGTGTGTTTTCACACCACAAAAATGTCGAATGCTCCCTTAAATAAAAGAATAAAAGTCTATCTGGAAGATAAGAGCTTAACCCGTTCTTTCAATCACCGAGCGGAATGATGAAGACAATCTTTTTTTTTTTTAATCAGTAAATCAAGCGCCAGAATTTTAATCTGGCTCTGTCCGTTAACCCCCCCCACCCCCACCCCCTACCCCCCACCCCACCCCCGCGCACTGCATCCCCTCTCACACTGTTTCTATTCATCCACAGCACTGCAGCCGCAGAGTAAGTCATCAGAATTCAGTTCAATAATGCGTTTGGACCAGAACCTATGCAGGCGGCCTTTTTGTTGTCTCTCTGCCAGTTTTGTCATTTCTGTTCGAAAGTTACACAACAGTACTTATGTTAACAAATTTCAAATGTAATTAACAGCGAACCACCAAGAAAACGTAGACAAACGAATCACAAGACAAAACACGACGCGTTTCGACCGCTTAGGTCTTCTTCAGGCAAGACACAAAACACTCAGGACAACGAAAATGAAGGAGCAATCACTTATCTTCAATCACTTCAGCGCAAGATGGGTGTTGAATAGTACTTATGTTGCAACTAGTACTTACGTTGTATTACATTGTTTTGTTTCTATTTGTCCGATTGTCATCTCACGTCAGTTCACCTTTTCATTCTGTTGCTTATGTTGCACTTCCGCGATGGTCGTCAAGGCTGCTGCTCATCTCCACCACCAAGATTTCACACTACTTGTGTACAGTTTTATTTGGGGGAAGACAAATCACACCAAAACGGCAGATGCAGCACAAAGTATGGATCGGTTTATCGATTAATTCAAAAAGTACGTGCAAACTCGCGAAAGCATTTCAAGATCTAAAAAGAGAAAAAAAAAGAACAGTGAAGTGTGTGCACAGGGTGTGGCCTCGATGAAAAAGAGAAAGGAGCAAAAACACGAAGACCAAGTCCTGAATAGTGATTATGTTGGAGTTTGAGATGAAGCAGAAGGCAAGTCGTGCACTTCACCTATTTGAACCATTATTACAATCTTCTCAAATGCAATGAGATTGATTTTGATCATGACGAGCAGCATGAAAAAAAAATGCGAGAAACAGTCTTGCCAAACTAGAAAACCGCATATTTACCTGCCAACTTGAGGATAATAAGCTATTTCAGTGACTGGAACTAAGTTTCTGGAAATTTGCTAAAAGGATTAGATGAAGAAATCAAACAGGACGCATTGAATACAGCTGTTAGATTGCCCAGCAAGGATTGCTTCATGGCTCCTACTGGTTTTAAGGATGGATTTCACTAATCTGCTCCTGAAGACCCTGATCACGAAAATCCTATTCAGTTTATATGGAACGACAAAGATGTGGATCGATGCGCAGCCAAATTTTTGGACTTGCATCTCAGAAGTGTATAGAACTTTTCAAGCTTTCTTTATCGATTCATATGAAAGAAGAACTTGTTCCCACAGACTTCCTGGATGACTTTTGCATAGTATCTCTCAGGAAGATCACATTGCTAACATTCTGTGTGCATTAATGAGTTTACAGCATTGAAGGTTTATTTTTCGTCCCTCAAAGTCGGCTGCAAAACCCTCAAAGAAAATTCAGTGTCTTGGAATCATTATTGACTGAAAATCATGACGGTCACATTCACTACTATAAGCCTTGTGGTTAAAATGGAAATTGTGTAGATCTGCTACAAAAGGAAGGAACCCAGGAAGAGAGAACTTGCCCAGGTTATGGGCAGTACGATCTCCAACTGTATAGCACCGACCACTTGTTATTGTTGTCTTGAAGAAGCTGAAAATAAAAGAGCACCGAGAAAAGTGCAGGTATATTTTAACCGACACTACAGCGTGTATTGACGCAGACCTGGGATGTTGGGTTGACAGTATACTTAGAACTACATTTGATTAAATATCCTGACCCCTCCATTGGTTTTACTGCCAGCTGACCACGCCGTATACAACAGTGAATGAATTACGGTGGCAGATCATTGACTACCCATGCATTCCACAGCAGCTGTCTGGGATTGAAAGCTGTATTTCTTCCCTCTGATATCGTTGTACGGGATAGTGAGTAACAAGCATGACAAGTTGATGACTGCGAAAATGGAAAGCATTAACGAAAGAGGGGCAAGCCACTCTGTATCCTGCATCACAGTCATAGATACCCTTTGATATTAATGTTTAACGAAAATGTTAGGGTCAATCAAGCATACTATACTGGGAGTTAAAACAGCATTGCTGATCAGGAATCATGCCATATCAATCTGGACCAAGAATGGAAAAGTGATATTTGACTAAACACAGTTAGTAGAAAAGCAACTGGAAATGCACTCCACTTACGACTTGTCTCCCTTCAAAGTAAATGCAGAAATGGAGAAATACATTTATTTCAGATCTGACCCATCAGCTCATGCTGTGGACGTTTCTAAGTTTCATTAATGAATTAGGTTTTCTTCGCCTTTGTTTCCTTTGACACCAGTTACCAAGTCATGCCTCAACTATTGGACACGCCTCTAATGAGACCGACATACGAGAACAACCTTCTACATCCTCACAATCATCCAGGAAAGCACCAACCCCAAGTCAAAACAAACTGAATAAATCTTCCAGTCAACAAAATCTAGGACAATCGTACAGAGAGTCAAGACTAAGTGGGAAAGAGGTAGATATATTGGTGGGTGCCTGGAGGCCAGAAACATTCAAGGCACTTGGCTCATGTGTAAAACAGTTGCTTGCTTCTTTAAGTATTAACTGCACCTGACGTCACCCTCCAAATCATGCGAATGTACCATCGATCTTCTTGTTCAAGTAAATCTTATCTATCTATCTATCTATCTATCTATCTATCTATCTATCTATCTATCTATCTGTCTATCTATCTATCCATAAAGTTGATGTGAAGAGTCTCTCTCTCTTTTTATCTACCTACCTATGAGGTTGGTATGGAAGGGTTCTGTTTATCTATCTATCTATCTATTTTATCTATCTATCTATCTATCTATCTATCTATCTATCTATCTATCCTTATCCATCCATTTATTTATCTATCTATCTAACTAAATATTGTTTTATAACGACTACCGGATTTAGACAGGTCACTCAGCTGGGAAATAAGCACTTTCGACAGACCTCCGTCCGTCTTCATCAGCGGTGGTGTTGCTACTGAGTGAACTGGAGTTCAGTGCACACGACCACGGTCGAACCCTGGTCATGTGACTGAACAATGAGGGTGTTGTACACCGATGGTAAGGTGTGTCTGCCCCGGTCCGGGGCACCTTGTCGGTCTGTCCGTCTGTCCGTCTATCTCTCCAGCTGTCTATTTGTCTATCTATCTATCTATTTATCTATCTATCTATCTGTCTGTCTATCTGCTTATCTATCTGTATGATTGGTGTGGTGGGATGGAGCCTAGTCACATTGTTGGAAGTTATTGGGGTTGAGGGTGGGGGAAGGTCAAATGGCTGGCTGGAACTTTCATCAGAGGAGCTGACCGTCCTGAGTTCAAACCTCTGGTGGCACTGGATTTTTTTTATGCATGAAAATGTTGTCTCTCCCCCCAGCTGGAAACGGGTACCTGATTCCATTCAGGGAAGTTGAAGGAGGCGAAGGAGGGGATGGGGACTCATGTTCTATCATTCCGTGGCCAGTATGCAATGCATCTCTCACATGTTCCTGTGGAAACAACAAGTAATAGTAGTGCGAGTAAACAAGTGCAGGCTAACAATACTTATGATGTTACTATAGTAGCTTTGCAAATATTTAAAGAAACAAACCAACCTCCAAACAAACAAACGTCCATACCTCCAAACCTATAAACAAACAGAACAAGACAACACGCACACACACACACACACACACACACACACACACACACACACACACACACACACACACACAAACAAACATTAAAACACACTTCACAGCATGTCGACCTACCAGTCTTCAAGTACAGAGATGCAGAGAGTGAGAGAGAGAGAGAGAGAGAGAGAGAGAGAGAGAGAGACAGAGACAGAGACAGAGACAGAGACAGACAGACAGACAGACAGACAGACGGACGGACAGACAGACAGAGACAGAGGCACAGAGAGACAGAGAGAGACAGACACAGACACAGACAGACAGAGACACAGACAGACAGACAGAAATAAAGAGGGAGACAGTTGACCACAAAGTGTCCAAGTCAGTTTATTTCGGTTAAAAGTTAACCGAGTTTTACAACACAAACGAATATTGTCTTTTTTGGAAGTCGAGAGGTCAGAAAGGACTGTTCTGTTGTTCCTGTTGGTTATACCATAATCATCATCATCTACCGCCAGCATTGTGTTATCTTACACCCATAAAGACTCACTTCCCCGAATCGGTAGGCATGATTTTGACTCCATTACCATTCTCTGTAACCTAATTCCATGAGGTCTCCCTCTGTCGGCGCTCAATGTACTGTAACAGTTGTGTAGAGCTCTATGTCTTCTGTTCCAGACGTTGACTGAGGATGAGGGAGGGGAGGTGGGTTGGATTGTTCCATGTGGCGGAAGTTCAAGGGTCTGCTGGGCGGAGTAGGGGCTGTCTGGGACAACACACGTAAAAGTACAGAATATGTCAATGCCATGGCCCTTCTCATGTAGCTAGCTAGCTGCAGCTGGAAATGGAATGTACATGGGCTTGCACAAAGACTCTCTCTCTCTCTCTCTCTCTCTCTCTCTCTCTCTCTCTCTCTCTCTCTCTCTCTCTCTCTCTCTCTCTCTCTCTCTCTCTGCGTCAGTCTGTCTATCAATTTTTTAATCTAATTATCTATCCATCCATCTGTCTATCAATCCACCTATCCATATGTCTATTTATCTGTTTGTTTTTCTGTCAATGTGTCTATATGTCTGCCTGTCGGTCTATCTATGTATCTATCTATCGATCTATCGATCTATCTATCTATCTGTCCATCTATCTATCTATCTATCTATCTGTCTATCTATCTATCTGTCTATCTATCTATCTATCTATCTATCTATCTATCTGTCTATTCTGTCTGTCTGTCTGTCTGCCTGCCTTTCTATTTATCCATTTATCTGTCTTGTCTTTTTTCCCTGTCTGTCTGTCTGTCTGTCTGTCTGTCATCCTTCCTTCCTTTCTGCCTAGCCCTCCATTTCATTCATATTCGTTAAAACATCTATCTGAAAAGAAAATGTACAAAACAAAATCCCAGGCAAATATTTACTTTAGCGAACGTCTCATAAAGAAATGCTTTTTGTTCTCAAGAACAACGGCAACAAACCATTTGAAATGATTGTCTTGGGCTGTTTTTGGGGTGGGTTTTTTTTTTTTCGAAAGGAGAACCACTGCTGCGTACCTGAATCTTGGAGTGTCCGTTTTATCTTGATCGTTTCTAATCTAAAGTGAAATAGGTTCATGAGAAGGGAAAAAGAATTTGGGAGAAGAGAGTATCCCACCCACTGTCTCCCATCGCCCCCCCCCCCCTCCCCCCCCCCCCCCCACGATCCCTCTCCAGCACCTCCATCCAACGCCCTGCTTCCACCACCCCACCACCACTACCACCGCACCCCCCCCAACCACCCACTGGCTCTCCTTAACGTCTTTCTCATATATATTTCTTTCGCTGTTTCCGGCGTAATGGTGCTTTGTTTTCTGTTTCAGATGTGCCTGTGTTCGTAATTTGTGTTCGTCCTTGTAAGGAATAATTCTGATTTATATTCCTGAATGTCTGGATTTCATTTCTTATTTGAGTAAATAGGATTAGCTCTCTGTCTGTCTCTCCACCACCACCACCCTCTCTCTCTCTCTCTCTCTCTCTCTCTCTCTCTCTCTCTCTCCTCTCTCTCTCTCTCTCCTTTCTCTCTGTCTGTCTGTCTGACTGACTGTCACTCTCTCTCTCTCTTTCTTTCTCTCTTTCTCCTTTCCCTCTCTCTCTCTCTCTCTCTCTCTCTCTCTCTCTCACCTACACACCTACACACATACGCGCGCAAGCAAACACGCGCGCGTGCGCGCACGCGCACACACACACAACACAACACACACCACACACACACACACACACACACACTGATCGCCTTTTCTTGCCTCTTCTGATCACGCTCGGCATTTTCCAATCCGATAACTCCGCCCCCCCCCCCCCCCTTTCCCTCCGCTGCTCCCCCTTTACACACCCTAAGATAAATTCTTACGTTTCTGCCTTAAATGATTTATGTCATTATTGACCGAATATCTCTCCTTCGTTTCTCTGAGGCAAGTCAAGTCATATCGTTTATTGCCCAGTCGACTGCGAAAGCCACATCGGGTCTGCCTGAGAGACAATACAAAGTATATTCATACTCTATGAATAACATTCCAAACCAGCCTGAACTATGTACAGAAACATGTGTACAGATACATTTCCAAATACTGTCAAAACATCACACTCATTACCATAATTCAATAAAGCCTCTCTCCTCTCTCTCTCTCTCTCTCTCTCTCTCTCTCTCTCTATCTCGCTCTCTCTCTCTCTCGCTCTCTCTCTTTCTCTCTCTCTCTCTCTCTCGCTCTCTCTCGCTCTCTCTCGCTCTCGCTCTCCTCTCTCTCTCTCTCTCTCTCTCTCTCTCTCTCTCTCTCTCTCTCTCTCTCTCTCTGGGAGGCTCACATCAGAAATAACTGAGGCCATTAAATTCGATGATCAACTTACATATGAAAATAAGCAGCAATCAGAAGAAAACAGAAACTTACTACCGGAAGAAATCGGACAAAGAAAAGCAATATGACAGTGAAAACAAGAAAATTATTCCAAAACGCAAATAAACAGAACTTCTAAGAAGTAATATTGTACCAAAATGTCATTGGCTAATAAGGACACAGCTTCACAATGGCATGCAGTAAATATGATATTACACATAGATTACAAAGCGAATTGCAAAACCACCGTCGGTGGTCACCGAACTCTTTCACTAAGTAATCCTTAAATTGAACCGAGTCTTTTGCCAAATCGGATCACGTATATACCGTGAAATACTACAATGCCTCTCCTCATCTCCAAACTTACTGCTGCTGCAGATTCAAAGGAGATTATTCCTTGAAGGTACCCCCACTTGGTGGCCATGAAGTCGGCGCTCTGATTACCAGCCTAGGGGGAAAAATCAATAGAACCAGATGAGATAAATACCTCTATTTTAACACCTGCTGCTGTAGTTGAATGTAGAACATTTACATGCAACGTGTGTTGTAGAACAAAGCAAAGTCCTAACTGCTCTGAAATCAGCGAAAATTATTCCAGTGCCTAAGTCAAGAGGTTTCTTAGAAAATTAGACATATTTTCCTCCTCTCTGTGGTATCAAAGCCACTTAAAACCCAAGCCCACAGACCTTGATCCGTGCTTTCGGGAAGAACATTAACTGCCTAAGATCGTAATTTTTCACTGGGTAATGTTTACTGAGCTGTGAACTCTCCTCTCTCTCTCTCTCTCTCTCTCTCTCCTCTCTCTCTCTCTCTCTCTCTCTGCAGCCCTTTATTCTAAACCATTCGGAAATCACACAGATGAATACGCCTTGAATCTAGGCAAGGTACAATGAAACAGGCAGAAGACAATTTCGAGTAACGCTCGTTTAATAAGCAGTACAAGAGATTAACGACAAATACGGCTTCTTAAAACGTTGCAATTAAAGACATGACAAACATGTACGACACGAAACAAGTCTCTTGACGGATGTCGATTGCAGAACATATTTTCGATTTTCCCGTTGACTGCTCTCCAGGAAGTGCTGTGTGGATTATTTGCATATCTGCTATTTGGGGCGGGAGAATGCCCTTAACACCACATGGAAGAAAACAACGAATTAAACCTGCATGATCATAACAAGTGAAAGATAAAAAAAAAAAAAACCGTGAGTCATCGTGTCAGCTTCTTGGAAGTCGAAATCTTCTGAACGACAAAAATGGCAACCCATTCAAGCCAGTTCTGGTTTTGATGAATTGCCTTGCGCATGGTAGATCAGAACAGGAATCACTGAAGCCACTGCAGTGATTTAGCAGCAGTGGGGTTTTGTCTTCTGGTGTTACAGTTTATAATGAACGACCTGACACAGGCCATTTTCCTTTACATTCTGCTGATTGAACGGCACAGATCGAGCCTGGGTACTGCTTAGGATAAGGGGGTTGAAATGAGCGGCGTGGGTGTGAGGTTGCTCCGTGGAGAGAGAAGATAAGACAGCAAAAAGTATCGTAAACCAGACATATCAAAACGAAGAAAAATAACTTGACATTACATTGATTTAATCATTCCTCATCACTATAAAAAAAAAAATGGAAGAGACTGTAATGGCCAAGAAAGAGGAACAGAAAATGCAGTGGAGGAGGACATGGCGTATGCGTATTTCGTCGAGAAGGCGAGACTGACCTTTCATACTGTACTCATTATAAATCACACATGTCGAGCTTCTTCCATTTTTACAAGTCCTATCATTCAACACGGGGACAAAAGCCCCATTTCCCTATCAACAGTGGGAGGTCCTGGTGGCTTGGAGCAGACACTGGACGACAGGAAATAGACTGGAGAGGGAGAAATTAAGACGTCAATATCATTCTTTCACGTGCTGCGTCTAGGGGGTCTTAAGGGACGGTGACGAGAGAGAGAGAGAGAGAGAGAGAGAGAGAGAGAGAGAGAGAGAGATTTCTCATAAAGGCCATGGCCCCTTAGAAAGGGGGTGTACATGGAAAAGATATAAAGTCTCAAAAATTATTAGCTAACTATGTTAAACACAGACTTCTTCTCTTCAATGCTTTGTTCAACTATAACATTAGCTGCTTAACAATATTCTCATTTTTTGACGACATTAACAAAACAAGTTTAAACAAGCGAGGTTGTTTGAAATCCTAATGTGGAATAGATTGTTCTCTTAGATCACTAAGTTCTGGGCGAATGAGTACAAAATGAAATTCATCGTCTCTGGACACGTCATATAATGGACAGAGAAGATAACAATTCCTTGATGGTAGCAAGAATGTTGAACAGAGATGTCAGAAATACCAAAACGAAATTTTGTCATCACACGCTTCCATTCTCTGTTAATAACCATTGAGCCATGTAGCTAGGCACACTATGTAGTACCATTCTATAACAATCAAATCGGTCACTGTTTTTAATGTTAAAGTCCCAGTCTTGCCATCCACGGTCAATCAGCCTCTCACGAAATACGTGTTTAAAGGGTTTCACATCTCCGGCACCTTGACTAAGCCATACGACTCCAAATCCATATTCATACAATTTGTTTCGAACGTTCGACACCTAGGTTTTCTTACCTCTACAATCCAGTTCTAATAACTTTCTGCATGCCCAGTAAGGTAGTCTTTCAAAAACCCATTTGCGTTAATTTTAACCAATATTTGGTAAATTTGACTACTAGAGAGAGAGAGAGAGAGAGAGAGAGAGAGAGAGAGAGAGAGAGAGAGAGAGAGAGAGAGAATCGTCTTATAAAAATGACACTTGTTTCATGTTGTCATCATGATAATGGCATAAACTCAGCACTTTTTCTTGACCCCTTGTACCTTTATCTGGAGAATGTTTTCATTTGACAAGAACTTACGAAAAGAAATCTTGTTTTCATTTGACAAGAACTTACGAAAAGAAATCTTGTTTTCATTTGACAAGAACTTACGAAAAGAAATCTTGTTTTCATTTGACAAGAACTTACGAAAAGAAATCTTGTTTTCATTTGACAAGAACTTAGGAAAAGAAATCTTGTTTTCATTTGACAAGAACTTACGAAAAGAAATCTTGTTTTCATTTGACAAGAACTTACGAAAAGAAATCTTGTTTTCATTTGACAAGAACTTAGGAAAAGAAATCTTGTTTTCATTTGACAAGAACTTACGAAAAGAAATCTTGTTTTCATTTGACAAGAACTTACGAAAAGAAATCTTGTTTTCATTTGACAAGAACTTACGAAAAGAAATCTTGAATTATTATAAACCATATAAACTCACCGTGTTGATTTTCAATTCTTCGGGGTATGATGTCCACTCTGAAATCGTTCATTGTTTGTACTCTAGCATTGGTGGCAATAAAATCGGTTCCGCTTTAGTTCTGCTCTTGCCTATCCTCCAAGTGGCTCATTCTGACTCTACTATACAGAGCCACATCCAGAACCCTTCCGTCTTGGCATCAGAACTGGCAGTTCATGGGAGCAGTCAATATCCAAGGGTCAGAAGGCAAACTGCTGAATGAGATTCTGCATTGCTGAGTCTTTTTTAGCGGTGTTCCAAAATATCTGCTCTGATCGAGCGAAGACAAGATAACACCTAATAAGCTTGCGTCTCTAAAGGGACTTGAACATCGTCCTCAAAGACTATCAAACCGCGACGCTAACCACTGCAGCACAGTGGTGGCCAAACTGAAGTACAGGAAATCCAGACAACGTCTTGAGCTCATGTAATTAGATTTCTGATCTACCAATGGCAAGGATGCATTTCTCTCAAAAGATTCAACTGAGCGGTACGGTGAACATGCAACATGTATCATGTCCCGTTTCTAAGACGATCCTCTGTCCGTTTTCTGTCTCTCTTTTTCTGCCTATCTGTCTGTCTGTCTGTCTTTCTGTCTGTCTCTTTCTCTGTTTTTCTGTGTGTGTCTGTGCTGAGGTGTGTGTGTGTGTGTGTGTGTGTGTGTGTGTGTGTGTGTGTTGTGTGTGTGTGTGTGTGTGTTGTGTGTGTGTCTGTCAGTCTCTCTCTCTCTCTCTCTCTCTCTCTCTCTCTCTCTCTCTCTGGGGCTGAAATAATTGGGGGGGGGGGGGGGGACTAAATGTTTTATACAGCAAGTTTATTTCTTGTATCGGCGAGGACATTGAAAGAAAAACTGCCTCCTCGTGCAGAATACAAGTTGCGCCAGCCAGCGGAAGTGAAGTCTGCCCTTCGTCGTGCGGAACCGGAAGCAGAGAAGGACTCCTGCAGTTGATGCCTTCTCCATCTTTGCCTTTCTTGAATCGTTGGAATCGTTTTATGTGCATTTATTTAAGTTCCTTCGTTATTAGTGACGTTTTGTTTGATTCTTTTAGTATTCTAATAAAGTCACATGCAATGAGAGAGAGAGAGAGTGTGTGTGTGTGTGCGCGCGCGCGCGCGCGCGCGCGCGCGCGTGTGTGTGTGTGTGTGTGTGTGTGTGTGTGTGTGTGTGTGTGTGTGTGTGTGTGTGCACGCGCGATTGTTTGTGTGTCTGTGTGTGTGTATGTATGTAAAAACATGGTCAATACACCGTGCATCTATTTAGCTTCTTTCCTTTGTTATGGCATCGTCTCTTTCCTATTATAATTTAATGAAGTGATATGCAATACCGTGGTGGTGGTGGTGGTGGTGGTGTGCCTTTTTTTACCATCGTTGTGCCTACCTTACCAAGGTTTAGCTAGCCAACCCCTACAATGACTAGCTCCATACTGTGTGACTGACTACCAACAAGATGACGAGCTACAGCTTCGTTTAGTGAATGGCTACTGTTCATGTGACATGCTAGTCGATCTTGACAATCAACTAAAAAAAATTGCCAACACCACGCGTACTTAATGGTGACATGCTACCCGATATGCTGCACGCATAACACACCTCAATCCACATGCAGAGAGAGAGAGAGAGAGAGAGAGAGAGAGAGAGAGAGAGGGTGGAGGGGAGGGACGTAGGGAGAGATTTACTTACATATTCTTGTATTTCGAACTAGAGTCTTTCAGTTTAACATCAAAGTCTTTCGGTTTAACATCAAAGTCTTTCAGTTTAACATCAAAGCCTTTCAGTTTAGCATCAAAGTCTTTCAGTTTAACATCAAAGTCTTTCAGTTTAACATCAAAATCTTTCAGTTTAAAATCAAAGTCTTTCGGTTTAACATCAAAGTTTTTCAGTTTAACATCAAAGTCTTTCAGTTTAACATCAAAGTCTTTCAGTTTAACATCAAAGTCTTTCAGTTTAACATCAAAGTCTTTCGGTTTAACATCAATGTAACATCAAAGTCTTTCAATTTAACATCAAAGTCTTTCAGTTTAACATCAAAGTCTTTCTGTTTAACATCAAAGCCTTTCGGTTTAACATCAAAGCCTTTCGGTTTAACATCAATGTCTTTCAGTTTAACATCAAAGTCTTTGAGTTTAACATCAAAGTCTTTCAGTTTAACATCAAAGTCTTTCAGTTTAACATCAAAGTCTTTCTGTTTAACATCAAAGTCTTTCAGTTTAACATCAAAGTTGGTTTGGTCACCCACACACGTCACGAGTTCGGTTTGGTCACCCACACACGTCACGAGTTCGGTTTGGTCACCCACACACGTCACGACTTCGGTTTGGTCACCCACACACGTCACGAGTTCGGTTTGGTCACCCACACACGTCACGAGTTCGGTTTGGTCACCCACACACGTCACGAGTTCGGTTTGGTCACCCACACACGTCACGAGTTCGGTTTGGTCACCCACACACGTCACGAGTTCGGTTTGGTCACCCACACACGTCACGACTTCGGTTTGGTCACCCACACACGTCACGAGTTCGGTTTGGTCACCAACGCACGTCACGCCATGCACTTGCGCCCAGGGTTCATGTCACACGTTGCAGCCACACTCTCCTGCCCTGTTCGCTCACCCATGTCACGCCCTGCGACCGCGCCTCCTCCATCTCCACCCCCCCTCCCCCCCGCCTCCATCCCATTCGCCGATCTATGTCACACCTTCCAGCTGTTCACCTCTCACCATCCACTCCTGTATGCCCATCCACGTCGAGCTCTGCTCATGCAACAATCCTTCCCCCCCCCCCCACTCCCCATCCCCTCCCGTACATCCACCCATATCACACTCTGCATACACCCCTTCCCCCATGCACCCACCCATGGGCATCCAAGCACCCTTCTCCTCTTCCCCCCGCCCATTCGCTTATCCATTCCGCCCATCCGTGTGCATCAACGCCCTCTCCCCCCCAACATCCACACTCCCCCCTCCTTACCCCCCCCCCCGCCCATACATTTCTCATGCAGCATCCGCTCCACACCTTACCCTCCCCCCCCCCTCCTTCAGTTCGCTCACCCACGTCACACCCTTCATCCCGCTCCCCCTCTGCCCAATACACTTGGCGGGTGTATAGGTAAGCTTGGAACATCCTTCTTCAGGGATGTCTTGGGTGTCGTAAGCAGCACCCGCTTGCAGTTATGGGCGTCTGTTTATTTCATCAAGGGAGTAAGAGCCCTACCTGTTCTTTCATCTATGAGTTTTCTTCAGTTTTAATGGGTCTGATCTCATTGTCTGCCATCCTGGTTTATTCATGATAAATTAGTTACAGGAAGACAGATAGAATTCACCAGAACAGAACGAATTAAATGTTAATCCCTTCATTGTGAAAAGATGTGTCCCCTAGGATATGTGTGCGTGCGTCTCTCTCTCTCTCTCTCTCTCTCTCTCTCTCCTCTCTCTCTCTCTCTGTGGGGGGGGGGGGGGGAAGGGATGTACGTGCGCGCTGTAATAGCTCTCTGGTATTATTGGTGGCTTAGCACATTTTAAATACTTTTCACGAGCTCCCATTCGATTTGTTTTCCGTTAAACTTTCACGCATCTAACATTCTTCAAGATATATCCTTAGGTCTTGTAATATTACTCGTATTTCTTGTCGTGGTTGAAGAGCTCATTAGAAAACAGGTAAGCGATCTGGGCAGTCTGGAGATAGTTTACCTATGCCGAAAGCCATGGGGCTGGCTGAGAGAGAAGAGAGAGAGAGAGAGAGAGAGAGAGAGAGAGAGAGAGAGAGAGAGAGAGAGAGGAGAGAGAGAGGCAGGCTTTAATCCCTTAAAATATATTTTGTCCAAAGAAGATTTTTTGTAAATGTATAGGTCTAATCTTCTGCAATTTACATACGGATACTTTGTTTTGATATCTTCTTGTCCCCCCCCCCCCCTCTCTCTCTCTCTCTCTTAAAAAGACAGACAGCAATCTATCTCTCTCAGACAACAATCTCTCTCTCTCTCTCTCTCTCTCTCTCTCTCTCTCTCTCTCTCTCTCTCTCTCTCTCTCTTCTCCTTCTCTCGTTCTCTGTGTCAAAGGGACAGACAGCAATCTCTCTCTCTCTCTCTCTCTCTCTCTCTCTCTCTCTCTCTCTCTCGCTCTTTCTATTGCTCTCTCTCTCTCTCTCTCTCTCTCTCTCTCTCTCTCTCTCTCTCTCTCTCTTTGAGTTTGTGCACGTGCACTTGTGTGTTCGTGCGTGCCTGTTTGTGTGTATGTGTGTGTGTGCGCGTGCGCGCGCGCTTGTGCTTGTGTGTGTGCGCGCACGCGTGTGCGCGTGTGCGTGCGTGCGTGCGTGCGCGTGTGTATGTGTGTGTATGTGTGTGTGTGTGTGCGTGTGTGTGTACGTGTGTGTGGTGTGTACGTGTGTGTGTGTGTGTTTGTGTGTGTGCATGTATGTGTATGTGTTTGTGTGTATGTGTTTGTGTGTGTGTGTGTGTGTGTGTGCATGTATGTGTATGTGTGTGTGTGTGTATGTGAAAGAGAGAGACAGAGACAGAGACAAAGACAGGGAGAGAGAAAGACAAGGAGGTGGGAGAGACAACGAGACAGAGAGATTAGTGACTTCATAGGGCAGAATCATTTGACTGAGTGAGGAACACGTCCAGTTTTGAACAATCGCCATTCTGTGTGTGTGCACTTGGCCTGAAAAGTATTGCAGGAAATGTTTTGTCTGTATGTCTTGTGAACATTTTACGCCACATTTTTTTTCTCTTGTGCATAAGGTAATATCAGAGTATCAGTTACACGCCAAAGGCATGTTAACCAAAGTGATAGTTTGGGTTGACAAACTCGCAAAGTAACGCACGGTTAGTTCTCTCTTCTCTCTCTCTCTCTCTCTCTCTCTCTCTCTCTCTCTCTCTCTCTCTCTCTCCTCTCTCTCTCTCTCTCTCTCTCTCTCTCTCCACATACCTTCTGAATTCAACTTGTTCTTCATTCACCCAGTCTCGGGATTCACCCTTTCAGACAGACCGCGTGCAGTTCTATGGATTTTCACGGTTGTTGATTTGTCTTTTACAAGTGTTCGCCCATTCAGTCAGACTTCCGACACTGTCTGCACCAAATGCTTAAGCTTGTTTCACTGATGAGTGCTCCTTCAACATCCACTTTATATTCTTCTTTTCTCTTCTTTGTAACTCCCAATCAGATTCTGGTGCTGGTGCGTGCCCTGCTGTTAGCTTTGCTTGCTAGGTCGAAGCGCGTCGCGGGCATGCTTTCTGGAATCTTCTGGGTGTGGCAGTAGAGCCTTTTTTCACGTTAGCTGGTCAACCTGATAATCCTGCAGAACTGCCAGCTGACGGGCTTTTCCAACAACTCCTTCCCCTTCGGAGTCTGATATGTGTGCCATCGGTTGGTGTGCAGACTTGTCTGTTGTTTCTTTGTCTGTTTCGCAGGCTGGGAATTCTCACTGAGTTGTGGATCGTTGTATGTATTTATGCTTTTCTTTCTTATTGCTTCAGCAACTACTATTGGACTCCCCCAGTCCCAGCAAGTTCACCACTTCCAGTTTAACCTGAAAAAAATACATGTCCGACTTTTGTTCCTCCTACCACCCCCCCCCCCCCAGCCCTTCAACCCTCTTCTCTCTCTCTCCTCTCTTCTCCTCCTCCTCCCCATCATACCTTTGTATCACTATCCTGTAATCTTGGTCATCACTGTCTGCGTTTTCTTCCAAAGACGATTTCCAGCTGTTTTCGTTGTCCGCTGCGTTTTCTTTTCTTTTTCCAATAGTCGCTCGTTCATTGTGCGGACTGTTAACTTTCCGCTGTTCTTCTGAACAGTGTCCCACACCTGCTTCGTCTACAGTTCTCTCACGTCCACTTCTTCCTTTCCAACAACTCCTGTCGTCTGCTGCTTTGTCCATTGTTTCGTGACTGTGTTTTCTTAGTCGTGGTGTTAGAGGAGTCTCTCCCTGGTGAAGTCATTCAGCTTTGATTCGTCGGCTTGTTTGCTTGTATTTTGCACTGCCGTTTCTTTGACGTCTGTCTGACTTTGCTTCTCTCTCTCTCTCTCTCTTCTCTCTCTCTCTCTCTCTTCTCTCTCTCTCTCTCTCTGGTTGTCTGTCGTCGTCTGTCTGCTGCCTCTGTCTCTTTCGATCTCTCTCATCTCCTATCGAGCTTCTCTCTCTCTCTCTCTCTACTTCTCTCGTGTGTTTGTTTATGTATCTGTCTGTCCGTCTTTGCCTGCTCTGTCTGTCTGTTTGTCTGTCTGTCTGTCTGCCTCTCTCTCTCCTTTCTCTCTCTCTCTCTCTCTCTCTCTCTCTCTCTAAAGTGACTGATAGTTTGTCACGTGTGCAGGTGTTTGAGTATTTGTGCACACGTACGAGCTTCTCTCTGTGTGCGTGCGTGGTGTGTGTGTGTGTGTGTGTGTGTGTTTTGTGTGTGTGTGTGTATGTGCACGCGCGCGCCTGTGTGTGTGGGGAAGGATGAGCGTGCTCGCGCAAAGTGTGTTTGTATATGTAGTGTGTGTGTGGTGTGTCGTGTGTGTCTGGGTGCGCGCACGTGCGTGCGTGTGTATCTGTCTGTGTGTGAGTGTGTACCTGTTCATATGTGTGTGGTGTGTGGTGGTTGTGTTTGTTGTGTGTGTGTGTGTGTGTTTCATATGGTCTGTGTCTGTGTGTCTGTGGTGTGTGTATGTGTGCGTGCGTGCGCCGTGCGTGCGCACGCGCACGTGTCTGTGTGTGGTCACTCACGAAGAACATGAAATGTCCCCTCACGTTCAGACATGCTGACACGGAAGACATTTTTATCCATGATTTTTTTCTTTACTTTCTCCCCAATTCAATGGATACAAATGTATTTATTTATCCCATTACAGTCTGCACGGAACGTCGACTTTCATGATGGAACATAAGAAAGACAGAAGAGTGGAAGAAACAGAATAAACGTAGAAAGACAAGGAGAAGATGGAGACAAGGTTCAGGAATAAAAAAAAAAAAAAGAAATAAAAGAACGCAATAGAAGAGATACAGGAGAAAAGAACCGAAAAAAACCGTAACGTAAAGATGTCGAGCTTTTCCCTTCTTTCGCACATGAGTAATTTGGATAACAGGCATCTCTGTCTAGCCAGGCTTGCTCACAGACGCATCCATTAGGTGGATGAAACTCGACTGTATGGTCCCAGTCTTCCCAAACGAGCCCGTAACAAACTCAACTTTCTGTAGGAGCCACTCGGAATAGAAATCTCCCACAAATCCTGCGTATGTTAGATCAGAACAGGCGCCACTGAACACCACCGAAGTGTGACTCGGCAGCAGTGCAGTGTCTCCTCCGGTGGGCTGCCTCTTGACGACTTGACATTGACTGCTCCCTGTGGATTGCTGGTGTCGGGCTGCGGCGGGGCCGACCGGGCTGTGGCTGTGGACGGGGTGTCGGAATGGCGGCGTGGGTGCACTGCCTCTGAGGTGGCACAGAGGTTGGGACAGCAAAAAAAAAAAAAAAAAAAAATCTCCCACAAATAAATGGCACTAATGGGAATCGAACCCACGTTCTCCCGGTCGTGAGTCTGCGACGCTACCCACTTCGCCACGGCGGCTGGTCAACACGCTACAT
Organism: Conus canariensis; assembly: GCA_033310375.1. Classification (NCBI taxonomy): domain Eukaryota; kingdom Metazoa; phylum Mollusca; class Gastropoda; order Neogastropoda; family Conidae; genus Conus; species Conus canariensis. The sequence continues at coordinate 22,417,269 of CM065740.1, forward strand.
CTTCTTGTCGACGGTGTGATGAAGACTCTTTAACTGTGTGGCAGCCTCACAGTCTGTGGTGATAGTAATGGCGCCAGTGCTGCAGACCATGTTGTACTGTCCGTGCTGGATGTCTGGGAATGGACGGGTGATGGTGTCGCTCGCCATTGTGAAATGTGACAGCCCGTCTTCGATGAAATCATCACGAGTTCATCTTCTGTGCAGAGCAATGGATGTCACAAATAGGTGTGTGTGTGTGCGTGTGTGTGGTGTGTGTGTGTGTGTGTGTGTGTGTGTGTGTGTGTGTGTGTGTGTGTGTGTGTAGTGTGCGTGCGTGCGTGTGTGTGTGTGTGTATGTGTGTGTGTGTGTGTGTATGTTCACGAGTGCGTGTGCGCATGCACGCGCGTACCCGCGCGCATGCATGTGTGTGTGTGTGTGTGTGTGTGTGTGTGTGTGTGTGTGTGTGTGTGTGTGTGTGTGTGTGTGTGTGTGTGAGTGCTTGCGTTTGTGTGGGTGTGTCTATTGTATGTGCGTGCGCGCTCGCGCCTGTGTGTGTGTTCCTTTTTTTCTGAGAACTAATACAAACCAGTCAAAGAGTGACTATCTGCCAAAAGAACATTTTGTTTTCTCTTCTTCCCTTGCATATTATGTTCTGTTTCTCTTTTTTTTTTCTTGTCCTCCTCTTTTAATCCGTTCCGGACACATTTGCTGAATGCACTGAAGTCAATTCTACGTTGTAAACTAATGACCACCTATACTGTTGATGTCTCTGCGAATGGAGTTATACCATTTCTTGAAATGTTTAACTGTTTCTTTCTTTTCCTTTCTTTGTCATTTTTTTTTTCGATAGAGTTTTATGTCTGGCGTTTTTTCTTTCACTCTGAACACGCCGTCCATACAGGATGAACACGCCATCCATACAGGATGAACACGCCATCCATACAATGGATGAACACGCCATCCATACAGGATGAACACGCCATCCATACAGGATGAACACGCCATCCATACAGGACTGACACGCCATCCATACAATGGATGAACACGCCATCCATACAGGATGAACACGCCATTCATACAGGATGAACACGCCATCCATACAGGATGAACACGCCATCCATACAGGATGAACACGCCATCCATACAATGGATGAACACGCCATCCATACAGGATGAACACGCCATCCATACAGGATGAACACGCCATCCATACAGGATGACACGCCATCCATACAATGGATGAACACGCCATCCATACAGGATGAACACGCCATCCATACATGGATGAACACGCCATCCATACAGGATGAACACGCCATCCATACAGGATGAACACGCCATCATACAGGATGAACACGCCATCCTATACAGGATGAACACGCCATCATACAGGATGAACACGCCATCCATACAGGATGAACACGCCATCCATACAGGATGAACACGCCATCCATACAGGATGAACACGCCATCCATACAATGGATGAACACGCCATCCATACAATGGATGAACACGCCATCCATACAGGATGAACACGCCATCCATACAGGATGAACACGCCATCCATACAATGGATGAACACGCCATCCATACAATGGATGAACACGCCATCCATACAGGATGAACACGCCATCCATACAATGGATGAACACGCCATCCATACAATGGATGAACACGCCATCCATACAATGGATGAACACGCCATCCATACAGGATGAACACGCCATCCATACAGGATGAACACGCCATCCATACAATGGATGAACACGCCATCCATACAGGATGAACACGCCATCCATACAATGGATGAACACGCCATCCATACAATGGATGAACACGCCATCCATACAGGATGAACA
>CM065740.1:22426608-22439108 GCA_033310375.1 Conus canariensis
GAAAACGAAAACAAAAACTTACGAAAAGGATTCTGTTGCTGAGTAAGAGAAATTGGTCAACTGAAGTTATGTGTGTAGACGAGTGTAGTCACGTGAGAGAGAGAGAGAGAGAGAGAGGAGAGAGAGAGAGAGAGAGAGAGAGAGAGAGAGAGAGAGAAGACAGACAGACGACAGACAGACAGACAGACAGATTTAAAAGGTAACACCCAAAGTCACTAATTACATTTTCGTTCAAATTACCTATGAACTCTTCCGACTCATCATTATCCGGCATCTGTGTGTCTGACAGTACAGCGTTTCTGCATCCTGTCCTGTCTCTGTGACAGCGTTGTGAAGCAGAACAGGACGGATCTTGAGTGAGGAGGATGCCACTGTTCTTCGTTGCACCCAGTTGCCTGACGGCTTTCGTCTGCATTAGGTCAACAGAGTCTTAGTTCCGATCATTGCTGGAGTTACATTTGTCAGAACAGGCTTTTGTGTGTCTTCCTCTGCTCAATGTGTGGGAGCTGTGTTGTCGGGTTAACCGGTTCCTGTCGCTGTAACACAGTCGATCTTTCCAGAAACATGCCTTTCTACTAGCTTAATTGCTTGCGGCAGTGAGTCAGGTCAATGGCAAAACGAACGTTCAGGGTATCAGTCATACCGCGTCTATTTTCCCTGGACTGTAAGATGGATAACTTGTCCTGCCAGCAATATTGGCATATGATGATGGGGCGGGGATGACCGTTGTCCTGGTATTTTGTTCCAGTGCGATGGGCACGCTCAATATCTTCCCCCATTCATCGTTTATTGTCCGAGTAGGACTGATTCAAAAGCTGCACACATTGTTCATTGTCCTCATCTGGGACTTCTGGGACATTAAAGAATCGACAGTTGTCGCACTTTGAGAACGATTTTAGTCTGTCGAGTTTATTGTCTGTACGAAGGCTTACATCGACAACGAAGTCTGCCTACTTGTGTAGATTTTCAGATTCTTCTTCAAAGGTGTGCAAAAATCATCATGTTGTGCTTTAGCATTCTTTTGCTAGGGAGGGGAAAGCACCACGAACGAAACTAGTTTATTTTGTCTGTCAACGCGAGTGCAGTAAGGCAGGAGCATACGTGGTGATCTGCATAGTCAAACTGCTGAGGATAGTCTGTTTGAGTCTACAGCGTGGGTGAAGCTGATGTGATCGCATTGAAATCGGGATCCTATAGCTTACCATGAGCATCAAGAGGATCCAGACTTGGAGTGTAGGCAGATGTTGCTCGTGCTGGTTCCTTGGATCGTGCAGCCAGATTGGTCCAGGATTTGCCTCCACATCTCCGCATGCCAGCTGCCACCTGACTGTTAGAACATACAAGAAACAGGTGACAACACATTTCCCGCATTGTGCATTTACCATATTAAATTTGCCTGATTTCGTGGTCTCCCTGATGCCAGACGATGATAACGTAAGGTAAAGTGAGTCTAAGGTCAGGACACCTTCTGCAGGAGAATGATTGTATCTACGTTTGCAGTGATCCTTGAATGTATTAGCACAAGCACTTGTAGTTTGGCTTTCGTAGATGACCGCTAGTAACGATGTATAGAGTTCACACACTGGCACTGTGTTTGAGAAAGTCAAGGGCCACCAGAGTCTGAAGCTATGAGGAGCACGTGCACAGTCTCGTACGAACTTCTTGAACAACGTGCATGGTGTGCAGTGCATGATGTTAATGAACAGAAAAATGCATTAAAGGTCAGAACAACAAATCCGCTTGAATATAACCATCTTTATCAAAATAGTCTTTGATAAGTATGTCACGAATTAATTAAGACAGGCATCCTTTATTTAACGTAACGGTGGCAGTAAGATTTCACTCAAGCATTTTCTTGCAAAATTTCGGAGCAATTATTCACCATTAAATTTTGATCAGTATGGGACAGGATAAGATTCAAGTCTATAACATGTTGCTTTGCTTGTTTGCTTCCAGTTGGGCTTTTACCAATCAATGAAAGATGAGGAGATAGACAGACAGAGAAAGACACAGAGACAGAGAGACAGGCAGAGAGACAGAGAGCCAGACGTAGACAGAGACAGAAAGAGAGAAAGGGCGAGAAAGGTGGTGTTCAGCTCAACGTTCCCCACATCATGAAGAAAGCAAGGTATCAGACACACACGCACGTGAAGTGGGTTCCACAATGGACACATCTGAGCAACAACGAATACACAGAAGATCCTTCAAGTCAGTCACGCTGTCTCTTAACCTTCAAAGTGTATGTAAGTTTCCCTTCTTGTCATGCCTGTGGCTGCTCAAGTGTATGTGCCACTGGATCACTGGTGAACAAAATCTGAGCGAGGATGCTCTCTCTCTCTCTCTCTCTCTCTCTCTCTCTCTCTCTCTCTCTCTCTCAATTGTTTTTACGTCACATTGTGTCTACATAGTTTTTTATGATGGTGACCTACTTTTTCTAACTTCCTCAATTGTTTTCACGTCACATTGTGTCTACATAGTTTTTATGATGGTGACCTTCTTCTTCTAACTTCCATTGCACTGGTACCTGTCTACGTCATAACTTGTAATAGTTTCTCCTCTTATGGGCAACAGGGTTGACAATAAAACTTTTTGTATCGCTCTCTCCTTTTGCTTGCCTGCAACCTCTCTAGTTATCTATCCTCTCTCTCTCTCTCTCTCTCTCTCTCTCTCTCTCTCTCTCTCTCTCTCTCTCTCTCCTACTCCTCTCTAGCTCGCTTGTTGTATCATCCATTTAAATAACCCAGACAAAGCCAGTGAAAGAACGGAAATGACTTCTTACTATTCTCCCACTCCTGTCTAGTTCCTGTCGTCCATTATCTGCTCCAAGCCACCAGGACCTCCCACTGTTGATAGGGAAATGGGGCTTTTGTCCACGTGTTGAATGATGGGACTTGGAGAGATGGAGGGGACTCGACTAGTCTGTCTGAAGGATCAGTCTCGCCTTCTTTAAGACGTACACATATGTAATGCTGTGTCCAGTCCATGTCTTCGTCCTGTTTCCTGATGATATTTTAGTCTTATTTAAGTCTTTTCTGGTCCTGGAGAATGATTTAGTATACATGACGCGAGCCTATGTGCTTATCCTTTACATGTTTCGCTGATGATTAGTGGTTCAAAAATGGTAGAAGGCTACTATTTCTCCGCGTGTTACTTTCCACAATCCACTTTTTTTTTACTTTTCTTTCTTTTCTTTTTTTTTTTTTTTTTTGACAAATTAAATTTAGTTACGGAATCGGTTTGGTCATCCATGCCATCTCTTTCTGATTGATTAGTGTTGCTAAGGTAGAGGAGAGATTGTCTCCAACTCCCAAGAGCTAATCCTCGTGAACCCCTGAGAGTTCATTGTCTTGGAGGCTGAAAGGCTATCGGAACTTTATTTTTTATAGCGTTGCTGTCATATGTTTATTCGTCTGTTTGTTACCCTTTCGCATGCTTTGTATGTATGTACGTGTGTATGCATGTGTATACATATATCTTCGTCCATCCATCCGTCTGTATGTGTGCAGGTATGTATGTCTGTGAGCATGTATTTCAGACCAAAAAATGTTTTCGATACAAGCCTCACCAAACGTAAATGTATTGAATTCATGTTTATTTTAAAGTTTAAAGAAAAAAAACAAAATATGAATATTGATAATACTTCTCACTCTTTATAATCTTTTCGCAGTCCTGGTGTCCACATGTGATTTACGCATTCCTGAACTAACTCTTTCATTTATTCTTCGTTTCAATATTCCTTTTCCTTCTCTCTCTCTCTCTCTCTCTCTCTCTCTCTCTCTCTCTCTCTCTCTCTCGTTTCATCGTCTATTCAAATCTCCCAGACAAAGCAAGTCAAAGAACGGAAATGATGTCTTGCCTCTCCCCCTGACCTGTCCAGTGTCTGTCGTTCAGTGTCTGCTCCAAGCCACCGGGACCTCCCACTGTTGATAGGGAAATGGGGGCTTTTGTCCACGTGTTGAATGATAGGACATGGAGAGATGGAGGAGGCTCAACATGTGTGATCTATAGCTACTCTGTCTGAAGTCTATCAGTCTCGCCTTCTCTAAGAAGTACATTTGCGTAATGCTCTTTCCGGTCCACTTCCTCTTCCTCTTTCGTGATGATGTATTTCTATCATTTAGTCTTTTGTATCACCGCAGATTGATTTAGTTTACACGATGTGAACTCACTTGCGCTTCACGTGTTTCGCTGACCAGTAGTTTAACAAATCTTGCAAAGTCTGGTCGCGCATTTCTCTTGTCATCTCATGTCCTGTACATGTTGATTAATCAAGTTCAATTAGTGAATCACTTTGTCATCCCAATGACTTCGAAGACCATCTCATCTTTTGATTCATTAGTGCTGGTGCTGCTAAGGGAGGACTGTAGTCTACTGGTCAGAGCGCTGGCTGTGGAGCTGACAGTCAAGATTGGAAATACACGCGGAGTCCATTTTTTTTTGGCTTGAAAGCCCACTCTGTCCACCCACTGTCCACCCACTAGCAAAATGGGTGCCTGATTCAGCTCAGGGAAGGTTAAACAAGATGCAAAGCATATAACCGTACTCCCAGTTTACCTTCCTGAAAAACGTCACAATCAAACATGCGTCATAATGTATTTGACGTCACAATCAAAACATGCGTCATAATGTATTTGACGTCACAATCAAACATGCGTCATACTGTATTTCGTCACTAAGATATTCCATAAAGAGGAAAAACCTATTTTGGCCGTTATAGCTATTAGTAACGCCTATTCTGGAAAAATAAAACACCGGGCATCATCCGTGGCCCATAATGAACATACCTACAAATTTTCAGAAAGATCGGCCCAGAAGTTTCGTCTGGAGCGAGTGGAACACATTTTGACCACGGACAGACAGACAGACACACAGACAGCATTTCTTCGTTCCCATTGTAGTCCTAATTGACTAAAATTAGCTTTTACCTGGACTTGGAGAATTAAAGGGAGAGTTGACCCTGCACCTCCGCCCAGTATTCTGTGTATAACACATCATCACAGATAGCCTTAAACAAGAGTTTGACAAGATGGAGTCAACCTTGGTCATCCCGGGGGAGTCATCAGACTGAGCCAGTTCCTGATCGTTATAACAAAATTAAAACGAATCTGTTTTTCCTCCAAAAGATCTCATCAATACTACCAAGCGCTTTTACTATGCAGAGCCAACGCTGACAGAGGGACTGTGAAAGACAGCAATCCTGTTCACTGCCATCTCAACAGCTGCAAATCCAAATCTTTTTTTCCAGCGCCACGTGCAATTTCAAAATGTGGCAAATCGCTGAAGCCCAAATTTTGCACCCAGTTCGAAGAGATAAGTGACTCTCTGTTCGTCCTTCGTTGTCATGTCTTGATTGCTATTTGTCTTACCGGAAAAAAGACCAAATATGTCGAAAAGAGTCGTGTTTGTTTTGAAGTTTGTTTGTTCTTTCGTTCGGCAGCGCGGTAGCTCTGGGCTTGTTTGTTTGTTTGTTTGTTTGTTTGTTTGTTTTTGTTTGTTTGTTTGTTTTTCCCCAAGATGAATGTTGTTGATAAGAGTAGAGATCATAAGGGTTATATTTTTTTTCTAATGGTGCACCGCCATTTTCGGGTCTTGAACCATATACATTGTCGTCGTCTGAGAACAATACTTTAAAGGCTGAACTGGCAATCTCCATTGCCACATATTTGTTTGCTGCCGGGAAATAGGCCACCTTACTGACCATCCTGTATTACGATCTTTCATCACGCACCGATTAAAACAGCAATAGTGATTTAACACCAAAAAAAAGTTGACAAAGTGTTCATTCATTAAATTATCTGTTTGTCTGGTTATACATCTGCCTAGGCCTGTATGTATAACGTATTTAAGTGTCTTTATATGGCTATTGGTTGATTGATTGATTGATTTTATTACTTATCTTTTCATTCATTTATTTATTTATTTATTTTATTTACTTTTTCATTTACTTATTTATTTATCTATTTGTTTATTTATTTATTTATTCATTCATTTATTTATTTTTGGTCTATTGATATCCACGTCAACAATTAAGCTTTCTAAGTACTATAGATATTGTATTATTTCTTTTGTTCTGAAATGTGAATTTGGGTAAACTTTATTAGAAAAAAGGAAAAAGAAGAAGAAGAAGAGGAGAAGAAGAAAGAAGAAGAAAGAAGAAGAAGAAGAAGAAGCAGAAGAAGAAGAAGAAGAAAACAAGAACAAGACTAAGAAGAAGGAGAACAATAACCAACAACAACAGCAACAACAACAACAACAACAACAACAACAGCAACAACACGGAAACAGTAACAAGAACAAGAACGAAAGAAAGAAATAAAGAGCACGAATATGAACAAGAATAAAATGAAAAGAGAGAAAAGGACAGATGGTCATTCATTTAAGCTGCTTTCATCTATGTTGATCATTTTAAACCCTGAATAAATTTTGCCATTAAATTGCTAATGATCCAAAGAATAAGTTCAAGCCAAGACAGACCAAAACCAAACGAGAGGGGAGGCGGGAGGCACAGGGACAGCGAATGGGTTGGGATCAGTGAGATTCAGGTGATGGGAATGTTTTACAACAAACGGCCAACTGCACTATATAAAAGATGACTGGTTTAGTGTAAGAATAGAACATTTCACACGAAATGGAGTTTTCTCCAAAATGACTATAAACCCCAAACCAGCGTCCCGTCTGAGAATAGAATTTATGGGAAGGAATCGTCTGATAAGATCACAATGAAGTGAACTGTGACCAACTGACAATGAAACATGACAGATGTAACTGGTTTATTTTTTTTTTTAGATGGAGAATTTAAATATTTTTGTATATGGATAATTCAAATATAATCTGAATGCTAAGTTTTGGATAACGCTACAATGACCTCAAACATTTTAGAAAAGAAAAAAAAAGAAAAAGAAAGGATTTACCTATGTCAGGATAAAAAAAGCCGACAGTGTGTCCTTTTTTTTTTTATACCACTGTACATTTCCGTTCGTGATAATATACTTAGCAGTTCATAATTGTGATACGTTCTTTCGTTTCAACAATTGATCGAAAAACCGTATTTTAAGAAATGATGATAGAGTCACGAATTGCTGATGAAATAGCTTCGAAAAAGAAACTAGAGTCTTCATGAAATAGAACATGACCAGATTTAGTGGTAGATCAACCAAATATGACAAAGACATCGTAGCGATTAACGACACCTAGATTTTGATATACAATATACTTATCTCAAAAAGGGTGGAAATCTAGATATATGGACAATAAGACTCAAAACAAGCATAGCACAAACATATCACAGACTTACACACAAATGGATGTCGCAAGTTCCGGGTTTACTGTTCCATCCCAAAAGGCTGAATAAATCATATCATCGTTTAAAGAGGTTTGCCAGTTTTAACAACAGAATTCATTGCGATATTTTTCTTTGGGAGAGAGAGAGAGAGAGAGAGAGAGAGAGAGAGAGAGAGAGAGAGAGAGAGAGAGAGAGAAGGAGAGACAGACAGAGACAGAGACAGACAGACAGACAGACAGAGACATAACGAGAGACACAGAGAGACAGGCAGATAGACAAGCAAACAGACAGGAAGACAGACAAATAGACGGACAGAGAAAGAGAGCGACAGAGACATAGACAGAGACAGGCAGACAGGCAAACAGACAGACAGACAGACACATATCTAAATCATGCTAACGCATGTTTTGGCTGTACATTTGTTTAGACAGAACGTGAATCATCTGTGACTTGAATACACTCCTCCCTTTCAACTGTTGATGCTCCGGACATCCCATCCCACCACCCTTCACCCCCCACCCCCTCCCCCAGCCTTCCGGCGCTAACTCTGATCTACCATCGCCATACAGAATCCTTCCAACCCTCCCCCCCCCCAACCCCACCCCTTCCCCCTCTCTTAGCCCTGGAGGCAACCTGATTCAATTAAAGGAAAGATAACCCTGTTTGATTGCTCCCACACACGTTCCCTCATCAAAAGCAAAACATGAACATCACGTGGTTTGTCGTCTTCAAGCTACAATTTTGTGCTGTTTTGGGAACAAGCCGTTTTGGGAAACCTAAGCCAAATCAGGATTCGGACACAGACAGTATATCGCAGAAAGTGGTTAGGGGGGAAAGGGGGACTGTTTTACAAAAGAGGAGGGAAGGACAATTTCTGTGAACCAGCCTGATCATGTTTGCCCCCATAACAAACCGAGTTGCTGGCCACAGTTTAGGGTTCTGAATAGCAACATAATGGCTGAATGTAGAAGGAAGCTGTCAAGCAGGGGAGAGCATTGTGTTAGACAGAATAATTTATTATCCTGTTTTTCCTCTCCCTCTCTCTCTCTCTCTCTCTCTCTCTCTCTCTCTCTCTCTCTCTCTCTGTGTGTGTGTGTGTGTGTGTGTGTGTGTGTGTGTGTGTGTGTGTGTGTGCGTGCGTGCGTGCGTGTGTGTGTGTGTGTGTGTGTGTGCGTGTGTGTGTGTGTGTGTGTGTGTGTGTGTGTGTGTGTGTGCGCGCGCGCGCGCGTGGGTATGTGTGTACATGTGTGAGTGTGTATCCGCGTGAGAGAGAAAACACTTAAGTAATACTGTATACGCAAATGTATTTAAATTAGTAAATTCCAGTGACATTGAAGGGGAGGGAAGGTCAGGGTCAGGGGGGGATAGGGGAGGGGTGGATGTGGGAGCGGAAGGGGAGGGGTGTCGGCAATACTAAATGGATAAAACACAAACCATAATACAACCTAACACAACATTATCAAAACAGGGAATCAATCAGAGCAAGTTACCAATGGGACTCTTATACAGTCCCTGTACAATGTCAAATATTTGTAAATAATTCGAAAGTAACTATTTTGGAAAAAGCTTGCTGGAATTTCATAAAAATGCAGCAAGAAGGAAGTGATCTTTCTGATGACCTCCGGCGTAAAAAAATCTATAAAAACGTTTTTTGGTGCCAGTAAAAATAACTATCATCATAGGCTTTTCACAAGCATGGTTTTTAGATTTAGACTTGATGCATTTAAAACGGAATTCAGTCATAATGTAACGTGTGTATGTGGCAAAAATATCTCGCCGTTTCATGTTACTTTTCTTTGCCAGCAGTTGAAAAAACATTTGCCTAGCTGGCTCTCAGACATTGAGCCATCGCGCTCATCTTTCGAAAAGTGTGTGTGTGTGTGTGTGTGTGTGTGTGTGTGTGCGTGCGTGCGTGTGTGTGGGGGGGGTGCGTGCTAGTGTGCGTTCATGCGTGTATCTGCGTGTGTGTGTGGTGTGTGTGTATGTGCGTGTGTGGGTATGGGTGTGTGTGGGTGGGGGGGGGAAGGGGGGTGTAAACGTGTATGAGGATATATATGCTGAACTGTCAGCAATTGTTTTTCATTACTCCTTTTCTCCTTCAATTCCTTGGGGAGGTTACTGGGAGAGAAAGGGGCGGGAGAGGGGGGCAAAGCACCACACTGAGAAACAGTTCTGCAGTTCCCTATAATTCTGTCGCCTGTGTAGCAGGACCAGGGCCTCTGTCAATGGCATCCCCGTCCATGCTGCTATGTTCTCGGTCCATGGTTTTTTTCATTTCTGTCTTCCCCTCTGTCGTGCTCCTTCAACGTTTTTCTTTTGTTGTTTGTTTTGTTTTGTTTTTTTCCGGGGAGGTGTGGGGTGTTTTAGCAAAGCCATTGAGTCTTGTTTCATCGTGACTTTATTAACGTGGTTTTCTTTTCTCGACCAATTTCTGAAAATGTTCACAAGTCCTTTGTGATGCTTGATGGCTGAAGGCAGTAGTTGATTGGTAGTATGATCAATGTAGCAATAGTTGAGTATCTTGCACTGAAATCTTATGTACATTTCTTTGGATTATCCCCCTAGATCCACTGTTGAGAGTCCAAATCTCTCATGCACACAGGAAGATGGAATACACAAGCACAAACCAGACCTTGTGTTTCATGGACATGCTTTTGACCTTCAATACAGGTTTTAATCTGGACAGCGCTGTTGGTGTCGTTGCAGATCTTGAAAGGATTTTTGGTTGGGATTTCTCACAGCTGATGATTGAACGGACGGTTGATTAGTTTCTAACCTCTGACCATGGGCAGTTACAACCGTCCTGATGCTGGCGTTGTGGCTGGTCATCAACTTGATTCTCTCAGTGATTATATCCAAGCTAAATCTTTCCTCCATTCGTTCAAACGCTTGGCGAGTTCTTGTTCACCGCCTGCTAGGCCAATCGATGTCAGCTGCAAATAAAACATTGTGATGATTCTTCTTCCAGTGCTCACTGTACTGACATGATCTTTCAATGCGTCAGTCATGATGTATCTCAAGAATATGTTGAAAAATTAGGAAGATTAAGGCAGCCCTGACGAACTCCAATCGTACTATGGAAACATTCTTCAGCAGCACCCTGTGTGAGCACTACACTGGTCGCTTTGAGAAGCAAGTGCTGGATGGTATCGAGAAGATTTTGCCTGACGTTAACTGTTTTCAACGTTGTCCTCATCACTTCTTGCCAGACTCTGTCGAAGGCTTTCTTGAAGTCTGTGAAGAAATGCTGAAACTTCTCTTTGTACTGGGCATATTTTTCGCAAATAGTACTGGGGTCAAAGATCTGTTCGATGGTACATCCGCCTTTGCAGAATTCCGTTTCTCAGGAGTAATGGTATCTGCTGATGTTTGCAATTTATTCAAAATGATTTGACGATTGCTTTGCTGGCATGACTGATCAGGCCTATAGTGCGGTAATTTTGACAGATAGGGAGATTTCCTTTCTTGGGAAGGGTGGCGATTAATGGATGAGTCCACGGCGTAGGCCGGATCCCGTGTGTCATGTTTTGTTACTGATGGCGGTAAGGATAACATTAACTGCCTCGCTATCAGGTCCCAGGCGTTCTGCAGGGATGATGTCGATGCCTATGCCTGCGGCCCTCCCGGATTTCAACTATTTCACTGCAGCTTGGACTCCTATTCAGAGTACTGGGAAAATCATCCACATCTGATGAGTCCTGTGTTGTTCCCACATTTGGGTGTCCTTTGCTCTGTTTGTTGTAAAGTTCAGAACAATAGTCATTCCACGTTTTAATGATGCCTTCTTCCTATGTGAGACAGTTGCTGTTTTTGTCCTGAACGGTGCTGGCCATACTTTGCCTTTGTTGGGTCAAGTCCTTTACAATGTTGAAAGCTTTCTTTGTGTTCATGTTGTTGAGGTTTTTTCAATGTTCATCGTTCTCTTGTCTGATCCAGCTTTCTTTTGTGTTCCTCGTTTCTTCTTCTTTTGTTCATAGCACGGTAAGCCTCTTCCCCCCCCCCCCCCCCCCCCCCTCAACCCCCGCCCCCATCCGCTAATCTACTTGAGTGGTTTTAAGGGCCTTCTAGTGTTACACATCTGCAAGATGTTGCTTGGGATGCATAGTTTCGATTTCTATCTAGTTATTTCTATGACCTCTGTTGCTTTGTAAGTCATCACTTTGTTGATAATGTTTGTAAGGGCATCAAGGACAAGGAGCAGGGCAAATTCTCATCCTACGATCGTTTGGAATTGTTTGGCGATGAGAAGGTCTGTCAGTTTTCAAGACTGAATTTCAGATGGCTATTTTGCACTTTCCTCTTGTTTTTTTTGTTTGTTTGTTTGTTTGTTAGATTATATCAAGGTTCATCATGACAAGGTCTTGGTCACTTCCAACATCAGCTCTGGAAATGTCCTTTTCTTTAGCTCTGCTCCTTACCACACCTGTACCAGTTCTTCACAATCTGTCTGTTTGTGGTGCAGACCGTTTGGGGAGAGCCATGGCTATCGTGGGGGTGTCTTATGTTTCCATGAATACAGGTAGGAACTAAGTCATTATCACTGGCAAATTCTAGCAGGCACATTCCTCTATCATTGGTGATCTAGTTACAATAGGGCCCTTGGAAATTCTTTTTAGCGTTTTTGGACATCTGCTTCAACCTTGGCATTCTAATCACCCTGAACGATGTGGATGTCTTTCTTATTGACCCTCACGAAGACCTCTAATCGCTGGGTGTAGAACTCTTCAATCTGACTCATTATAGTTTGATGTTGGAGTAATGGTTGCACTACTGTAATGTAAAATGGTTTGTTCGTAAGCGGATGTTGACAAAATGCTGGAAACAGGGTATCGTTCCAATACAGCATTCTTAGTGTTCTTGTTGACTAAAAATCCCGCTCTGTGTACATTTGTGTCTTTTTCTCCCTGGTAGTGTTGGACATGCTCCTCCTCTGTTTGTTGTATTATTGCTCCACTTTACTTCGCAGAGGTCAAGAACGTGACAGGTGTATTTGTCTAGTTCATTGCTCAATTCTTTCAATTTTCCGGCGCGCCTGACCACGAACAGGCGGTGATTCTTCTTGGGTTTTTTTATGTTTTCTTTCTTTTCCCTTTTTTTTCCTTTTCGTTCCTTTTTCTGTATGGCCGAAATCCGGTTTTTACGTTTTTGGTGCTTCACACTGTCCTCTTGATCTGTAAAAAAAGAAAGAAGAAATAAAAAAAGGGAGGGGGGAGGGACA
>CM065740.1:22446608-22459108 GCA_033310375.1 Conus canariensis
TACTGTCTTGTTGAGCCTCTAAAAACGTTTAATTGTTTATGTTTTGTTCCATTCAGTCATCCTGGGTGGCCTTTAGGGAATATGGTACAAAACTGTGTTGAACACTAACATTTCCAGCCATCTTCTCCATCTTCTCCATGGTGTCTGACCTAGTTGTGTCTTAGTGGTCCCAGATATGTTCGTTATTTGCTGAACCAGCTGAACAGGAGCTAGAACATCGAAACACGTGTCTAAAATAGGCTGGGGAAAAAATTAATGTTGGCTATCTGGATGGGGCTATTCCAATCTATGCCTCTTCACTAAAAACAAAACAAAGCAAAACAAACAAAGAAACAAACAAAAACGCTCGGCTCCGAAGAAAATTGGATGTTTCGACCAGGCAGAACACTGAAAAAGATTAGACGCGTACGGCTGTCTTTCTGTCTGCATAAAATAAATGGAATGCTTCAGATTGATGTCTTCTGCTCTTCAATTCTTTGCACTGCAGAGTCCTCTATATCTAGCATGGACCGGACCTCCCTTCAACCAAACAGAACTTCCACAATCAGTGCGTGTTCTGGTGGGCTCTCAAGCCATCCACCCACCCCACTTCCACTCCTGCTCACTGTCGTTCTCCCTCTCTTCTCTCTCCTTTCCTTCTCCGAACTGTTTTCCTATTCTTCATCTTGCTCATTTATCAGTATATATTTCTGTATATATTTAATTCTCAAAATGCACTTGTCATCATATCCTGCGGATGAGGTCTAGCGTACATGGACCAGTCTGCTTGCACTATGACAACAAGTGGAGGAGAGAGAGAGAGACAGACAGACAGACAGACAGACAGACAGAGACAGAGACAGAGACAGACAGAAAAACAGACAGATAGTCAGACAGATGAACAAATATGTATGTATATGTGTATGTATGTATACATATATATGTGTATATATATATACAGAGAGAGAGAGAGAGAGAGAGAGAGAGAGAGAGAGAGAGAGAGAGAGAGAGAGAGAGAGAGAGAGAGAGAGAGCAAAAATACGATCAACATGTTTCTTACCACGAAGAAAAAAAGAAACAGGAATACACTCTCACACGGAATCGGGTTCCAGAATGGACACATCTGAGCACCAACAAATACAAAAGAGACTCTCCAAGTCAGTCACGCCGTCTCTTATCCTTTAAAGCTGTCTGAATATTCCCTTCCTGTCGCGCCCAAGGTTGCTCAAGTGTACGTAACACGGGATAAATTGTGAACAAAACCTGAGTGTGAATTCTCTCTCTCTCCTCTCTCTCTCTCTCTCTCTCTCTCTCTCTCTCTCTCTCTCTTCTCTCTCTTCGTATTCGTAAAATATTCTCTCTCCTCTCTCTCTCTCTCTCTCTCTCTCTCTCTCTCTCTCTCTCTCTCTCTCTCTGTTTGTGAGGGTGGATAGAGGGAGGGGAAGGCTGGACTGGCATTTTGCACGTGCGGTTCACACTCCACAAGGTTCTGTATATTTTTCACTCAGTAAAGAGGAATAAAACAGTACTGAGATCTCGTACTTTGTCCACGGCTACATTCCTTCTGAACCAGTGACATTCAGGGTGACCCGTGGCTGCTTCGAACCTGCAGTTTCAGGATTTCATGTTGAATAGTGCCAGGAAGAAGGCAGCACTGAAAGTCTTCATGTTTTCACCCGAACTTTTGTACAGATGTTCTGCCAGAAATTGCTGACATGAATAAGACAAGCACCTTGAACCAACTTGTATCCAAATGCAGTTCATAAATCCGCAGTTATTAGATAATAAAAAACCGCAGACGAATGTATCCTCTCACTACTAACAGAACATACAGAAACTCAGACACATGTGATCACTAGCAAGTGCTCAATTCATAGACACCAGAAGAAAACAGAAAACCCAGACACTTGTTGAATTGTCTAGTATGATTTGTAAACAGGTTTTGGTGTGCAACTGAACTGGACGAAAGGGAAGAAAGAAAGAGAAAAAGGAAGAGAGACAGAAAGAAAGCAAGTAGAGAAAAAAGAACTTGGAAAGAAAGAGAACACAAAACGAACTTGAGAAAAATGCCAGTGAAGAGAGATACGTGAAGCACTTAAAGAAAAAAATGAAAAAAGCGAAAGAAGAGAAAGGTGTTTCATAATCTGCATTCAACGATGCATTATTAAGAAAGAAAAAAGAAAAAGGATTGCTCCTGACGCCGTAGTTTTGAGTCAGACTATCTCAGGGTGTAGCAGCATTGGCCAAAGCACAGGAAGCAAAATTACCCTGTCCAAGAAGCATTCAACTGGGCTACAGAAACTTAGGTGTTACGTTCGAGAAGTATGAAAATGGCAATGGTTGTGAATGTTTATGCTGATGGCGAGTCTGACAGTGCCTGTAACATCGACAATGATTGGTGTTCATCAGATGACGTCACTGGAGGTCAACTACCATTGTCTGATAGAATATTAGAATGCAGAATGCAATGGGCTGTATGAATTGGATATGTTCCATTTCCATATAAATGTCTGTGAGGAACGCATCAAATGTTGGCTAAGAATTATGATGATGTCAGAACATTGCTGCCGTTGAAATCTTATAGAATTTTAATTTCTTTTGTCTATTGGCTAACTAAAATACTAAGGTCGCATATGTCTGTTTTGTACTCCACAAATGTGCAACGTTGTATGATTATGAAACGTTTTGTGACTGCGACCAGATGTGGCACAACTTGATATCTTTTAGAAAGGGTGTGACAGGGGAAGAGCTGATGTGGTCTTTCTGTGATTTTTAAGAAAGTTTGCATTGTATGTCCTAAATACTCATAATCAACACTATGGTCTACTCCATTTAGCATTAAATTAATCTATCCATGTTTGAATTGATTATGCCGTTAACAAGTCAAAACAAATCTGCAGTGTTGCGCTGGGCTGTGTTGTGAAACAAAGCATTGATCTTTTAAAAATCATACTGTAACTACATTTTGAACTTTTTTTTTTAAATAGTAACTTCATCCCTACAGTTCCGTGACCACTCAAAATTACATGGCCAACACCTACACACTGAAATTATTCTGAATTCAGATCTCTCTCTCTCTCTCTCTCTCTCTCTCTCTCTCTCTCTCTCTCTCTCTCTCTCTGCTTCATAGTCAATTCCGATCTCCCAGACGCAGCAAGGGAAAGAGCGGAAATGACGTCCATCTTTTCTCCCAAGCCTGTCGTTCAGTGTCCGCTCCAAGTTACTGAGACCTGCCGCAGTGTAGTAACAGCTTCGTCCAGTGGCAATGATCGGTGTCCGCTCCAAGTTACTGAGACCTGCCGCAGTTGTAAGGTAACAGGCCTTCTGTTCCAGTGTGCAATGATCGGTGTCCG
This sequence comes from Conus canariensis, assembly GCA_033310375.1. Classification (NCBI taxonomy): domain Eukaryota; kingdom Metazoa; phylum Mollusca; class Gastropoda; order Neogastropoda; family Conidae; genus Conus; species Conus canariensis. The sequence continues at coordinate 22,449,941 of CM065740.1, forward strand.
CTCCAAGTTACTGAGACCTGCCGCAGTTGGTAAGGTAACAGGCCTTCTGTTCCAGTGTGCAATGATCGGTGTCCGCTCCAAGTTACTGAGACCTGCCGCAGTTGGTAAGGTAACAGGCCTTCTGTTCCAGTGTGCAATGATCGGTGTCCGCTCCAAGTTACTGAGACCTGCCGCAGTTGGTAAGGTAACAGGCCTTCTGTTCCAGTGTGCAATGATCGGTGTCCGCTCCAAGTTACTGAGACCTGCCGCAGTTGGTAAGGTAACAGGCCTTCTGTTCCAGTGTGCAATGATCGTGTCCGCTCAAGTACTGAACCGCGCAGTTGAAGTACAGGCCTTCGTTCAGTGTGCATGACTGTCCTCCAAGTACTGAGACCTGCCGCAGTTGGTAAGGTAACAGGCCTTCTGTTCCAGTGTGCAATGATCGGTGTCCGCTCCAAGTTACTGAGACCTGCCGCAGTTGGTAAGGTAACAGGCCTTCTGTTCCAGTGTGCAATGATCGGTGTCCGCTCCAAGTTACTGAGACCTGCCGCAGTTGGTAAGGTAACAGGCCTTCTGTTCCAGTGTGCAATGATCGGTGTCCGCTCCAAGTTACTGAGACCTGCCGCAGTTGGTAAGGTAACAGGCCTTCTGTTCCAGTGTGCAATGATCGGTGTCCGCTCCAAGTTACTGAGACCTGCCGCAGTTGGTAAGGTAACAGGCCTTCTGTTCCAGTGTGCAATGATCGGACATGGGGGGAAAAAAATGGAGGAGACTCGACATGTGTGCTCTGTAATTACTGTAATCTGATTGATCAGTCTCGCCTTCTACATAAGGCATGCATGTACAATGCTTTCTCCAACTACTACGACTGTCAGTACTATTGCTGCTACTACTACTACTACTACTACTACTACTACTACTACACTACTACGACCACTACTATTATTACTACTACTACCACTGTTGCAACTACTACTACTGCTGCTGCTGCTGCTGCTGCTATTATTACTATCACGAAGGCTAATGCTGCTCTTGTTCCCGCTGCTGGTGCTGCTGCTGCCGCTGCCGATGCTGCTGCTGCTGCTGCTGCCATCTCTTTAAATGTATATAGACGGAGAGAGCGAGCGTAAGAGAGAGAGAGAGAGAGAGAGAGAGAGAGAGAGAGAGAGAGAGAGAGAGAGAGAGAGAGAGAGAACAGTATAATATCCTAAGCGAGAAAGAATTCTATACCTCTCCTGTACAAAATGTTTGTTTTTTTTAATCAACGACAACACGAATGTTTCAAGAAACGTCACAAACAGAAGGATGGAGATAGCCAGAAAAGAGTAATGAGTATGACAGAAGTGGTAAAGGCTCACCCACCTCTCAAATAGTTTGTTTGTTTTTCGCCAGGACACAGGTCTGCCCGTCTCGGAATTGAATCTCGTTTGACTTTACTGAGACATGATTGGCAAAAAAGAGAAGCCGAACGCCTGAAGGTTCAGCTGAGCCAGTCTTCTCCTTGAAGAAGGCAATTTCAAATCATATTACTGTGCTTGTTGTTCAGGTCTTTCTTCTGTCTCAGTGAACATGAATCTGTCATTAATAATGTTCCAAGAAGCCTGCGTGTGTGCGTCTTTCTCGAATTTATGTAAACATGAAATTGTCGTTTATAGAGTTTCCCCGAGTCGGCAAAAATGAATAGATAAAGAAATAGATAAAGAAATAAATATTCAATAAAACAAATAGATATATAGATAAACGATTGAATAAGCAAGCAAATGAATAAGTAAATAAATAAATAAACAAATAAATAAATAAATAGATAAATGAATAAATAAATGAATAAATACATACATAACATAAATAATCACATGAATGAATAAATAAATAAATAAATAAATAATGAAGATCAGCCGCCGAGACAAAGTGGTCATTAACTCCTGTCTGGGAGATCGTGGGTTCGATCCCACCAGAGCCATTGATGTATGGAACTTTTGTTTCGGTTGGCTCCTGCCCAGAATTAAGCTCGTCGTGGACTCCACTGGGAAGACTGGGACCACCGTGTTGAGTTCCGTGTACTTACCGGATGCGTCTCTAATAGTGTTGCTCAGATTTCCTGACCAACACTGCAAGTGTCCGTATCTCCCGGTCCTGGTTAATGCCGGGATATATTACGAAAGTAAGCATAGAATACAGCTCTGTCAGGCAGTTTCAGACCTGAATGGAAATTCGTAGCATCATCTTCATCCTTTTAGTCCTCATTGATTAGCATAAAAAGAAATCCCCCCCCCCCCCCCCAAATTGTCGCTCTTCATACCTTGCTCTCATGGTGACCTCAGTTCTCATGCTGACCTTAGAATGGAAAGGAAAAGGCGTGGGTGTACTGCCACTGAGGTGGCACTGAAGGAGAGACAAAATTTACAGAAAGAAAGAAAAGGATATATGCTATAAACAGTGTCTGGTGTTCCAAATGACTAAATGCATAGATAAAACATTTCTTGAGGAAAAATACAGTATAGCAACATCCCGTACAAGCAAAGCGATTCCTATCAAGTAAGCTTCAAAGAACACTGAGTGTGGCTGGGAGGTAGAACCTGAAAACAAATACTGGGATGATCAGCCGCCAAAATTAATGCAAGAAATATTAGAGTAATGAGTTCTAATCTACTGCTCTTTTTCAGGCCTAAAAAAGTATAAATAGCTCAAGGCTCGTTACTTTCGCGTTTTAGGGGTTTATTTGGCGGCTCTTTCTCCCTACACCGATTTTCATCATTCCTTTAACATGGCCGCTAGCTCATTCCTTTATAGTAGTGCCTAAATTCAGAACATACAGAGTATTTCTTCTCCTTCCTCTTATTGGTAGCGCCAGAATCTTGACGCAATTACATTTTTCGTATCCATGTTTTCTTGTGAATGATTGAACAGTTCGCTCAACCATCCGACCAAACAATATTTCATAGTGTCACCAGTTGTTATACAGTTAATTGACGGCTTAGAGGTCATGGGTTCGATTTCCATCACAACCATCTATTTGTGCTATTATTTTGCCCCAACCAGCTCCTAACAAGAGGTGACTTTTCTAAGGGGCCAGTTTGAAGTATCGGAACACACAGTCGAGTTTTATTAACTAAACTGATGCGTCTTCGTGAGTTTTGTTCTGATTTTCTGACCAATACCACAGGTGTCTGAATCTTCCGGGCCTGGTTTACGCTGTGAGATATTGCATAAGAAAACGTAGAATACAGCCCTCTGATAAGCATGGAATCCCACAGCATTATCTTCATTACCGTCTTCGATATCATTTTTAAAACATCTTGAATTTTGCTGGCCTTTCATGTCAAGCTCCTGTGGTAACGTCAGTGTTGATTTCTTCTGCACTTTTTGCCCTCGGTATGTTTGCGTTGAGGTGCTTGATATCCGCACGTTTATGGGAACTGCCACTGGAGGGACGAGGTAGTTCTCCATGGGAGGGAACTTTCACTAACGGCTGCTCCACGACTAAGCAGTTATTGTCGTTTGAAGGGGGGGGGGGCGGGGGAGGGGAGGGGAGGGGAGCATAATGGACGGTGTCCCGCATATGTTGGAACAGAATAAGCACCACTGAACACCAGTGAAATGACAAGGCAGCAATGCTGTCTCCTCTGGTGGATTCTTCTTCTTCTTCTTTTTCTTCGTCTTCTTCTTCGTCTTCTTCTTCTTCGTACACTCAGACAGGAACCCCAGAGGCACAGACGAAGGCTGCTGTACGGCGGAGGCCTTCCAAAGATCCATAGAGCCTCTCCCTCATCGATGTGTCGCAGGCCAGGTCTCTGCCCTTAGCTTGTATGTGTTGGACAGTCCTGCAGGAAGTGTTCCACAGTCACTGGGGCTGTACCGCATGGGCACCCTGAAGACTCGACAATGTGGAATTTTGTGAACATGTGCTCTAGGGAATCGATTCATGACAATTAGATATTGGCCATTTCTAGTGAGCTACCAGACCTGTGGCTGCAGTGGTACTATCTGTGGTGTGGGTATGAATAAGAAGAGGGAATGAGCGGCGTAGGTGTAATGCCACCGCATGGGCATGAGAGCTAAAACAGAAAAAGAAATTATATGGTGTCAAAAGTATTCAAAATCAGCCAACACGCTGGTTTCATGTTCTGAGGTCCACTTGAAAGTACTGTAAGGAAGGAACAAGCTGCTTATATGCCTGTCCAGGATGATCAAAAGAGGCCATGAAATCTTCAGTTCATAGAGACTCTGTGAGATGAGGCAAAACATGTTGTAGGCCATCACCGACCATAAGAAGCACACACACACAGACCCAAAGGAGAACCACGTCTGAGCATGCTACCTTTCCACTAGCAACGACAGAAAGCAGACGAGGCATTTAAAGACTCTGTCACCTACCCCAGGAACTTGACGAAGGACTGTGGCTATAGGAGCGACAGTGACACCGAATTATCGCCAGTGTCCTGTTGCCTCATATCTGAAGGGAAAGTAAATCTGCTCAAAGAAAGTTACCACGTCACCGTACATACGGCTGTTAAGACCACTACAGATCAGGAAACGTCCAAGCATCTAGCATCAATATTTCACACACACACACACACACACACACACACACACACACACACACACACACACACACACAACACACACACACACACACACACACACACACACACACACACACACACACACACACACACACACACACACACACACACACACCACACCACACACTTTATACTTCTCTGCATTGCTACCAAGCCACCACAACCACAAATTAGGCAGGAGAGAGAGAGAGAGAGAGAGAGAGAGAAGAGAGAGAGAGAGAGAGAGAGAGAGAGAGGCAGACAAACAGACACACATGTTATCATCATGCAGTCGCATGTTTTGACTGTTTACGTGTTTAGGCAACACGTGAATCACTTGTGACTGGAATACAACCCACTGCTTTGAACCGTTAATACAACCCACTGTTTCAACTGTCAATACAACCCCCCGTTTCAACTGTTAATACAATCCACTGTTTCAACCGTCAATACAACCCACTGTTTCAACTGTCAATACAACTCACTGTTTCAACTGTTAATACAACCCACTGTTTCAACTGTTAATACAACCCACTGTTTCAACTGTCAATACAACCCCCCGTTTCAACTGTTAATACAATCCACTGTTTCAACTGTTAATACAACCCACTGTTTCAACTGTTAATACAACCCACTGTTTCAACCGTTAATACAACCCACTGTTTCAACTGTCAATACAATCCACTGTTTCAACTGTTAATACAACCCACTGTTTCAACCGTTAATACAACCTCCCGTTTCAACTGTTAATACAATCCACTGTTTCAACTGTTAATACAACCCACTGTTTCAACCGTTAATACAACCCATTGTTTCAACCGTTAATACAACCCACTGTTTCAACCGTCAATACAACCCACTGTTTCAACTGTCAATACAACCCACTGTTTCAACTGTCAATACAACCCCCCGTTTCAACTGTTAATACAATCCACTGTTTCAACTGTTAATACAACCCACTGTTTCAACTGTTAATACAACCCACTGTTTCAACTGTCAATACAATCCACTGTTTCAACTGTTAATACAACCCACTGTTTCAACCGTTAATACAACCCCCCGTTTCAACTGTTAATACAATCCACTGTTTCAACTGTTAATACAACCCACTGTTTCAACCGTTAATACAACCCACTGTTTCAACCGTTAATACAACCCACTGTTTCAACCGTCAATACAACCCACTGTTTCAACTGTCAATACAACCCACTGTTTCAACTGTCAATACAACCCCCCGTTTCAACTGTTAATACAACCCACTGTTTCAACTGTTAATACAACCCACTGTTTCAACTGTTAATACAACCCACTGTTTCAACTGTTAATACAACCCCCCGTTTCAACTGTTAATACAACCCACTGTTTCAACTGTCAATACAACCCCCCGTTTCAACTGTTAATACAATCCACTGTTTCAACTGCCAATACAACCCACTGTTTCAACTGTTAATACAATCCACTGTTTCAACCGTTAATACAACCCACTGTTTCAACTGTCAATACAACCCCCCGTTTCAACTGTCAATACAACCCCCCGTTTCAACTGTTAATACAATCCACTGTTTCAACTGTCAATACAACCCCCCGTTTCAACTGTTATTACAATCCACTGTTTCAACCGCTAATACAACCCACTGTTTCAACCGTTGACGTTCCTGTCTCCCTCCAGCCCCCTTCACGGCGAACGCTTGTCCACCACCGCCCTAAGGAATCCTCCTCATCTATTGCCCCAACCCCCCCCCCCTCTCTCTCTCTCTCTCTCTCTCTCTCCTTCCTCTAGAGGCAAACTGATTCAATAAAAGGGAGAAAACCCCGTCTGATTGCTCCCATACACCCACCTTCATCAAAGGGAAGGCATGGAAATCACGTGCTTTGTCCTCTTACAGTGACAATAATTGTGTGGCTGACTGGGTACAAGTCATTTGGAAACCTATGTCAAATCACGATCTGGACAAAGACATTATTCCAAAGGAGGAGTGGAGAAAGGGATGGGGGAGGGGGGGGGGAAGAGGAACGCCGTGACAAAAAAAAAAAGAAGTACACAAAAGATCCTAAGTCCAGCCTCAATATGTTTATGTCAATGACCTTTGAATTGGCAGGCCGTAAATCAAGACTCAATGTGGCAATTGTCGACATAATGATCAGATTTGGAGTTATCAGTTATCGAGTGGGAGACAATGGTTTTTCGCACTGACTAATTTGTAATCTTGTTGTCTTCGTTTTGTGAATGACTTGGGCATTAATGCTATGGTATATGTTCATTAGGGCACTGTTTTTAGCAACGTCAGTAATTTTCTGTTTTGTGTTCGCACTTTATGATCCATTCATGCACGTTAACGTGTCTACGTGTCTACTCCCCGTTTGCCCTTTACCCAATCTTGGAGAGAGAGAGAGAGAGAGAGAGAGAGAGAGAGAGAGAGAGAGAGAGAGAGAGAGAGAGAGAGAGAGAGAGAGAACTCGAACTCGACTCGAACTCGAACTCGAATGTGTTCTTGTAAAGGCCATAGTCCCATTAGAAGGGGCATGTACAAAAAATCATATTGATTAACAAACTCAAAGACAGTGTATTAGCACATAATTTAGCATTCATGACAAAACAATTATGATACAAAGACCGCTCTGGCCTTGGATACCTGATAAAAAAAAAAACTTTCTTTACGGTGACGCTGTTATTAGGAAACGTTAATAAACAGAAATAGAAGGCATTAGGATTTGTGTAATATTTAAATGCATTACACTGTTTTCTTAAACTGTCTACGAAAATAGCACAATTTAAAATGTAATTCATTTTCAAACAGAAACGTTACATAAAGGGCATGATAGATTCTGTGTTTCATGCTTCCTGCATCTATAAAAATGCACTTTCTTAACAAGAGAGAGAGAGAGAGAGAGAGAGAGAGGAGAGAGAGAGAGAGAGAGTTGTTCAAGCGCTTTATGTCTACGCACTTATCCAGATACTGACTGTGATGGATTCTGTACTGTTTTTCTTTTTTTTTTTTCACTTACGTAGACGTAGACCCACACGATCCCCTGTCCTCTCGAGCAAATCGACGCTACCCCTATGCATCCAGCAATGGGCAGACAACTCTCACTGCTTCACTGCGAAGGGAAATAATACCGGTTCACGTTGACTGTCCTTTCAACAAGAGATGGATCAAAAGTTGATCAATATTACTCGTGAAAAAAATATAATAAAATAAATCTCAAAATTCCAAGAATCGCGTAACCCGACGCATTTATGGATGCTATAAATAACAGAGACAGGAAAACCAGGGACAGCATCAACAGCTTTATCTCTGATTCGGTTTATTTCCGTCCAAATGAACTAACTCTTTGTGTGATATGCGCAAGATAAATGTCGTTATTGAGGCTGGACGTCAGAAACATTAATCTTCACGGCGCACCGCCATTTTCGCCTCATGTCTCATTTACGTTCTCTGACTGGAAGGCAAAATGGTCTGAATTTTCATTTTCCACAACCACAATTGTGTTTGCTTGCTGGGAAAGGAGTGTTTTGAAGACTATGCTATCTGATAATCTATATAAAGCAAGAACTTTTTTTTTTGGTCTCTGACAGACAGCAGAAAGACGTACTTCCATCATGCAGATGCACCTTTTGACCGTCCGTGTGTTTAGACAGAATGCCAGGCAAGTGACTTGAATATTAGTTTGCTGGACTCGTTCATCCTTTGCTCAGTGTGGTTGTAAGAGAGAGAGAGAGAGAGAGAGAGAGAGAGAGAGAGAGAGAGGGAAGACAGACAGACAGACAGACAGACAGACAGACAGACAGACAACAGACAGACACAGACAGAGAAGACAGAGACACAGAGAAAGAGGAGTTCACCACCTTCACCTTCACCTTTCTCGGAGTCTTGAAGACCGTTGAGGCACCACAGAAGACTTCGCAACCAGCTTCCTCCGATCACTTGTGTTGTATCTGTGCAGTGATCCCGACATCGACGTTGATCCAGGTCATAGCCTCCCCACACCTGTTCACCCAGACGGACACCTTGCCCCCTCGTGTAGACCCACCATCTGCCACATACCAGCAGTCTGTGAATCCATCAAAAGACAGACCACTCTAATTTCTTCCTCAAGAAGGGAAACTCGGAAGGGGGGAAGGGGGGGGGGGGTGCGGAATCGCTCAGTTGGTACAGCGTCGGATTCGAAATCTTGGTGATCATGGGATGGCAGGTTCGAATTTCTGCCGGACCGTTTCGGTAAGCTTTTTTTTTCTTCTTTTTTTTTTTTTTTTTTTGGTTGTTTTTTTGTTTTTGTTTTTTTGTTGTGTTTTCTCTCCAGTTAGCATTGGTTGAGACTCCATTTCCCGCAGAGTCCTTCGAATGAGACTATAAACCGAGGTTCCGTGTGTGAACGCACGCATAACATATTGCACACACGTAAAATCCCATCACCAACTTTCGGAAGAGAAGGCCAGTTCGGTCGTTGGTGTGGATGACACATTACACATAGCATGCACCCTGCGTGAGAAATTGAAAGAATGAAGGAAATAAGGAAATTGAGTGAACAATATTGACTGGATGACACGGGAAACGACTGAATGAAGCGCCGGCAGACAGCTCCTCAGTCGGCACTACGCAGGTAGGCAGCCCGTTGTGTACACGAG